>CM016618.1:81341295-81941295 GCA_005393395.2 Gossypium australe | reverse complement strand
TCGGCACTTACGCCCATAAAATGCCTCATAATGCGCCATTTTCTAACTTGACTGAAAACTGTTGTTGTAGGCAAATTCCATCAAGGGTAAATACTTTTCCCAACTACCTTGGAACTCAAGAATATAACACTGCAGCATATCCTCAAATTTTGAATTACTCGTTCCGATTGACCATCGATCTATGGATGGAAAGCGGTACTAAAATTCAATTTCGTACCCAAAACTTCTTGTAACGTTTTCCAAAACCGCAAAGTGAACTTCAGATCTCTATCCGATATAATCGACAAGGGCACTCCGTGCAATCTCACAATTTTAGAAATATACAATTCAGCTAGTTTATCAAGTGAGTAGTTAATAAGTACCGGAATAAATTGTGCCGATTTCGTAAGCCTATCAATCACAACCCAAATGCCATCCTTTTTTTCGGTGTCAAGGGCAAACCCGTCACAAAGTCCATAGTAATTTTGTT
Organism: Gossypium australe; assembly: GCA_005393395.2. Classification (NCBI taxonomy): domain Eukaryota; kingdom Viridiplantae; phylum Streptophyta; class Magnoliopsida; order Malvales; family Malvaceae; genus Gossypium; species Gossypium australe. Next base: position 81,940,826 of record CM016618.1, on the reverse strand, counting down.
TTATTTCCACTCGAGAACCATCACAGGCTAAAGTAAACCCGAAGGTACTTGGTGTTCAGCCTTTTACTTGTTGACTAACCAATCATCTCGACACAAACTCTGAAATGTCTCTTTTCATTCTCGACCACCAATACATTTTCTTCAAGTCACTATACATCTTTGTACTACCCGGATAAACAGATAAAAATCTATTATGTGGCTCGTGCAAAATTTTCTGAATAAGTTCATCATCTCTCGGTACACAAACCCTATCTCGGAACACCAAACATCCATAAGAACTAATCTAAAAGACCGATTCAAGACTCGACTCACACTGAATCCTCTTGTCTTACAAATCACTGTCACTTTTCTGAGCTTCATAAATTTCTTGGAGAAACACCGGTCTAGCTCTCAACTCAGCTAGAATAGAACCATCATCTAATAAAGCCAACCATGTATTCATAGCCCTCAATGCAAACAATGATTTCCTACTTAAGGCATCGGCGACTGATCGCTGGAATCAGAGTCTTAAATTTTATAAAGAGAATGATCGAACCTGCAAACTAACTCTGACAACGATTAAAGGCAAGTGTACCTATCGAACAGTAGTACAGCTCAGGCAAGACCGGATTGTCGAACCCAAAGGAACTAAAAGTACTAATACTAACCTTCTTTTTATTATCTAGCCTAAAATAAGTGAAGTTTTTTAGACTTAACTACTACTAAGCTAAAGACGCAAAGACAAAAAGAATGAATTGGGAAATAACTTGAGGGAAGACTCAGTTGATTTAAGACGATACCCTCAGGAAGAATCCACCTAGACTTCACTTTTTATCGAACCCTGAACCATACGATTTATTCACTTGACTTGATCTGTAGGACTCCCTAATTTATATTAAACCCTCTCTCGAGGCGAATAACGTCTAACCCTAGGTTAATTAACGAAAATCTCTTTCTCACTTAATAACCCCCTAGAATAGCAGTAAATCTATCTATGGACTCCCATATTAGGTTTCACCCTAATCCGGAAAAATCTCGTCACCCTATCTCTAGACGCGCGAACGACTCCTCTTTAATTATGCTAGATCTATTCTTAAGCAAGGACTTTTGCTCCTCTGCCTAAGAACATTTGACTTGAATCAATATCCCGGAAATATTAACATAAGAATTAAGCGCACATAATTAAGAACAAATCAAGCATTTATCTTATAGTTCAGAAAACAATAACAAGATTCATCTAGGTTCATCCCCTTCAGGTATCTGAAGGGTTTAGTTCATAATAAATAAAGAAAACATCTCAGAAGAAAAGATAAAACAAACATAAGAAATCCCTAAAACTCCCTGAAGGAATTGAAGGAAAGATCCGTCGTCTTGAGTAGAATTTTGGCTTTCTAGAGATGGATCAACTGGCTATCTTCGAGTGATTCCCACAACTTTGACCTTTTCGGCTTAGCTCCTTGGCCTAGCTAACCGCTCTCCTTTCAGATAACACTTAAGGGGTTTATATAGGCTCTTGGAATGTGTTTCTTCGCCCCAAAGTATCCAAATCTGAATGAAATTGCTCTTTGCCACGATAGGGACACGACCATGTCACACGCCCGTGTGACTAGTCTTCAAGCCATGTTCAGACTTCTTCAATGAGGCACGGTCGCGTGACTCGGGGGTAAGGCCGTGTTCTAGATGATCAATGTGGAACGGCCATGTGGCTTAAGTCCAGGCCGTGTGGATTTTGTGATATGGCCCATTTACTCCGTTTTGGGCCCGTTTTGTGTTCTTTTCGTCCTCGGGTGCTTTCCTAGGTATAAGACATGAAAAGAAAGGATTAAGAGCACCTTTTTATATCAATCGAGGCTTAAATTATCCAAAAGCATACTAAATATGGGATTAAAATATGTTACTTTCACGGTTTATCAACGACCATGTTCGCCTTGCCCGGATGATAGTCAATCACTAGCTCATAATCTTTTATCAACTCTAGCCATCTTCGTTGCCTTAGGTTCAAATCCTTTTGAGTCATCAAGTATTTTAGACTTTTATGATCAGTATACACACGACATTTCTCACCATACAAATGATGTCTCCAAATCTTTAATGCAAACACAATGGCAGCAATTCCAAATCGTGTGTCGGATAATTCTTCTCATGCGGTTGCAGTTGCCTCGAGGCATAAGCTATCACCTTGCCTTCATGCATAAGTACACAACCCAATCCATTCAAGGATGCATCACTATAAACCACAAATTCTTTTCCCGGTTCAGGTTGTACTAAAACTGGAGCCTCAGTCAACAATGCCTTTAGTTTCTCAAAACTCTGTTGACACTTTTCTGTCAATTCAAACTTGACATCTTTATGTAACAACCTCGTCATCGGAGTAGCAATCGTGGAAAATCCTTTAACAAACCGTCTGTAATAACCGGCTAAGCCTAGAAAGCGTCTAACCTTGGATACATTCCTCAGCGGTTTGCAATCAACAATTGTTGAAATCTTACTCGGGTCAACTCGAATACCATCACCCGAAACAATATGCCCCAAAAATTTGACTTCTCGAAGTTGAAACTCACTTTTACTAAATTTACCATACAAATGTTTATCTCTCAAAGTTTGCAAAATTGTTCTCAAGTGCTCGGCATGCTCGATCTCATCATGAGAATAAATCAATATGATCAGTATACACACGACATTTCTCACCATACAAATAATGTCTCCAAATCTTTAACACAAACACAATGGCAACCAATTCCAAATCGTGTGTCGGATAATTCTTGATACGGGCCAGCTCAGGGATGAGTCGAAACGTATGCGGGTTGCCCAATCGTCTACGAGGAGGAATCAAGCATTCGAAAAATAATCGGAAAATATGGATGAGTTTGCGGAAGCTTTAAGTGAATAAAAACAAGAAATGGTTCAGTTTGATAAAATAAAAATAAAAATAGATAAAAGGATAATTTGATGGAAATGGATAAAAGAACTTAAACAAGAATCGATTCAACACTAAAGAGTGTCACCCCGGATTCTATGATGTTTAAGGTGGTAATATGAAAAATATTGATATGGACCAAGACCCGTTATCTAAAAAGATAATAACCGTTGGTATAATTTGATGGATGAGATACGATTGACACCACAAGCAAACTTGATAAGTCAAAACGAAACTCATACGAAAATGAAGAGGAGATAAACTCACTCAAATGAGCAAGAGTTCATAAATTTCCTTAAGTCTGAATTGTCTTGAATGAGAATTACATAGCCTTTTTATAGGTTGAACAAAGGCCAACTAAATGGTCTTCTAACATTGTCCTTTAACCCTTAAGTTTTTGAAAAGGCACCATCAACCCTGTCCCTCAACCTTTAGGTTTTTGAAAAGGCACCAGCAACCTTGCCCCTTAACCTTTAGGTTTTTGAAAAGGCACCTAGCAACCTTTTAACCCTTGTGTTCACCAAAAGGCACCTATCAATAAAATAATTAAAATAAGCTAAGAATGAGCTAATAACGAGCTCGTGTGATTGTATTTTAGCTAGTATAGTTGGCTTTAAATAAATTGTAAATGTTCGGTGTGTTCTTGAAGTCCTTTCTTTCTTCGTTCCAGATTTGTGCCACTAAAACTGAAGTGGCATCCTTAAGCCGTTTAGCACAGCTACGCGTAATTGGTCCATTGGGCAGCTCGAGGGTGTCTCGGTTGAGTTTCGTCATAGGTGCGTTCGTATCATTCCCTCCCTCTTTAAGTTGATTCGTCCTCGAATTATCACCTACATCAAAAAGAGACAGATCAGAGACATTAAAACTCGTGCTCACGTTATAGTCACCTAGTAAGTCCAATTTGTACGAGTTGTCATTTATTCGTTCAAGGACTTGAAATGGACTGTCCCCTCTCGGGAGAAGTTTGGATCGCCTTTGTGTGGGAAACCTTTCTTTTCGCATATGAACCCAAACCCAGTCTCCTGGTTCAAAGAGAATGCGTCTACGACCTTTGTTGGCTCGTTGGATGTATTGCTCGGTTTTTGCCTCGATATTCTCACGCACCTTTCTATGTAGTTCCTTTACATAGTCCGCCTTTTTTTTGGCATCAGAATGGATATATTGTCAGAAGGCAATGGTAATAAATCCAGAGGAGTGAAAGGGTTAAACCTGTAAACAATCTCGAAGGGAGAAAATTTAGTTGCAGAATGAACAACTCAGTTATAAGCGAATTCAATGTGGGGCACACAATCTTCCCACGTCTTGAGATTTTTTTGTACCAATGCTCGCAACAAGGTCGATAGGACTCGGTTCACCACCTCGGTTTGTCCATCTGTTTGAGGATGACAAGTGGTCGAAAATAGCAATTTCGTCCCTAGCTTTTCCCACAGAGTTCGCCAAAAATGGCTTAAAAATTTTACGTCCCAATCGGATACGATCGTTCTCGGAATTCCATGCAATCGAACGATTTCCCTAAAAAAACAAGTTTGCAATATACACAGCATCGTCAGTTTTAGAACAAGGAATAAAATGAGACATTTTAGAAAAACAATCAACTACAACAAAAATCGAGTCCTTCCCCATTTTAGATCCCGGTAAGCCAAGGATAAAATCCATGGAGATGTCGGTCCAAGGAGTGTCCGGAATAGGAAGGGACGTGTATAAACCATGAGGTTGAACCCGTGATTTAGCTCGTTTGCAGGTTATGCAACGATTGCAGATCCGCTCAATGTCCTTTCGCATTCCTGGCCAGAAAAAATGTTCTTGAAGAGTGGACAATGTTTTGTCTCTTCCAAAATGACCCATAAGGCCACCATTATGTGCCTCTAACATAAGCATGTCTCGCATAGAGCCTTGCGATATGCATAATTTGTTTTCTTTGAAAAGGAATCCTTCATGCCTGTAAAACTTATCAAAAGCACCATTCTCGCAAGCATTATAGACATTTCCAAAATCAGCATCATTAGAATACAATTCCTTGATGTGATGAAAACCAAGCAGTTTAGAGTCAAGGGTAGTCAATAAAGTGTACCTTCGTGACAATGCATCAGCTACTACATTTTCTTTACCCTTTTTGAATTTAATTACGTACGGGAATGACTCTAAGTATTCGATCCACTTCGCGTGCCTTTTATTGAGCTTATGTTGACCTTTAATGTCTTGAATGCTTTATGATCAGAATGAATAACAAACTCTTTTGGTCTTAAGTAATGTTGCCAGGTTTCGAGCGATCTAATCAGGGCGTACATCTCTTTATCATACACTGGATAGTTAAGGGCAGCTCCGTTTAATTTCTCGCTAAAATATGCCACCGGTCTTCCATTTTGTGTTAGAACGGCTCCAATCCCTACACCTGAAGCATCACACTCAATTTCAAAAGTTTTAGTAAAATCAGGAAGGGCTAATAATGCGGCTTTTACAAGACATTCTTTAATCGTATTAAAGGACCGTTCTTGTTCATCAGACCAATAGAAGGTTGAAGTCTTCTTGATTACGCTCATTAAAGGAGCGGCTATCGTGCTGAAATTGGGAACGAATCGTCGATAGAAACTAGCCAATCCATGAAAACTTCAGACTTGGTTGATCGTCGTAGGACGTGGCCATTCTTAGATGGCGCAGATTTTCTCTTGATCTACTTCCAGGCCATTTGCACTCACAACATAACCTAGAAAAACAACCTTGTCAGTGCAAAAAGAACACTTCTTAAGATTAGCGTACAATACCTCATTTCGTAACGTTTCCAAGATCGCACGCAAGTGTTGCACATGTTCCTCTAAGGATTTACTGTACACTAAAATATCATCAAAATAAACACCACATGATTTTCCAATAAAAGCTTGTAAGACATGATTCATAAGACGCATGAAAGTACTTGGGGCGTTTGTAAGTCCGAATGGCATTACCAACCATTCGTACAAACCTAACTTTGTCTTGAAAGTCATCTTCCATTCATCGCCTTCTCGCATTCTAATTTGGTGATAGCCACTTTTGAGATCAATCTTTGTGAAGATTCGTGCTCCGCTTAACTCGTCAAGCATGTCGTCGATTCGGGGTATCGGGTGTCGATATTTGACGGTAATCTTGTTGATGGCACGACAGTCGACACACATACGCCACGAACCATCTTTTTTTGGCACTAGTAATACCGGTACCGCACAGGGACTAAGACTTTCTCGGATATATCCCTTGTCTAGTAATTCAGTGATTTGCTTTTGGAGCTCCTTTGTTTCCTCGAGATTGCTCCGATACGCAGGTCGATTGGGTAGAGCAGCTCCTAGAACCAAGTCAATTTGGTGTTCTATGCCTCGAATGGGCGGTAAACCGCTTGGTATCTCCTCTAGAAAGATGTCCTTAAATTCCTGAATCAGAGACAACATAGAAGAAGGAAGATTCTCGGGTAAGTCGTTAGTGCTCAAGAATGATTCCTTGCACAGTAGGACATACATCAGTTGTCTAAGACATAATGCTCTTCTTATATCACTTGCTCTCGCAAAAACACTCACCCTACCACTCTCTTTTGCATCTCTATTTTCTTTTAACTCTTGTTTTTCTTCTCTCTCATCAGTGTTTTTATTTTTCACTCTCTCATTTTTTTGACTTTTTCTTTTGCCTCCTTTTCTTTTTCTTTTGCTTGGTCAATAGAGAGCTTGAGTTTCTGTTCATCATCAAACACTTGCTTTGGAGTAAGGGGTGCAAGCGTTACATTCCTTCCATGATGCTTGAAGGAATATCAATTGGTGTAGCCATCGTGCATCACTCAGCGGTCGTATTGCCATGGACGTCCCAAGAGTAAGTGGCCCGCGTGCATCGCTACTACGTCACATAGCACTTCATCGGAGTATTTCCCAATGCTGAAGGATACTAACACTTGCTTTGTAACTTTAAGCTCTCCACCATCGTTAAGCCATTGGAGCTTATACGGAGCCGGATGCTTGGTTGTTGTCAAGCCTAACTTTTCCACCATAAGAATACTTGCTACGTTCGTACAACTCACTCCGTCAATGATAAAGCTACAAACCTTACCTTGCACTTGGCATCTTGAATGAAAAATATTTTCTCGTTGCTCCTCTTTTCCTACACCTTGAAGGTTGAAGCTTCGCTTCACGACGAGTAATTCACCGTCTACAGGTTGTTCTAAGTCCTCATCAGCCTCGGAACTGGATTCGGATTCATATTCTTTGTCTTCCGTTTCTATCTCACCGTTAATCTACATCACCATAGTTCGTCTATTCAGGCATTGACTTGCGATGTGTCCTCTACCAAGGCATTTGAAGCATTTTATATCCCTTGATCTCGCATTAGAACTTTCTAGAGCCTTGCCTTTGTCTGTTTCGGCCAAAGGTTTGTTTGTCTTAGGGGTGAAAGTAGAGTCCTTCGACTTGCTCGCGGGGAATCCCTTGCTCGAGCTTTGGCCCCATTTAGAAGGTTTAGCATTGGAGTAACTTCGGAATGCTCCTTTCTGCCTCAATTGCTTTTCTACCTTAATGGCCATGTGGACCATATCTTCCATTTCAACATAGTGTTGTAATTCTACAACATTTGCTATCTCACGGTTAAGCCCGGCTAAAAATCGAGCCATGGTAGCTTCTCTTTCTTCTTGTATATCGGCTCGGATCATTGCTACCTCCATCTCTTTGTAATAATCTTCGACGCTCTTCATTCCTTGAGTAAGGTGTTGGAGTTTTTGATGTAACTCCCGATGGTAGTAAGAGGGAATGAATCGTCGTCTCATGGCTGCTTTCATCTCGGTCCAAGTGGAAATTGGACGTTCTCCATTTCGCCTCCGGTTTGTAGTTAACTGATCCCACCATATCATAGCATAGTCGAAAAACTCTATGGCGGCTAATTTGACCTTTTTATTTTCGGAGTAGTTATGACAATCGAACACAAGTTCGATCTTCTTTTCCTATTCCAAATAGGCTTCAGGATCTGACTTGCCTTGAAAAGGAGGAATGGTCAACTTGATGTTCTTGAGATCATCGTATTCCCGCCTCCGATCTTTTTGATCACGTGCTCGTGGACCTCTTCTTCGTTCATTTTGTTTGGAAGTTTGATTGCTGTCAACTTCACTTGGTTCGTATAAGTCGTTGTCATGCAGCCAAGGTCGTTCTTGTTCCCTTCTCAGAATTGGAGGAATGTTTGCTCATTGTCTTTGTTCATCTCTTTGTCCAAACATTCGGTGATAGAATGGAGCAAGCGTGTGACTTCTCGAAATGCAACTTGCATTTGTAAATCAGAACCTCTATCTTCGGGAACATTCCTTTGTGGTTGCAATCCTCTTTCACCACCAGTGGCATCTGACGCTTCGTCGCTCACTACTTGTCGTTCGGGACTCCTAGACATATTGAACAAGATTAAAGAAACCTCACCACAAACCTTACTTGATCACTCACAAAGAAAATAATTATTGAACACTCACGCTTTTTCTTTTTCTTTTTCTTTGTTTTTTTTTAACTTCAAATATACTATAATGAAATACAAGAAATAAAAATTACAACTTGAATCTTTTTTTTTTTAATTTTTTTTGAACTTCAAATATACTATAATGAAATACAAGAAATAAAAAATTACAACTTGAATTTTTTTTTCAATTTTTTTTTGAAGATCGGGGTAGAAAGATGAAAGTAAAGCAAAACTTGCAAATTTCACACTTCTCTTTTTTTTTAACTCGAATTTTTTTTAACCTTGATTTTTTTTGAACTTTTTTTTTTGTATCTCTCGTTTTTTTTTTTGTATTTTTGCGAACTTTTTTTTTAAACTTACGGACTAACTTTCGGCTTCACGATGGTCGTCGATAGTCCTCGTTTTGTAGCTTTGATACCAAATGATACGGGCCAGCTCAGGGATAAGTCGAAACGTATGCGGGTTGCCCAATCGTCTACGAGGAGGAATCAAGCCTTCGGAAAATATGGATGAGTTTGCGGAAGCTTTAAGTGAATAAAAACAAGAAATGGTTCGGTTTGATAAAATAAAAATAAAAATAGATAAAAGGATAATTTGATGGAAATGGATAAAAGAACTTAAACAAGAATCGATTCAATACTAAAGAGTGTCACCCCGGATTCTATGATGTTTAAGGTGGTAATATGAAAAATATTGATATGGACCAAGACCCGTTATCTAAAAAGATAAGAACCGTTGGTATAATTTGATGGATGAGATACGATTGACGCCACAAGCAAACTTGATAAGTCAAAACGAAACTCGTACGAAAACGAAGATGAGATAAACTCACTCAAATGAACAAGAGTTCATAAATTTCCTTAAGTCTGAATTGTCTTGAATGAGAATTACATAGCCTTTTTATAGGTTTAACAAAGGCCAACTAAATGGTCTTCTAACATTGTCCTTTAACCTTTAAGTTTTTGAAAAGGCACCATCAACCTTGTCCCTCAACCTTTAGGTTTTTTGAAAAGGCACCAGCAACCTTGTCCCTTAACCTTTATGTTTTTGAAAAGGCACCTAGCAACCTTTTAACCCTTATGTTCACCAAAAGGCACCTATCAATAAAATAATTAAAATGAGCTAAGAATGAGCTAATAACGAGCTCGTGTGATTGTATGGTAGCTAGTATAGTTGGCTTTAAATAAATTGTAAATGTTTGGTGTGTTCTTGAAGTCCTTTCTTTCTTCGTTCTAGATTTGTGCCACTAAAACTGAAGTGGCATCCTTAAGTTTAGCACGGCTACGCGTAATTGGTCCATTGGATAGCTCGAGGGTGTCTCGGTTGAGTTTCGTCATAGGTGCATTCGTATCAATTCTTCTCATGCGATTTCAGTTGCCTCGAGGCATAAGATATCACATTGCCTTCTTGCAGAAGTACACAACCCAATCCATTCAAGGATGAATCACTATAAACCACAAATTCTTTTCCCTGTTCAGGTTGTACTAAAACTAGAGCCTCAGTCAACAATGCCTTTAGTTTCTCAAAACTCTGTTGGCACTTTTCTGTCCATTCAAACTTGACATCTTTTTGTAACAACCTCGTCATCGGAGTAACAATCGTGGAAAATCCTTTAACAAATCGTTTGTAATAACCGGCTAAGCCTAGAAAGCTTCTAACCTTGGATACATTCCTTAGCGATTTTCAATCAACAATTGCTGAAATCTTACTCGGGTCAACACAAATACCATCACCCGAAATAATATGCATCAAAAATTCGACTTCTCGAAGATAAAAATCACTTTTACTAAATTTACCATACAAATGTTTATCTATCAAAGTATGCAAAATCGTTCTCAAGTGCTCAGCATGCTCGGTCTCATCATTAGAATAAATCAATATAATCATCAATAAAAACAACAACAAATTTATCCAAGTACAGTCGAAAAATACGATTCATCAAATCCATAATTACAGCAGGAGCATTCGTTAAACCAAAAGGCATAACCAAAAATTCATAGTGACCATACCTCGTCTGAAAAGTAGTTTCCGGCACATTCGAGTCTTTAACTCTCAACTTGTAGTAACCATACCTCAAGTCAATCTTGGAAAATATTGTGGCTCCATTCAATTGGTCAAACAAGTCATCTATTCTCGGCAAAGGATACTTATTCTTTATGGTCACCTTATTGAGCTATCGGTAGTCAATGCAAAGCCTCATAAATCCATCTTTCTTTTTCACAAATAATACCGGTGCACCCCACGGAGGAAAACTAGGTTAGCTAAACCTTTATCCGTCCACTCTTATAACTGAGCATTCAACTCCTTTAATTCGGTCGGAGTCATTCTGTATGGAGCAATCAAAATAGGTGCAGCACCAGGAACTAACTCAATATCAAATTTAACTTCTCTAACTGGAGGCAATCCAGGCAATTCTTCCGGAAACACATCTGGATACTCACATACTATCGGCACTAACTCAATTTTTAACTCAGACAATTTGGTATTCAACACAAATGTAAGATAAGATTCACACCCTTTTCTCATATACCTCTGAGCTGTGATAGAAGAAATCACTACAGGCAAGCTGTCCGATTCATCTGATTCAACCCGAAGAATATCACCAGTTTCACATTTCAATTCAATAATTTTTCTTCCACAATTTACTAACACATCATGAATGGTCAAAAATTCCATACCAAGTATTATATCAAATTCATCAAATGGAAAAAGCATAAGATTAGCCGGAAAACAGTGACCTCTAATCATCAAAAGACAATTTTTACATACTTTGTCAACTAACACATACTTGCCTAATGGGTTTGATACTTTTATCACAAATTCTGTAGACTTAACAGGCATATTCATAGTAGACACCAATTTCATGCAAACATAACAATAGGTTGATCCCGGATCAATCAAAGCAACAACATGAGTATCATAGAGAGAAAAAGTACCCTTAATCACATTAGGAGATGAAACCTCTTCGCGAGCGCGAATAGCATAAGTCCTCGCAGGTGCTCTACCTTCGGATCTCACAATCGGATCTCTGGGTGCACCCTTACTACTTGTTCCATTTCCCAAATTTCTCTGTGGCCTCCCTCTAAAAACAGTATTACCCGATCTTGCAATCTGTAACTTATACTTCTCAACCATCTTTAGGCAATCTTTAATAAAGTGGTCATGAGATCCACACTTAAAATAAGCCCGGTCATACATTCTACATTCACTGGGGTGTCGTTTGCCATAATGTTGACATTTAGGCTTACCAGTCTCTGCGTTACCAACACTTGCTACCGAAGTGGTTTGGGCTTTAGAGTTCGAGTATTGTTTCCCACGATCCCCATTGGGATACCCAACTGAAGCACTCGATCGTGCATATAAATCTCTTGATCTCTTAGACTGAGATTGGAATGACTTACCCATTGGCCTTTTCCTTGCATCTCTAGCCTCAGACTCTGCTTTTCTTTTCTCTTTGCTTAATTCTTCAGCTTTACAAGCTCGGTCAAACAGTACCACGAAATTTTTCAACTCAAGAACTCTAACTAATAAGCGGATGACCTCATTCAACCTATCCTCGAACCTTTTGCACATGATAGCCTCGGTGAAAACACACTCCTAAGCATACTTACTGAGTCTGACAAACTCGCGTTCATACTCGGTTACAGACATTCGGCCCTGTTTTAGCTCTAGAAATTCCTTATGTTTCTAATCTATAAACCGTTGGCTGATATACTTCTTCCTAAATTCTTCTTGGAAGAATTCCCAATTAAACCTTTCTCTTGGCAACACTGACACGAGAGTTTTCCACCATTGATAGGCCGAATCTCTTAGGAGTGACATAAAACATTTTATACATTCTTCAGGCATGCAAGACAATTCATCAATGATGGTATTCTTGAGCCAGAACTCTGCCCTTTCGGATCATCATCTGTACCAGCTCGGAACTCTTCGGCTTATTATTTTCGAATCTTATCAACTAGAGGACTATTCAATCTTATGAAGTCCATACCTTGAGGTGTTACAGGAACTAGCTGAGGAATAGGTGGGGGTGGAGGGGGTTGAGCATTCTGGTTCGTTCGAACGAACTCTGTATACCACGCATTCATTATATGGAGAAAAGCTTCCCTAGCCTATTCTCCTCCTCCCTGACTTACAGTTACGGGTCTACTTTCAACTGGCTCTGCCCCTTGAGCAGGAGCCGGTGCATTACTTTCTACATCATTAGCTTCAGCTCGATTGGGATCCATTACTATGAACACACAATTTAAAAGGTCAGGAGTCATCACACTATCACAATTCATTTAGGGCATGTATAGCTAGACTCATTCACACGTTACGTTAGTCCGAGAATCGACTAAAACGTAGCACTGATACCACTAAATGTAACACCCCTTACCCATATTCGACGTCGAAACAGGGTACGAGCCGTTACCGGACTTATACGCAAGCAATCATACAAAACCGAGATATGAATTTCCTCTCAAATTTAAAACTTTTCATAAACACTCATATCGCCCCTTAAACAATCCTACGAGGCCCAAAACATACATTAGGGGTGGTTCGAGACTAAACCGAGAACTTTAGAAATTTCTGGGAAAACTTAGAAAATTTTTATCAAAAAGGTCCACCACCCGTGTGGGTAGGACACGCCCATGTGGCATATCACACGCCTGTGCTTCAGGCCGTGTCCAAAATAGGGGACATTCTACTTATGACGTCTTCAACCAAAAAAGGTCACACGGTCAAGGCACACACCCGTGTGGCGAATTAAATTCCAAAAATTAAGTGCAGACTTCACACGGTCTGGGCACATGCCCATGTCCCATGGCCGTGTCTCTCACACAGTTGAGACACAAGGCCGTGTCTCTTGCCCGTGTGTTTACTACTAGGCATTCTGTTCCATAAAAATAGAAATTGGTCAAATTGCTATTTAAGACCCTCTAATTAAAAATCCATGGCAATTTCATGCTCAAAGCTTCTAGAACATATATTTTGCAACTTATTCAATTTAGTCCTAATTATCAAATTGGACACTTTATGCATAAAATTTCTTCATGAAAGTTTCACACAATCATGTAATCATGCCATAGACCTAAAAATACTCATAAAATAATTATTTCTACTTTGAATTTTTGGTCTCGAAACTACTATTCTAATTAAGCCCAAAATTGAGATGTTACATCGATTTTTAACTGAAAGCAGAGTGGCAAAACAGAGACATTGATTCATCGTCTCTCAACAATTGAACTTGATAAACTTCACCAGCAACTTTTGTTGGGAACTTAAATCTCGAAACTACCAGAGTTCTATAAGATGGAATCTTGAAAATCAATTGTTCTAGAACAGACGACAGCCCGACATCATCTAAAAGAGTTCGAGGCCCAATTCCCTACTCACACTGTAGCTTCCCTGGTGGGACAAACGAGTTATTACTGTAACCCATGGCCTCGTTTCCCATAATGAATCCCTAGATTTTTGCCCTCAGTTGTGCCAGATCTGGTAATTGTGAAAAAGTTAGAAACAAAATCCTGTTGTTGAAGTAACCTTTTAAAAAGAAAAAGAAAAAAGTAGGTAATTTCATAATCAGCGATTTTTGTTTGATTTGGTTACTTAGATTAAGAAAGAGACTTACTTCGAACTTGATTATCTCTACAAATTTCATTAGCCAAAGTGGTTTTGCCAGATCCTCCAATACCCTAAATTCCAACAACGTTTAAATCATCTCTTTCGATCACCAATTTCTTAACGTTGTTTTTCGCTAAATCCAAACCTACTCCGCCTACAATCCCCACACTAGCTTCATCTTCAACTTCCATTCTCTTAACAGCTTCTTCGACCCACCCTCCAGCTCCAATCTTTATCGAACTGAGTCGCTGCTCCAACTGGCTTTCCGACCGATCAAACCGCTCCGCTGTTTTGAACCGCATGTGGTGGACGTCGGCCAGCAAGTAGGCTTGCATTGGTCCACTTACGAACCTCTCAACTTGTTTCTCTAACTTCTCCATCTTCCTGGCGAGCTGGAGGTTTTTGTAGACGTTCCAACGGCTAGAGGCGAGGACTTTGCGGGCCAATTCGAGGCCGCCACGTAGGGTCTCGGAGAAACGGTCGAGCTGAGATTGTAGGAGGGCGGGAAGTTCGACGCCGGAGTATTTGATTTCGTCGATGATGGGAAGGAGCACTTGGATGCTTGATATGAGATTGTCAGCAATGGATTTGCAGAGATAGGACTTACGGGAGAAGGTTATTAACTTTTTAAGAAGTTCCGTTGCAATTTCTCCGGCGAAAAAATCGTTGAACGCCATCGTTTTTCTTGGTTAACCGGCGGGAATAATTCCATCGGGGTATGAATAATGAGTTGAAATGCGGGCGTTGTTGGATTTCTAGTAGCTTTAGTTACTGTCTTTAAAAAGAAGTACAATTTATCTTCAAAAAAAAAAATATAATTTATATTAAAAATATTTCAATTTACAGTCTTTATGACGTGTTTAGTTTAATGGTAATAAAAAATGATTTTTTTTCCAGATGTAGGGAAAAACTACTTTCTTTTTTTTCGACGAATCTTTAATTTTTTTTATTTCACTTTAATACTTTGAAACATTATTTTCATTTCAATTTATTTCCAATGAAAAAACTAATAAAAACATAAATATATTTATATTTTTTTTGAAATTACAATGTTAAAATTTTAAACTTTTAGGTTTAAAACGAAATTTATAAATTTTATATAATAATATAGAAAGGTGAAACCACTCTATAATAGCAGATGTTATTTTGTAAAAAAGATATATATATATATATATATTTTAATTATCTTTAATTTCTAATTAATTTATGACACTAATTTAACTATAAATTTAAAATAAAATAAAAATTTAAAACCTGAGTGATTATATGGTAAGTATTTTATGGGAAACTAACTATCCAAAAAAACGAAAATGCTCTAGACAACATGTTTACTTGCATATGAAGTTGAACAGTTTTAAAGAAAAAAAAAATTTATTATCTGTTTGTTTGGTCAAAAGTTTCATTTTCTTAAAAAGATAATACCTATTCAGATGTGGATTGAATTGAGCTCGAGTTAAGAAATATTTAATTTATTATTAAAAAATAATAAAAATATTTTAAATTAAAATTAATAACTAAATATAAATGTGAGTTCGCTTGTGTAGATGCCCAAATCTGCCCGGCCCATTAACCAACTAAAAAAAAACAAAAAACCAAAAAATAAACCAATAATTACAGTCCATGTCCGATTACAATTATAAACCCAATGTTTAAAATAAAATAGTGGCCCAAATTTCAGCCCAAAAAATTACAAGCCCAATAGCCTAACCCTCACAAAAAGTTTCAGAAAAGAAACCCTAGCTAGCTTGCTTCAACCGTCGCCGTTCCTTCCACATCAGTCTTCGTACGCCAGCCAAGCATGCGAGCAACGACCTCCTAGCTGTACCTGCAACAACCAATGAAGCGAAAACAGAAAGGAGCACGGAAAAAGAAGGAAAACAATTTGTATTTTTGGGGGTTTATTTTTTATCGATTTTGGCTATAAAAAGACTGATAGTGTACTATAAAAAGGGGCGATTTCTTTTGTATTACACACATAGAAACAGAGAGAATAATACGCAATACAAACACAAAATCACAAGCAGAAAGGTGATTTTCAACAGATTCATCGAGTTTTGATTTTCTTTTTTTTTTCTCTGTTTCTATTTATGTATTTATTGCATGTAAAAAAAAGAATAAAAAAAGAGACTTACCTTTGCGAAGAAAATCATCGGAATCGTACTCTTTTCGTTGCAATCGAAGTAAAGAGAGATTGCGAAGCCGGGGTTAACGATTCTCGCAGACGAACCCTAAAGGCACCGTTCGTGGTTTTGCCAGTCACCGATCGGAGAGTTTTCGGGAACCGACTGAGGGGACATTCGATGGAAGCCTGAATCGGCCATTAATCGCCGATCTACCATGGCGTTGTGGTGGCCTGATGGCGATTCCTTTTTGCAGCTGAGGAAGGAAACAAAAGATTAGGGTTTGTTTTGTTTTTTTTTAAAAAAAAAGGGGCTGATTAGTTTTTAAATTCGGTTTTAAAATTTTTTTGCCTTATTAAAGAAACGGCGCCATATGGGGTAGGATCCGCGCATGACCCAATTTGTGACCGAGAGGATCCGCGTGTTTGGTTTAAAAGGATTATTTACTGCATCGGTCCTTCGGTGGTTTACCATTTTTTAATCTAGTCCTATTAAACGCAACGTTTTGGTTAATTGATATATTTGCTGTTTTAATCCCTAATCGTTTGTGTGCATTTCATTTAAGTCCTTTGGTTCTCTTTTACTTTTGACTTTTGCCCCCAGATTCCTGTCTTCATTTTAATTTAATCTTTTATATATATATATATATATATATATATATATTGTTTTCTTTAATTATTTTGCTATTCCGCCATTATTTAAATATTATTATTAATATTATTAATATTATTATTGTTTTACTATATTCAAACTATTATGTATAGCATTTTATTCATTAAACAAATTTCTATTGTTTTTATTAAATTATTTTTATGCATATATTGTTATTTTCATATTATTTTCTATATGTACTTTCTTTTAAATCTATTTATATGTATAGATATATGTTAAATTCATCTATTAGTATAATTTATTTTCTCTTAAGTCCATATTTCCTTATATGTTTTTGTTTATTTCGAAAATCCTTATATATTATTATCTTCATATATAAATTATTAATATTAAGTTTTATTTCACATATTATAAATTAACATGTAATTTTGTACATTATTTGTTTTGACTTTCTTTGTATGTAATATTTATCTGCAAATTCATTTATATCATTATTTCACACACTAATTATTCTCATTCTTTGATATTGTATTGTGGTTAAGACTTCAAACTTATTCAAACAAAGTTTTCATCCCAAACCAATTAAAATATATTTTGAGTTATCATTTTTCACTTAAAGTTTCAAAATAAGGTAATATTCGTGCGTTTGGAAATTCGAAGAAATTGTGCCTAATCATGCTGGGTGTGATTTTCTGTTTGAACAAATACACGAATATCCTTTCCAATTTGGTCCATATTTTCAAAATAAGGTAATATTTGTACATTTGGCAATTCGAAGAAATCGTGCCCAATCGTGCTGGGTGTGTTTTTTTTTTTTGACCAAATAAACGAATATCCTTTTCAAATGTTGTCCACATTTTCAAAATAAGGTAATATTTGTGCATTTGGAAATTCGAAGAAATCGTGCCCAATCGTGCTGGGTGTGGTTTTTTGTTTGTCCAAATAACCAAATACCCTTTCAAAATTTCAATACATGTGCTTGGAGAATTTTGGGGATGAGCTTGGATTCGAGGACTCAGATTGTCGTGTCCAATCATACTGGATGTGATACTCTATTCCTTCGGAACAAGGAAATCTCAATATTCAATCAAGTTATTTAAAATTATAGTAAAAAAAATAGAATTTCAAAATTGTTTCAAACTTTTCAACATTAGGACATTAATTAATCAATTTGGTACCAATTTTGGGCGTTGCGAGAGTGCTAATCCTTCCTCGCACGTAACCGACTCCCGAACCTGTTTTCTTCTGGAAATTCGTAGGCCAAAATTTATTTCAAATGTGACCCGATCACACCCAAACAAAAAGGATTGGTGGCGACTCCACTGGGGACTGGTTGAGAGTCAGGCCATAGTTCGATTAATTCTTGTCCTTTGATTGAAAATTTGGAAGATTGTTTTACAAATTCATGTTTCTTTTAGTACATTTTTCATTGGTGCTATGATTGTAATAAAGTAAAGTCTTAAAATACTTTGGCATCGCATTGCATGACCATTGTGGTCGCACCTTTAAGTGTGAGTGAGAAGCTATGCTTTCGTGAGGTTTTCACCTTCGCATGGGCTAGTGGACTGCTTCCGGGACACATCTGTACCTATGTGCTTCGTGAGGTTTCACCTCCACATGGCCATAGGGAAATGTGTTCCCCTGAACTGAACTCGATCCATATGAGCTTATAACGGGTGAGGATTGAGGAATCTGCTGGTTCAGGTACCCATTCTCTAGAATCAAGTCACATATAGCAGCCCTAGAAGCCTACCCTAGATAGAGCCACGCCAAACCCTAGTGGTCACCAGGTCAGGTGTTCTATGTTGTTTATTTCTCTTGCACTAACGTGTTTTCTTCTATTTGATTGCATTGCATTGCATTCATTCCACGCGTTTGCATTGCATTTCATGCATGTGCATTACATCATTTGCATTACGCTGTTTTCATTACATTGCATCATTTGGATGAGTTTTACAAAATGACCCTGATTAGGTGGGATATTTTCAGTTAACTTAGAAGACATGGAACAAAGGTTGGAGAAATTAGAGCAAAGGCAAATACTGATGCAAGAGCAGTTGGCCAAAATTCAACGAGATGTGCAAGATCAAATGAATATGATACGCCAGTTAACCCAATTACTAGTCGGGGGACTTGAAAAAGGGAATGGCCCAGTGGTTAGCACTATGGATGATGACGAAGACATCATTTATTCTCCAATAAGTATCCCAACTCAACCAGACACTCATTCGCATGGGGACCTGTCATTATTAGACCCCAATGTCAGAATGATACCTCGGCATTGACGAATTTCCCGAGGGGTTCAGATATTAAACCAGGGGATGATCAAGTTAATCTTATTGTTCTTGGCTCAACAGAGACAAAGAAAAGAGGGATGGGGATTTCAAAGGCCCCGAGGGAGAAGGACAAGGCAGGGAATAATATGAGTAAGTGTAACAGAGGTAATTCGAAACTGATTACGGTAACTAAGCCATAGACAACAACTACCAGCTATCAAGAGATCAATCCAAAATAAAAAAACACTCCAGCTCGCGCCCATTCCAATCTCGTATAGAGAGTTGTACCGAATTTTATTTGACACACATGTTGTATCCCCTTTTCATATAGAACCAATACGGCCTCCATACCTTAAATGGTTCGATGAGAACGCTCAATGCGAATACCATGCAAGAATTATGGGGCACTCAACGGAAAATTGTACCGCTTTCAAGAAATTAGTCGAAAGACTCATCAGATTGGGCATCGTAAAATTCGACGATCTTTCTGGTATAGAAAATTCGTATCCCAAAATTTTTGTTAAAGGGGTAAACATCGTGAGTCCCATGATAAATAGGGGCATGAAATCAGTAGCACATCAAGTTTAGGGCTTTGGTGCGAAACCTGATACCGGCGTTGTTGAAAAGGCGTCTGAAGAATGAATTGAGGAATAGACTTTTCCAAGCTTCTGTCTTCACATACTTGGAAAGATTTTAAACAATGGGACTGTGGAAGGATCCTTGTATTTTTGAGTTAATCTAGAGTAATATTCAAAACATGCTTGTTGCTTTAGGCCCAGAAGCAATAGGAACCTTTTTGAGAAATGGGCTTGTGTCCAGAATCTTTATTTCAATCAAATGCATCTTTTTAAGTAAATATTTTTTTTTCATTCTTTACATTTCATACGGTACATTCTTTCATGTCTAGGAATATTCTTTCATTCTTTATTCATGACCATACCACATAAATAATCATCCTTAGAATCATTTATTCTTTGGAACTTGCCTTCGTACCTACAATAGGTACCCAGATATCAACGACAGGAGCGACGTTGTTACAGACTCCCTTTTGAATGAGATATGAGTCTAGGGGATCTAAGGACTTTGAAGATGACAGAGACTGTAGCTTATCTTTTGACTTGTTGAGGATGGTAGAGCAAGTGAAAATAGACTCTACTTTGCAAAGGGTCAGGAGACGCTGCGAGCTTAGGAAAAAGCCTAACTCACCACGGAAATAAGACAAGACATCATTGAGCTATTTTCAAGAATTCCAAGATGTTTTTGCACAATCATGTCGAAGCGCGACAGGCTTGAAATATGGGTATGCTGTTAATGGTGCTACGATGGTCAGGCTAATCAAGAGGATCGGGTTACTGGTTTACCAAGAAAAGGAAATTGCATCAATTACGCCGTAAATGCCAAATTGGGGAAGACAAGACTTATGTGCCTTTTCCATTCTTTCTATAGGTGGGGCATAGATGTTATGAGATAGATCTCGTCAAAAGTATCTATCCGATACCAATTCAACTTCGTGGTTATCAATTACTTCGCTAAGAGGGCGAGGGTTGCTCCATATGCCAAAGTTACAAAGTCAGCGGTCATCAAATTCAAATCCAAATTCAAATCCAAAACCAAAACCAAATCCAAATCCAAATCCAAATTCAAATCAAAGGTCAAATCCGAAAAAATTAAAAAAATAAAAAAATAAAATCAAAAAAGAAAAAATAGAAATTTTCAGCAAAAAAAAAAGAAGAAAGAAAAAGGAGAGGCCAAGGCGAAAACCCGCAAAAGGCGCTTTGAGACCAAAGGGGATTTGAGTTGAAAACTCGAAAAGGGCGGCTTAAATTTTGATCAAATGAGGGGCATGCCTGAATTAATAATGAAGAAGTATGCTACATCTTGGGGCATCGAAAAAGTACTCCAGATCCCCTAAACATATATTGAGCTTAAAAAGGTCCTCAAGAAGTTGGAACAGAGAAACTCAGACTGCGATATCTGGGGCACCTGGTTTCCCTTTTACCCATATTAAATTTGTTATTTGTGATTATGCTATTCTTTTCAAAATATGTTCACAATAAATATCTTTCTTGATTTCGATTGTTATCTTTGCTTAGCTTACTTGTTTTGAGCTATGCTCTTAATTAATTTCCTTCTTGTCCATAGTTATTTCAAGCATTTTGCATTGAAATAACGATTAGTGGACTAATAATACTTTCATAAAAGGAGTTTCGCATGTTACTCTGGAAGCTTCTGAATAATATAAGAACTTGAAACAGGACTATTGTTTAAAACTCACCAAGTTTAAGGAAGAGTCTAAACTGAGATTTTCTCTCCGGATTTTTGTCAAGGATGGTGCTTGTAACATCCTAAAAAGGGCCTATGCATTTTCGGTTTAATTGTACGAAATGACATGTCTTAAATATTATGAATAAATTTTGAATATTTCTGGAAACTCGGAAATGAATGGAAATGATTTAGAAATGAACATTTTTGGAAACCTGAAAATGTATAGAAATGTTGAGTTTAAAAATGGAAAGTGAACATTTTTGGAAACTAGGAAATGTAAGGAAATGATGTGGAAATGATTCAAAAGAGGAAAGTAAGCATTTCTGGAAACTTGGAAATGTAAGGAAATGTCAAGTTTAAAGAGGCAAACGAAAATTTTTGGAACGTAGAATAGCATGATCAGTACTTGAATAGCATGATCAGTACCCCTATCTCCTGTGTGAAATATATTGTGATCTATAGAAGGGTAGAAATGGAATGGAACGTCGAATAGCATGATCAGTACTTGAACCCTAGGACTAGTTTACCCCAATGTTTACATAAGACTTAAACGCCTAATCAAACAAACCTGTGTCTAAGGCTTAGTTTGGATGGGCGGTGTGTTTACCTCCGGTGAGATTAAAAACAGCGGTGGCGGTGAGATTAGTTACTGTAGCGGTGAGATTGGATACTGTAGCGGTGAGATTAGAAACAGCGGTGGAGTGTGTGTTTGGATTCAAACGCAGCTGTAGCGGTGAGGTGGGAATATAAAATGACTATTAAAGACATCATATTAGAATTAATATATAATAGAAGTTTTTAAATTATTTTACTTATATAAAATTATTAAAATATGTCAATTTATAAATTCATTTAATAAAATATTAAAATGTATCTTCCAATATTTTATTATAAATATTTTAATAAATTATATAATCAATTTAAATTATTTATTAGATAAAATGATTATTATTTTTAATTTTTTATAGTTAAATATTCTTTTATAACAATGATAAATATTATTTTCGCAAATTTTCCACAATTTGGCAGGTCTAAATTCTCAAAGTTTTCTCCAACTCCACATCCTTCAGCATCCAAACACTCCAAAATCCTCTCAATATTCTCCTTCCCGTATAAAAAATTATTTATAGTACTTCTGCAGAGCCTAGCTACCAAAAGGAAACAAACCATCCAAATACCTGACGGATAGGAAAATAAATACATTTGAGGCGTGCATTTGCTATTTGAGGAGCCTTCGAACCTGGAAAATAAAAAACCTCGGCAACATAAGACAAGGAAAAATATGGTTGTTCCATAAGCAGCAAGAATGGCATTAATAAAAGCAGTAAAACAGTAAGAATGATAACTACCTGAAGCACTGGTTGAAATTTTCTCCTTCGTAAGGGAAAAGCGCATTAATAGAGTAAACTCAGGACCATTGCAAGAATGCAAGTTGTTGGTTGCAATTTCACCGCCTTGAATTTCAGTTAAATCAAGACCATTAACCTAAACAGCAACAATATCCTTTATTACTCCCAAAATATTTTCCCACACAGTCCACAACTTGACAATTAGGAGTAACAACAAAAGCCATGTCAAAATTAATAAGTTACTGCAAGATTACTAAACCTGGAACTCAACAGGTGTAATAGTCCTGCCAACCTTGGACAACTCATCACACTGCAGGTCAACAAATTGTTCCATGAAGCCAATTAGGATTATGACTAAAAGTTGAAACTGAAAATGTTACTACTAAATAGTAGGTTAGAATAGATGACAATGAAATTCAAACAAATGCTTGCGGTTACTAGTTGAAAGCTAGAACAGATTCCAACATAAAAATATAATAGAAAAGCACATAAATATATGTGCATACACCAGCCAATTTGGCAGGTCTAAATGTAATTGGAAAAAAAATGCCAAAAGGAGAAAGGATGATGCCCATTTTTAGTTTCAACAGAACCCAAAATTCAGAAAAAGAAACTCAACTAAATGAGAAACATGTTGCCATGTTTCATTGGCAAAGCTTAATTAAATCACAGTACATGAAGTCAAAGGATAAACTCACACCTGAATATATGGGAAGTATATGTCTTTCAGCTTACATTGGAGCTTAGATATGTCCAAGTTTTTCACTACAGGATTTAATATCACCACCTGTGAAGAATCATACTATAAATACATGAATTGCCAAGTAAAGCTTGCAAGACGTAACTTGTAAACTTTCTTGGATTGTTTTGTCTTGGAAGAGACTTCAACACAGCTATATGAAGACAGGAAAAAATATAACTACAAAAATCTATTAATTCTCTAGGATCTGATTCTATCAGCATAAAACAGAGGAAAGGACATGTGGTTTGTCAAATAGATCATACCTCCCTAGATTCATAGATGCAATAGGTCTTCCATATCCAAACATGCCAAAAAAGGGCTGCCTTGTTATGAAAGCCAAAGTGAGAGCTTCTAACTAACATTAGAATCTTTGTTGCAAACATAAAAGGCAAGCTTCAATTATGTCAAATCTCAGACAGAGACACTAATGTGTCTAACCAAAGAAATACATGAGTTTCACAGATTTTGTACCACTAAGAATGGTGGTTTGCACCCTATTGCCTATTGTTTATATAACCTGTTTAGAGAGGCACCCATCTTTCCCCTGAATACAATAAGTGGAATAAACTTGAATTCATTAGCAGAACTCAAAAGAAAAACTATAATTAAGAAACACAACCAGTAGAAGTCTATAGTGCATATTTCCTTCCAAAATATATCCCACTTAAGTTCGAAACTTTGAACCATGAACAAACCAGTGTGGATGGATGAGAGAAATTCTAAAAAGGCTGAATACATCAAGCATAACTTAACTTCTGTCTTACTTGACTACAGAAGAAAAGTAACCCAAAGTGCCAAACCAAGAAGTCGTAACAAAAAAAAAACATAAATATAAAAGAAGAGAAAAAGGACTTCATATAAACATACCACTTCACAATAGAATTTTCATCACTGTTGTCCATTCCAGATCCAGTGTCAAAAATTGAGATTCCACTCTCAAGAACATCCACACTTCAAAGACATTAAAATAGCCATTAGCCATATAAAGTATGATGAAAACATGTTTTTTTATTATGAGGAAAAGCAACACATCATAAAAAACACACAATACATAAAGCGGCTAGAATATTTAAGACTCCATATAAATACATATAGGCCTTTAGGAAACTCTAGCGTAAATTTAAGAAAACAAATCAATGTGTATGAAAAAGACAGAACAATTTCTTAACCACATCATATATTAACGAAATTGTTGGAATAATTTCTGAAACCCACCAGGCCAATTTTCCACACCAATAACTACAAAAATGCAAAGACAAGTATATGACACGACAAACAGTAAGGTGAAAATGAAATTAAGGTTATATGATCCAATTCAATTAACATATATACCTCATTATGCTAGGATTGTTAGAATATCTTAATTAATAAGAAAATCAAATCAAATCCACATTATGAGTAGAAAATTTTAAAAATTGTTCTCTACCATTGCTAACTCATTCATAAACACAAATACCATGAAAAGTAACAGGTTTAAATTATAAAGAGAAGAGACAACTTTGATCCTTTGAAACCTCACCTATCAATCAATATACCAAATATTAACAAAGAAATTAACTGATGAATTCACACACCACCAAACAAAGAAGCCAAATTTACAATTTTCTGGATCATGATCAGTGATCACAACAAAGGAAAAAAAAAACCAGAATTACAAAACATGTAAAAACAAACAAGAAAAGAATAATAAGAAATGGGTAACCTGTATTTTCATTAACCATGGGCTTGAACCTCGGCTTGATACTTGGTTTTGCAGGTATCAAGATCAAGAGGGTACAAAATCGTTGTGCTTAACAGTGATCCTATGGCACCTGAAGTTGCCTCCGATATCAACACTGAAGATGAAAAATAGAAGAAGTAGGAGGAAAATACCTGGATGGAGAAGAAGGAAGATAAAGAATGGGTAATTACAGAAAATTTATCTGAAGATGAAGAACGGGTAATTGCAGAAAATGGGTATTTTTGTCTGTCAAAAATACCTACTGGCCCAATTGCTCTAACTGCTGCTCCCATCTCCAGTCCCGTTTCAACACAGCAGTGAGATTGAAACCGATTTTCACCGCACTGAAATGCTGAACCAAACAGCAAACCAGTGAGTTTGATACCCTAACTGCACTTCACTGATGCTAAACGATGAACCAAAGGAAGCCTAAGTCGCCGAGTTAGGGTGTGGCAACCATTGTGCGCATGTCTAGGATTGGTATTCGGTGGGAGCTTGGTATTTAAGCAGTCCGTGTGACTCACCTCCTTTCCACTCGAATCCTACCTGGTGCGTAGTTTCGGTTCACCGTAACCAAGAGGACTCGGTCATAGGCTAAACACAATAACTAAAACCCGAAAGGGAACTAGCCGTATTTTCATAAAAAACCCTAGTTTTAAAACTCTTAAAATTTCTTTTTAATTTGTGAGAACTATTGTTTTACAACATTTTTCCGAAAAATTTCCGATTTGTAGAATTACTAAAATACCCCTAGTGGTTAAATTACAAAAATGCCCTTGGTTTATAAAAATGTCCAAAATACCCACAGTTCTAATCAAAATTTTCTTACAAGTCCCAAAAACCCCTATTTGCAAAATTACTAAAATGACCTTGAGTTTTAAAATTTACCATATTACCCCGACTTCAATAAAATTTTCTTATTTTGTAAAAGTATTCAAAAAAAACCCTATTTTGTGAAAGTCCAAAATACCCTGATTTGGAAAAATTTACGAAATTGCCCCTGGTTTATCAAAATTACCAAAATGACCCTGATTTCCAAAATTGCTGCAACATCACCGATTTGGAAAATGAATTCTCATTAATAACCCTCAAGTTTTGTAAAATCTGAGATACCCCTGATTTACTAAACTTTACAAATTTACCCCGAGTTTCCAAAATTACCGAAATACCCTCAGAATTCAAAATTTCTGAAATACCCCTGGGATTTCAAAAATTACCAAAATACCCTTATTGAAAAAAAACCAAGGAACCTTATTTTGAAAAATTACGAAAATACCCCTGTAGGACAAAATTATGAAAATACCCCTAGGTAGTGGAAAAATAACAACAATAAAAACTACAACATTTCTCTGAATGAACGAAAGTTCATAATTGATTGATGAATGTATGGATGTGAAGACTGTGTGCATGTATGAATACGAAAGAACCACTCCTAAAATTCTTCTCATAAAACTTCTTCGCGAATAATCAGTGAAACAAGAACTAATGCATAAAACTTTGTAATCAGATTAAATCGCAACGTTAGAAATGAGTTCTAGGGGACGTGAACCTAGAGATTGTGCCTAGGAAGTATGATGGTTCTATTAAGATCAGAGTGTGTAGCGTAAGCATAGTGCGGTGAGAAGGATTGTACGACTGTTAGTAAGTAATTTCGAGGACGAAATTATTTTTAAGGAGGGTAGAACTGTAACATCCTAAAAAGGGCCTATGCATTTTCGGTTTAATTGTACGAAATGACATGTCTTAAGTATTATGAATTAAATTTGAATATTTCTGGAAACCCGGAAATGAATGGAAATGATTTGGAAATGAACATTTTTGGAAACCTGAAAATGTATAGAAAGGTTGAGTTTAAAAATGGAAAGTGAACATTTTTGGAAACTAGGAAATGTAAGGAAATGATGTGGAAATGATTCAAAAGAGGAAAGTAAACATTTCTGGAAACTTGGAAATGTAAGGAAATGTCAAGTTTAAAGAGGCAAACGAAAATTTTTGGAAACTTGGAAATGTAAAGAAATGTCAAGTTTTAAAGCTTAAAAAGAGGAAATTAAGGCAAGGTGGCCTTAAGAAAATTAGTAGGAAGAATTTGACACACAAACGGGCTTGGAAAAGTGGCCTGGAGATGCCACTTAGGGCCTCTGGAAATGGCGCCACATACAAGGGTGTTGGGCCTGAGTTCGAGTCACATGGGAAGCAAATAAAAGAAATTTTATTTTGCTTCCAGAAGAAGTGAGGTGGATGGCACATGGCTAAATTGTAGGAGTTTTATCTCTTTTAAAGATAATAGATGGATAAGTATGGATTTATTTCTTTTATTTTGATAGATAAGGAAGAGATAAAAGAGGATTATTATTAGTATTATTTTTATTAAGAGATAAGAGATAATTATTGGATTAAGTTTTATTAAAGTGATAAATCAAGGGACAAAGTTATCAAAATAAAGAAGAGTGGTGGCCAAGTAAGGGACTCTAGCCTAGTAAATTTGGCTATAAAAGGAAAAGAGAGGTCATTCATTCATTCACTTTTCCTTTGCCGAATTTCTTAAGCAAATTCTCTTCTCTCTGCCGAATTCTCTCTGTCATTGTTCTTCTTTCTCTTTTCAGTTCTTCACAAAGCCGAAAGCAGAATCCCCCTAGTCTTGCCGAATTTTCCTAAGTTTTATATCTTCCTCTTCTTTCTTTGAAAAACCAAAAATCCTCTACTGTTCATCAAGAAGCCGAAATTTTAATCCACATCAAGGCCATAGCCGAATATTGTTAAAGGCTCAAGCAAGGATTATCGATTCCTAAAGTAAGGATATCTTTCGGGATTTACTAAGTGTCAACTACAAGGAAGGAGAAGTTCTTTTCCCGAAGGTACACCATAAGCCGCGTGTTCCCTAGTTATTCGGTGAATTTCGGGATTTAAGAATCTAAGGTAAGTCATATTTAACATACGGCTAAGGGTTATTTGTTGTGAATAAATGTTAGAAATTGATCTAACATGAAGTTATAGGGATTTCGACAGAGGGATACAAGGATTTCGGGATTTGAGAATTTCAAGGTAAGTTTTAAGAATACTAATCCTACTAGGATTTGGATTTATGGCCGAATGGCTTTTTATTAAAGTAGTAAGTGATTAATCAAATGTAGGAATTTGAGATCTAAGGCAGTAGATCAGATTTCGGGATTTCAAGGAATTCGTTAAGCAAATCAGGTGTGTACCCTACCCTAAGTTTTGATAGGTTCATGGCTATGTTTAAATTAAATGTATTATTAAGAATGTGTGTACCCTACCCTAAGTTTTGATAGGTTCATGGCTATGTTTAAATTAAATGTATTATTAAGAATGTGTGTACCCCACACTACTTTATAATATGAATTATGGTTATATGCATTAAAATATGTGTTAATGAAAATATGAATGTGGCTAAAGTACCATGTTAAGGTACTAAGTACTCAGGTACGTTTCCTACTCCTACTAAGAATATGAAAAATGTTATTTGTAACATGGGAATATGATAAGAATTTGAACTATGGTATATTATGCATTTTAATGGGGCATTTGGTTGTATATTGAAAGGGGAAGTGAAAAGTGGTGATTTAAGACCACAGTAATCTGAAAAGTGGTGACTTACAACCACAGTAATCTGGAAAGTGGTGATCTAAGACCACAGTAATCTGAAAAGTGGTTTCCTAAAACCACAGATGCGGAGCCTTAAGCCCGCAAATTGGTGTGTAGCGGAAGGAGGGTCGACTTAGTAGTCCCCACGGTGTGACTGGCAGGTACGGGGGTGTGTAGCGGATGGACAATTAGGTTTGGGTTTGGGAATGCATCATAACTTGTATTTTATGTTTTGAATGTGTAACTATTGTATGCCTGATTCTATTATGATTTAGTGTCGTGTACACATTGAGTCTGTTGACTCACCCCGTTGGGGAACATTTTTCAGGTGATGAACAGTGATGGACCGGGACGGTAGTACTTGTGGTGGCCATGCTCAACATGAAGTTTATATTTTTATGGACTCTTGAATTTATTTTAGTACTTTGAAATATTTTGGAAACTATTTGATGTAATAAGGCCATAAGGCCATGATGAACGATTTTTATTTCTACTTGTTGTTTTATTGTGTTATAAATTTTGATTAAGTTAAAGACTAAGTATTTTATTTTTAAAATATACTCGATATGTTTATTACTTAAAATTAAAAAAGGGTTCTCTAATATAAAAATCCAGTTTGTTTTCAACACAAGCCCAACCCAAACAATATTTTTTTAAAAATCACACAAGTTTTTCCTAAGTAACAAAAGAATTTGAAACCGGTTTACTTGAGGAACATACCAAATCTGGTCAAAGCTCGTGGGCCGGGTTTGGGGTGTTTCAGTGCTTGAGCAAAGTAACCAGATATTGCGCCAGTAATACAATCTTAAAAAAAATCGGCAATGTTAACCCAAGTATAAAAGGGGAATCATCCGCAAAAAAAATTGATATCCTGTATTCATGCGAGTATCATGCATACCCATCTAGTTGGGTCACCCGAAGAGTGATCAGTTGATGGAACAAGTTACAGACCTTATACCCCCGAGTTATAGTGGGATAGATGGAAGTTGATACAGATCCTATACATTCGAATAGCAATGTGATGGATTGAAGAAGAAACAAATCCCACATTCTAAAATCACAGTGGGATGGTTGGGAAAAGATTCTGATCCTATACCCTAAGTCATAATGAGATGAACCCTGAAGTTACAGCGGGGCAAATCTATTGAAAGTTATAATTGTTTCCTCGAGTTTTCTGTCGAGAATACCAGCCGAACAAGATGGTAGCATAATACGTCAGCAATAGAACCCTAATAAATGATGAGCGATAAAGCAGGAATCATTCTCATGAAATTCTGCATTTAGTTAGGAGCATTTGATTCATTTTGATCATTGCATTCCTATCATTGTAAGAAATCATTCTCATGACATTCTGCATTCATACAAATGTCATCCATAAAATATATCTACTTAGGGGCATTTGATTCATTCCGATCATGGCATCCTAATCTTTGTAAAAAGACCATTCTTATGACATTCTGCATTCATACAAATGTCGTCCATAATACATTTAGTTAGGAGCATTAGGTTTATTCTAATCATTGCATCCTAACTATTTTGCATAAGCATAAACACAAAACTGATTTTACAGGACAGGTCTCCTAGCGAGCGATGTCACAACATCGGTGAATTCGAAGATCTTGCCTTCCTAAGTAAAGCGGATATAAGATAGCAGATCTGGCAATCCTGAAGTTGCAGGAGCAGATCAAGGCCATGCAAGTCTTATTTCCTCGAAGTTCCAGTGGAGTAGGTTGAGGCTACAAATCCCTCCTCCCTGAGTTGACAATGAGGATCAATTCTTATTTCTTTGAAGTTTCAGCATAGAAGATTGAAGTTACGAATCTCTTCTCCCTGAACTTCTATCCTCTCGAAGTTCTAGTGGAGTAGGTTGAGGCTACAAATCCCTCCTCCCTGAGTTGACAATGAGGATCAATTCGTATTTCTTTGAAGTTTCAGCAGAGAAGATTGAAGTTACGAATCTCTTCTCCCTGAATTTTTATCCCCTCGAAGTTCCAATGGAGTAGGTTGAGGCTACAAATCCCTCCTCCCTGAGTGTATTGATGATCAACTTTCATTTTTGAGAAGTTTTAGTAGGAAGATCGAAGCTACGAATCTCTTCCCTCTTAATTCTCCTCTCCTCGAAGTTCCAGTGGAGTAGATCGAAGCTACAAATCTCTTTTCCCTGAAATTACATTGGACCAGATCGAAGCGCCAGTTCTCAGGCCCTTGAAGATGCAGTGGGATGGAATAAAGCAACCCGAAGAAGAAAAGCACCGAAAAAAGTCTGGACTCGGCGAGACCGAGCAAATTTGGCCCTCTTTAAAGTCTTGCTCCATTCCCGTTACACGACAATGAGCAAAGAGGGGCAGCTGTAGATGCCCAAATCTGCTCGGCCCATTAACCAACAAAAAAAAACAAAAAATAAACCAATAATTACAGTCCATGTCCGATTACAATTATAAACCCAATGTTTAAAATAAAACAGTGGCCCAAATTTCAACCCAAAAAATTACAAGCCCAATAGCCTAACCCTAACAAAAAGTTTCAGAAAAGAAACCCTAGCTAGCTTGCTTCAGCCGCCGCCGCTCCTTCCACATTAGTCTTCGTACGCCAGCCAAGCATGCGAGCAACGACCTCCTAGCTGTACCTGCAACAACC
Organism: Gossypium australe; assembly: GCA_005393395.2. Classification (NCBI taxonomy): domain Eukaryota; kingdom Viridiplantae; phylum Streptophyta; class Magnoliopsida; order Malvales; family Malvaceae; genus Gossypium; species Gossypium australe. The sequence goes on along the minus strand of CM016618.1, from coordinate 81,909,557 downwards.
AATGAAGCGAAAACAGAAAGGAGCACAGAAAAAGAAGAAAAACAATTTGTCTTTTTAGGGGTTTATTTTTTGTCAATTTTGGCTATAAAAAGACCGATAGTGTACTGTAAAAAGGGGCGATTTCTTTTGTATTACACACACAGAAACAGGGAGAATAATACGCAATACAAACACGAAATCACAAGCAGAAAGGTGATTTTCAACAGATTCATCGAGTTTTGGTTTTCTTTTTTTTCTTTGTTTTTTTATGTATTTATTGCATGTAAAAAAAGAATAAAAAAGAGACTTACCTTTGCGAAGAAAATCAACGGAATCGTACTCTTTTCGTTGCAATCGAAGTAGAGAGAGATTTCGAGGCCGGTGTTAATGATTCTCGCAGACGAAGCCTAAAGGCACCATTCGTGGTTTTGCCAGTCACCGATCGGAGAATTTTTGGGAACCGACTGCGGGGACAGTCGATAGAAGCCTAAATCGGCCACTAATCGCCGATCTACCATGGCGTTGTGGTGGCCTGATGGCGATTCCTTTTTGCGGCTGAGGAAGGAAACAAAAGATTAGGGTTTGTTTTGTTTTTTTAAAAAAAGGGGCTGATTAGTTTTAAAATTCGTTTTAAAATTTTTTTGCCTTATTAAAGAAACGGCGCCGTATGGGGTAGGATCCGCGCATGACCCTATTTGTGACCCAGAGGATCCGCGTGTTTGGTTTAAAAGGATTATTTACTGCATTGGTCCTTCGGTGATTTACCATTTTTTAATCTAGTCCTATTAAACGCAACGTTTTGGTTAATTGATATATTTGTTGTTTTGATCCCTAATCGTTTGCGCGCATTTCATTTAAGTCCTTTGGTTCTCTTTTATTTTTGACTTTTGCCCCCAGCTTCCTGTTTTCATTTTAATTTAATCTTTTTTATATATATATTTTGTTTTCTTTAATTATTTTGCTATTCTGCCATTATTTAAATATTATTATTAATATTAATAATATTATTATTGTTTTACTATATTCAAACTATTATGTATAGCATTTTATTCATTAAACAAATTTCTATTGTTTTTATTAAATTATTTTTATGCATATATTGTTATTTTCATATTATTTTCTATATGTACTTTCTTTTAAATCTATTTATATGTATAGATATATGTTAAATTCATCTATTAGTATAATTTATTTTCTCTTAAGTCCATATTTCCTTATATGTTTTTGTTTATTTCAAAAATCCTTATATATTATTATCTTCATATATAAATTATTAATATTAAGTTTTATTTCACATATTATAGATTAACATGTAATTTTGTACATTATTTGTTTTGACTTTCTTTGTGTATAATATTTATCTGCAAATTCATTTATATCATTATTTCACACACTAATTATTCTCATTCTTTGATATTGTATTGTGGTTAAGACTTCAAACTTATTCAAACAAAGTTTTCATCCCAAACCAATTAAAATATATTTTGAGTTATCATTTTTTACTTAAAGTTTCAAAATAAGGTAATATTCGTGCGTTTAGAAATTCGAAGAAATTATGCCTAATCGTGCTAGGTGTGATTTTTTGTTTGACCAAATACACGAATATCCTTTCCAATTTGGTCCATATTTTCAAAATAAGGTAATATTTGTACATTTGGCAATTTGAAGAAATCGTGCCCAATCGTGCTGGGTGTGTTTTTTTTTGTTTGACCAAATAAACGAATATCCTTTTCAAATTTTGTCCATATTTTCAAAATAAGGTAATATTTGTGCGTTTGGAAATTCAAAGAAATCGTGCCCAATCGTGCTGGGTGTGGTTTTTTGTTTGTCCAAATAACCAAATACCCTTTCAAAATTTCAATACATGTGCTTGGAGAATTTTGGGGATGAGCTTGGATTCGAGGACTCAGATTGTCGTGTCCAATTGTGTTGGATGTGATACTCTATTCCTTCGGAACAAGGAAATCTCAATATTCAATCAAGTTATTTAAAATTATAGTAAAAAAAAAGAATTTCAAAATCGTTTCAAACTTTTCAACATTAGGACATTAATTAATTAATTTGGTACCAATTTTGGGCGTTGCGAGGGTGCTAATCCTTCCTCGCACGTAACCGACTCCCGAACCCGTTTTCTTCTGGAAATTCGTAGGGCAAAATTTATTTCAAATGTGACCCGATCACACCCAAACAAAAATGATTGGTGGCGACTCCATATTTTTAAAGTCGATTCCCATTTTTTCAAAACCCGATTTAAAAATGGTTTCGACAGCTTGTATTCATAAAATATTTTGATAATACTCTAGAAAGTCATATTTTATGTGCTAATTGCATATTTATTTTGAGTATGATTCTACTAATTTGGGCTATTTATGGTCTTTTATCTTGTAGGGACTAAATCGGAGGCAAAAGCGAAATTAAGGGCCAAAAGCGTGAATTTGAAGATAAAATGGGCCAATATGCGACACGGGGAAAAGTTGGTGCCAGAAGTGGAAGCATGGAGGACACAAGGGTTGAAATGCAAAAATAAGAGTTTTTATTCTATTAGACTCTATTTTGTTTATATTAGGATAATTAATATTAAGATAATTATTAATGATTATTTAATTTAGGATTTATTTTACTTATCTTTAATTATCTTTGATTATTTGTATTTATCTTTAGGAATTTAAGTAGGACTAGTCTATCTATATTAGTACTATAAATAGGGGATGGAGTGACACATATGGGGGCTGGATCTTTTTCTGTAAACTCTCTCCCCAAAAGTCTTTTGTTCTTTACATATTTCTTTTTAATAAAATCTCCATTCTTATCATATATTTATTTTCTTTTCCACCACAACCATGAGTCACTAAACCCATCTAGCCAAAGGTTGCCGAAAATCCCCAAAAAGGGTTCTTGAGGTTTAGAATCCGCATTTAGCCTTCTCAAACAGGATATTCATCTTTTCTCTGCACTACGGGGCTGACGCTTCCGTCCATGTCCCTAAAGAAGTAAACTTTTCAACGTATGTAAAGGCGACCTGTAACACCCCTCACCCGTGTCCAACTCCAGCATAGGGTTCGAGGCGTTACCGTACTTCAACATTCACAATCATACAAAACCGGGTTACCAAATTTCGCCCAAAATTTAAAACTTTTCAAAGACATGCATTTGACATTGTCATCTATTTAATCACTTATATCACATAACAAGATATTAACACATACCATGGACAAATAGGCTTATAAGCCAAAATCATTATAAGCCACATCTCATGGCCATAATCAACAAATAACTATATGCCAATACATTTGGCTAATCACAACAACATCCATCATAGAAAAACTAAGTCCCTATACATGCCACTCATTTGAAAACATTTAACATACACATGCCAATACTCCAAGGATAATGACCCGATAGTGTGATACTGCCTCCGACGATCTCCAACGCTGAGCTGATCTGACAAAACTAAAAGAAATGGAAAGGAGGGAGTAAGCTTTACGCTTAGTAAGCTCGCATGAAAATAATAAGCAATGTGATAACATGTTATTTTCATATTCTTCCTATTTATTCAAATTCCAGTTAAGCTGTTTTCTTGAGTCACAGTCATTAAATTATTTATATCTGTAGTTAAGAAACTCCAAATTAAGATCCGTAAATTTTCTATGAAACTAGACTCACATATCTTTTTACCATAAAATTTTAAGAATTTTTTGTTCATCCAATTAGTACAGTTTATTCTTCAAATTCTCCCCTGTTCTGCTGTCTGACAATTCTGACCATTCTTTGCTAAAATTTAATTATCTTTTTGTACAGAATTCAAATGATGTTCTAGTTTGCTTTTTCTAAATATAGACTCAATAAGGAATCTAATCATATAAATTATGTCCCAATATTATTTTTGTACAATTTGCAATGATTTTTCTAAGTCAGAACAGGGGATCTCGAAATCACTCTGAACCAGTCTCACAAAAATCTAAATATCTCAAAATATACCAATCCTTTGCTTTCTCTGTTTCTTTTATATAAAAACAGGCTCAATAAGCTTTAAATAAATGTCTCATACAACTTATAATTCAATTTATACCATTTTTGGTGATTTTTCAAATTCACCTCACTGCTGCTGTCTAAAATAGTTTTATTGTAAAATTTTGCTTTCTCTCACTTTAGTTGTGTTCATCACTTGCCTATACCAATCTTTCCAATTTCCGATTACATATCGAGCATATTGTTCACGTACATTTGCCACATTTCTCAATTGGTCACATTCACACTTGCACTTATTCATAACATGATCGCACCAATCATCATTAGTAAATTATCTCGTTGAACCCCTTCGGGAAACACCCGATACTCAGTGGTCTTAGCACATAGCTCCACCCACACATAATTCGGCTTTCTTGTACACATGGTGAAGGTCCCTTATCACCCATGTGACCTAGCCATTCCATCTCTTAGCTCTCTTGTCTACATGGTGTCCAACACTAGGAACCACTCATGTGACCTAGCTACTCATAACCCGTAACTTTCTTGTACACATGGTATACACACAGTATTACACATGTGACCTAGTTACATATGAAATTATTATCCCGTAGCTTTCTTGCACACATGGTGAAAATCCCTTATCATCCATGTGGCCTAGCTACATATCAAATTTTGCCATCTCGTAGCTTTCTTGTGCACACGGTGAAGTTCCCTTATCACTCGTGTGACCTAGCTACATATTGTCCGTATCTCTCGATTTTTCGAAGGTTCAATCGAGAATTTCGCATTCCATACATTTTCATATTGTAGTTATCACCCAATGATTTCTATAATATCTAGCAAAATAATTATTGAACAAGTAAAATAAATGCATTATTTACATATAAACTTTCCATTTCACATAATAACCATAGTCATAGAAAACACCTTTAAGCACAACATTTCAACCCATTTTCCATGTCACCTATGTCACCTTTTATCAGAAACATATTATTAAATCAATTCACCAACATAATATACTAAACATGTAATTTAAAAAAATCAATTTAATACCACAATTTAGGTTTCAAATAGACATTACGACATTATTGCATTATTATTAACACAACAACTTACCTCGAATGCCGAAACGACCATTTTACCAACTTTCCCGATTTTCGATTTTCCTCCAATTCTAGGTCCAAATCTCATTTTTTTGGGGTCTAAAACATCACATTTCACTTATTTAATTAATGTACTATTCAAAATAGTCCTTAACTCAACTTTTGCAAAATTACAATTTTACCCCTAAACTTTTACATATTTACACTTTTCCCCAATACTCGAAAATTAAACTTCAGCCCTTATTCTTATGTTTTATAACATGCTGATCATTTTTATCTTCTATGGCAACATCAAATTTTCACTCTAACATGTACTTATGAACATTAGGTATTTTTACCGATTATGACGTTTTACTCGTTTTCACGTAAAACCGCTTAGTAAAAGTTGTTTAACATAATTTCAGCCTTCATATTCTATCATAAAACATCAAAATACACTTTTCACCTATGGGTAATTTTCCAAAGATGAACCCCAGCATGAATTATTGGTAGCATAAGCTAAATTGAGCTACCGGGACTCCAAAACCATAAATAACTTGAAAAACGGGGCTAGAATGGACTTACCATGAGCTTGGAAGGTTGAGAAAACCCTAGCCATGTCTTCTCTTGGTAAATTTCGTCCATATGAAGAAGATGGACATATTTGGCATTTAAATTTTGTTTTTAATTCATTTAATTCACTGAATTACCAAAATGCCCCTTTAAAAAAATTCTTTTGAAACATACCCATCCATGTCCATTTTTGTCCACCAACTTAACCAATGGTATAATTATCATTTAAGGACCTCCAATTTAAAATTTCATAACAATTGGACACCTCTAACATGTAGAACTCAACTTTTGCACTTTTTACAATTTAGTCCTTTTGACTAAATTGAGTGCCCAAACGTCAAAATTTTCGAATGAGATTTTCACGAAATCATTCTGTGAAATTGTAGACCATAAAAATATAAATAAAATAAATTTCTCAACATCGGATTTGTGGTCCCGAAACCACTGTTCCGTTTAGGCCTTATTTCGGGATGTTACATTTCTCCCCCTTAGAGATTTTCGTCCCCAAAAATCTTAACAGAATGAGGTTTAATATACTTCTCATGATTTCTAACATCACTAAATAATCTTTTTCAAGACGATATTTTCAGAAACACTCTGTCATCGATCTGAATCCTAATAGAACTCAGTGAATTCTGTCAAACAAAGAATCGATACATATTGAAATTATTATGCTAATTCCATCAAACGTTCGAAAACAACCCACTAGCATTTCTCTTGGCTCCCCACAGATCAATCGATGATCACTCACAATCTTGCAATAGCTTAATTCATCATCACTGTCTTAAACTCAAATTTTGCTATGCCATCAGATATATTAGACTCTCGAAACCAAGAAACATATGACAATCCTCGTTAAACAAACAGTGTCATCAAATTTTTCAATACAGACATAATAATAACCATCTCTAAATTACTAATCGAACAGATCTTTTTAATATAATATTAACTATCTGAAAACATGAACCATTACTTTACATTTTAGAAAATATACACATTCAAATTCGTTCATTAGTGCATCACTAAAAAATTATAATTCCATTGTGTTCCAAAGTCGATTATAATAGAGATAAAACATATTCTATACAAATATAAACAGAAAAATAGCCAAAAGAAATAGTAGAATCATTGCATATAAGTTCACTGTCACTCTTATCTCAAACGTAATGGAATTAAATTTCAATAAAAGATAGTGGAATGCCAATCATAGATCAATCAAACTGACGATTCTTTACTCAGAAAACAAGCAATCATAATTGTCTCTGAAAAGATACGAAAACATAAAATGCCCAGAAGAGATAGTCGTAAACTGCTCAACTATGACTGTCATATTTAAACATCTTCACATGTCAAACATCATTCTTCTGACTAATTTTGCCCTCATTAATTTCCACATTATTTCTTTCACTAAAGAAAATCAGTTCAGAAAAATTTCAGTTAATACTTCCTTTCAGTATCTTATTTGAATAAGTCGATTTATCAAAGTTAAATTTTTCACTAATTATGATATTGTATAAACCAAATAATTCTTGAGTCAATATGATATTTCTCTAATCATGTCCTTCATTTTTCAACCATCCTCAGTCTTTGATCATATCTATAGTTATTCTATAACTGAACTCTTTGATTCCACACTTAGGAACTTAATCAACATGATTCTCATGAATTTCCGTTATAAACACCTCATCGGTAAGGGGGTGAGGTCGTACAGCCTCTAACTCGATTCTCACACATATATATATACATATGACACATATTTCATTATCAACATATGTCATTATAACTATACGACCCACTTCGAACAATTTATCATTCATATTTGCTTGTCATAAAATTTTCAATTATCTCATTCAAACAAGTGCACTCATTCATACATTCTACAAAATTTGAATAACTTACTTAGCATATTCACTAATCAATTTTTGTCAAGCATGCTACAGTATGTGAAGGTCAGAAAAAATATGAATAAGCATATTACTGTATAAACTTTCATTTCACACATTATCACATATACACATTACGAATTCTTATTCATACTTTTCCGAGTTTAACTCATCATTGCTACACTTTATTCAAATACTTCAATATCACTATTAAATGGTCGGATATAGCTCGGTTGGAGAGTACTTCTCTTCTAATAAGATTATCCTCAATCACGTCGGAAGGCATCACACTATCACATATTGGTGGCAAGTATAGCTAGACTTTCACACTTGCTACGTTAGTCTGAGAACCGACTAAACCATAGCTCTGATCCCACTAAATGTAACACCCCTCACCCGTGTCCAACTCCAGCATAGGGTTCGAGGCGTTACCGTACTTCAACATTCACAATCATACAAAATCGGGTTACCAAATTTCGCCCAAAATTTAAAACTTTTCAAAGACATGCATTTGACATTGTCATCTATTTAATCACTTATATCACATAACAAGATATTAACACATACCATGGACAAATAGGCTTATAAGCCAAAATCATTATAAGCCACATCTCATGGCCATAATCAACAAATAACTATATGCCAATACATTTGGCTAATCACAACAACATCCATCATAGAAAAACTAAGTCCCTATACATGCCACTCACTTGAAAACATTTAACATACACATGCCAATACTCCAAGGATAATGACCCGATAGTGTGATACTGCCTCCGACGATCTCCAACGCTGAGCTGATCTGACAAAACTAAAAGAAATGGAAAGGAGGGAGTAAGCTTTACGCTTAGTAAGCTCGCATGAAAATAATAAGCAATGTGATAACATGTTATTTTCATATTCTTCCTATTTATTCAAATTCCAGTTAAGCTGTTTTCTTGAGTCACAGTTATTAACTTATTTATATCTGCAGTTACAGAACTCTAAATTAAGATCCGTAAATTTTTCATGAAACTAGACTCACATATCTTTTTACCATAAAATTTTCAGAATTTTTGGTTTAGCCAATTAGTACAGTTTATTCTTCAAAGTCTCCCCTGTTCTGCTATCTGACAATTCTGACCATTCTTTGCTAAAATTTAATTATCTTTTTGTACAGAATTCAAATGATGTTCTAGTTTGATTTTTCTAAAAATATACTCAATAAGGAATCTAATCATATAAATTATGTCCCAATATTATTTTTGTACAATTTGCAATGATTTTTCCAAGTCAGAACAGGGGATCTCGAAATCACTCTGAACCAGTCTCACAAAAATCTAAATATCTCAAAATATACCAATCCTTTGCTTTCTCTGTTTCTTTTATATAAAAACAGGCTCAATAAGCTTTAAATAAATGTCTCATACAACTTATAATTCAATTTATACCATTTTTGGTGATTTTTCAAATTCACCTCACTGCTGCTGTCCAAAACAGTTTTATTGTAAAATTTTGCTTTCTCTCACTTTAGTTGTGTTCATCACTTGCCTATACCAATCTTTCCAATTTCTGATTACATATCGAGCATATTTTTCATAAGTACATTGGCCACATTTCTCAATTGGTCACATTCACACTTGCACTTATTAATAGTATGAACGCACCAATCATCATTAGTAAATTATCTCGTTGAACCCCTTCGGAAAACACCCGATACTCGGTGGTCTCAGCACATAGCTCCACCCACACATAATTCGGCTTTCTTGTACACATGGTGAAGGTCCCTTATCACCCATGTGACCTAGCCATTCCATCTCGTAGCTCTCTTGTCTACATGGTGTCCAACACTAGGAACCACTCATGTGACCTAGCTACTCATAACCCGTAACTTTCTTGTACACATGGTATACACACAGTATTACACATGTGACCTAGTTACATATGAAATTATTATCCCGTAGCTTTCTTGCACACATGGTGAAAATCCCTTATCATCCATGTGGCCTAGCTACATATCAAATTTTGCCATCTCGTAGCTTTCTTGTGCACACGGTGAAGTTCCCTTATCACTCGTGTGACCTAGCTACATATTGTCTGTATCTCTCGGTTTTCCGAAGGTTCAATCGAGAATTTCGCATTCCATACATTTTCATATTGTAGTTATCACCCAATGATTTCCATAATATCTAGCAAAATAATTATTGAACAAGTAAAATAAATGCATTATTTACATATAAACTTTCCATTTCACATAATAACCATAGTCATAGAAAACACCTTTAAGCACAACATTTCAACCCATTTGCCATGTCACCTATGTCACCTTTTATCAGAAACATATTATTAAATCAATTCACCAACATAATATACTAAACATGTAATTTACAAAAATTATCTCGTTGAACCCCTTCGGAAAACACCCGATACTCGGTGGTCTCAGCACATAGCTCCACCCACACATAATTCAGCTTTCTTGTACACATGGTGAAGGTCCCTTATCACCCATGTGACCTAGCCATTCCATCTCGTAGCTCTCTTGTCTACATGGTGTCCAACACTAGGAACCACTCATGTGACCTAGCTACTCATAACCCGTAACTTTCTTGTACACATGGTATACACACAGTATTACACATGTGACCTAGTTACATATGAAATTATTATCCCGTAGCTTTCTTGCACACATGGTGAAAATCCCTTATCATCCATGTGGCCTAGCTACATATCAAATTTTGCCATCTCGTAGCTTTCTTGTGCACACGGTGAAGTTCCCTTATCACTCGTGTGACCTAGCTACATATTGTCTGTATCTCTCGGTTTTCCGAAGGTTCAATCGAGAATTTCGCATTCCATACATTTTCATATTGTAGTTATCACCCAATGATTTCCATAATATCTAGCAAAATAATTATTGAACAAGTAAAATAAATGCATTATTTACATATAAACTTTCCATTTCACATAATAACCATAGTCATAGAAAACACCTTTAAGCACAACATTTCAACCCATTTGCCATGTCACCTATGTCACCTTTTATCAGAAACATATTATTAAATCAATTCACCAACATAATATACTAAACATGTAATTTACAAAAATCAATTTAATACCACAATTTAGGTTTCAAATATACATTACAACATTATTGCATTATTATTAACACAACAACTTACCTCGAATGCCGAAACGACCATTTTACCAACTTTCCCGATTTTCGATTTTCCTCCAATTCTAGGTCCAAATCTCATTTTTTCGGGGTCTAAAACATCACATTTCAATTATTTAATTAATTTACTATTTAAAACAGTCCTTAACTCAACTTTTTCAAAATTACAATTTTGCCCCTAAACTTTTACATATTTACACTTTTCCCCAATACTCGAAAATTAAACTTCAGCCCTTATTCTTATTTTTTATAACATGCTGATCATTTTTCTCTTCTATGGCAACATCAAATTCTCACTCTAACATGTACTTATGAACATTAGGTATTTTTACCGATTATGACGTTTTACTCGTTTTCACGTAAAACCGCTTAGTAAAAGTTGTTTAACATAATTTCAGCCTTCATTTCTATCATAAAACATCAAAATACACACTTTTCACCTATGGTTAATTTTCCAAAGATGAACCCTAGTATGAATTATTGGTAGCATAAGCTAAATCGAGCTACCGAGACTCCAAAATCGTAAATAACTTGAAAAACGGGGCTAGAACGGACTTACCATGAGCTTGGAAAGTTGAGAAAACCCTAGCCATGTCTTCTCTTGGTAAATTTCGTCCATATGAAGAAGATGGACATATTTGGCATTTAAATTTTTTTTTTAATTCATTTAATTCACTAAATTACCAAAATGCCCCTTTAAAAAAATTCTTTTGAAACATACCCATCCATGTCCATTTTTGTCCACCAACTTAACCAATGGTCTAATTATCATTTAAGGACCTCCAATTTAAAATTTCATAACAATTGGACACCTCTAACATGTAGAACTCAACTTTTGCACTTTTTACAATTTAGTCCTTTTGACTAAATTGAGTGCCCAAACGTCAAAATTTTCGAATGAGATTTTCACGAAATCATTCCGTGAAATTGTAGACCATAAAAATATAAATAAAATAAATTTCTCAACATCGGATTTGTGGTCCCAAAACCACTGTTCCGTTTAGGCCTTATTTCGGGATGTTACACGACCGCTTTTTATGTTTTGGAAGGATTGCACAGTTGGTTTGTTAACTTACTGCGTCAGAGGTTGGCAAGCCCAAGAGACAAAATGGCGTGGGATTCGCCATTGAGAAACATTGATCTAGCATAAGATGATCCCACAAGAGTGATTGCTGGCTAGAGTCAGGTTCCACTAAATCGAAGTCTAAATCCTTGGAGCTGGTGGTCGTAGGCGTCCTCTTCCACTATAACTAGCTTATCTTGCTCGAGAAGGGTTACTTAAAAGCCAAGGATTGAACCCAAGGCGGATCGAGGCAACCGGAGGCTGGAATCTCCCCATAAGAATTTCTTTATCTCAACTCTATTTCCTATTCTTAATTTTCGCAATGCCAATTCGACTTCTAAATTCTGTTTTTATTTTATTTTCGTTTCCAAATCAAAACTTTTAATTCTGTTACTTTTATTTTTTTCAGGAACGCAGGGTTTCTTGGGAACGATTCTGCCCAGGATTTCGAGAAACAAGCATTCGTATAATCCGGTCCCTGAGGATTCGACCCTACTTCCCCTTTACTATTCTTTTTCATTATTTTGTAGGGAATATGATAGTTTTAGTGCTTTCAACGACGCAATGAATTTTGGCGTCGTTGCCGGGGTGGATAACGTACTAATCTTGTTTTTTTTTTTTTGTTTTCTATGACCAGATCTGCCCCAGGCACTCTTGCGTTTGACTTAGAAATTAAAAAGACTGCGAGAGCTAATCGCAAAGAAACAAAGCTAAGGAAAAAGCAGTCAGAGGTAGTTGGGACTCAAAGCAATCCACTGCCAGAAATCAGAATCGACGACGAAGCAGAGTCTAGGGTTAACGAAAACCCTACTCAAACATTTGAAAGTAAAGCAGAAGAAGTCGGTTCACTTGAAGAGGTGCTTGAAACTAGGGTTAACGAAAACCCGAATTTGGATCGTCAACCAATGGCTCAAACAATTAGGCAACTAGCCGAAGCTCCGATAGAACAACCGTCACTGTGCATCGCATATCCTACTATGGATACCGATTTTGAACTGAAATCAGGGTTAATTCAGTTGCTGCCAACTTTTTGAGGGTTACAAAATGAAAACCCTCATAAACATTTGAAGGAGCTTCATATGGTTTGTCTGAGTATGAAACCTCAAGGCATAACTGAGGATCAAATTAAATTGCGTGCTTTCCCTTTTCCCTAGCAGATTCAGCTAGGGAATGGTTATTTTATTGACCTCTTGGATCTATAACTACTTGGGCTGATTTATCTTGTTTATTTCTCAACAGATTTTTTCCAGCGTCTAGAGCAGCTGAGCTAAGAAGGGAGATCGTGGGAATAAGGCAAAAAGAAGCAGAGACTCTTTACGATTTTTGGGAGTGGTTTAAGAAGTTGTGTGCGAGCTGCCCACAACACGGTATAACAGAGCAATCTCTCCTCCAGTACTTTATGAAGGTTTGAAACCAATTGAGATGAATATGGTAGACGCCGCTAGTGGAGGAGCGTTGGTTAACATGACTCCCCAACAAGCAAGGGACTTAATCTCCACAATGGCTGCAAATTCTCAGCAGTTCCGAGCTAATCCTGAACCCCCCAGAAGAGTTCACTAGCTAAGTAATTCTTCCATAGAAGATAGACTTGATAGACTTACTAATACTGTCAGCTCTCTTGTTGCAGAAAAAAGCTAAACCAGCTCGGTTATGTGGAATATGTGCTACACCTGAGCACACAATTGATGCAGGCCCTAGTTTTTATGATGACTCTATAGCTCATTTAGATGCAGTGGGAAATTTCCCTGGCCCACCACAGAGGCAATATGATCCCTACGCTAATACCTACAACCCAGGGTGGAGGGATCACCCCAACTTAAGTTATGGGGCCAATCCACTGAATAACCAGCCATATCAAAACCGGTTTCCTCAAAAGCTTCAAGGTTCAGGTAATTCCCTAGAAACCATGGTCAATAAGTTAGCAGCTAATGTTCTTGATTTTCAACAGCAAATCCAACAGCAAACTTTTAATTTTAAAAAAGAAACGAAGGATTTCCAACGAAAAATCAAGGTATCCATAAGAGAATTGACCACGTCAATAGAGAAATTAAGCTCTTAAGGGAAGCTGCCGTCACAAACAGAACCAAACCCTAGACAAAATGCGAATGCAGTGACGCTGTGAAGAGGAAAGGTTTTGGAATCGAATCTTGACAGAAATCTTGGCCAAGAAATCACCCAGGAAAAACTTGAAAAAGAAGAACAGGTTCGACCGAAACCTCCATTGCTTAAAATTCAACCTCCATTCCCAGAACGATTCAACCAGTGTCAAAGAGGTAAGGAGGACAAGGAGATCCTCAAAACATTTAGGAATATCGAGATCAACATTTCGCTGTTGGATTCCATCAAGCAAATACCGAGGTATGCTAAATTTCTTAAAAAGCTTTGCACCAACAAGCGAAAATTAACAGGTAATGAAAGGGTGAATGTTGGTGAAAATGTGTCCGCAGTGTTACAGCGAAAAATGCCGGTAAAATGTAAGGATATGGGCATGTTTGCAATACCATGCAAAATAGGTCATTTGGGAATTAAAAAGGCTGTGTGTGATCTAGGGGCCTCCATAAATGTAATGCCATATTCTATTTATGAATCACTTAACACAGGTTTTTTGACAAAAACATGTGTTATCATTCAACTGGCAGACAGGTCCTTTGTACATCCCGAAGGAGTTCTCGAAGACGTGTTGGTAAAAGTTAACGAATTTATTTTTCCTGCAGATTTTTATATAATAAAAATGGAGGAGGATGGTGCTCCCAGATCTTCAGATCTCTTGTTGGGATGACCATTCCTCAGTACGGCTAGTACTAAAATTGACGTTTGAAGTGGAACTCTCACGATGGAGTTTGATAGGGAGATCGTGAAGTTTAATGTCTACGACGCCATTAGCCATCCCAGTGAAATCTTGAGCGTAAATTGTGTCGATTATTGGTGGAAGAAAATTTTGAGTCGATTTATGATTTTAAATCTAAGCTTGATGAATTTGAATTTGTTAATGAGTTGTTATCTCCAAGTACTAAACTTTTACCTTTCGTTATACAGGCACCAGAGTTGGAGTTGAAACCGCTTCCTGAGCATCTGAAATATGCATTTTTGGGTAAGGATGATACCTTACCATTAATAGTCTCCAATAGACTCTCCACGCAGGAAGAAGAAAGTTTAGTTCGTATACTAAAAAGTCATAAGGAGGCGATTGGCTGGAGCATTGCAGACTTAAAAGGAATAAGCCCTTTGACGTGCACACACAGGATCTACTTGGAGGAAGACACGAAACCGAGGCGAGAGGCGCAAAGACGACTAAATCTGAATATGATGGAGGTGGTAAAAAAAAAGAAATAATCAAGCTTTTAGATGCTGACGTAATCTACCCCATTTTGGATAGCAGATGGGTAAGTCCGGTGCAAGTCGTGCCCAAGAAAACGGGCGTGACAATAAAGAAAAATGCTGAAGGTGACTTGGTGCCAACCCGAGTACAAAATGGGTGGCGGGTCTGCATTGATTACAGGAAGTTGAACCCTTACCCTAGAAAAGATCATTTCCCTCTTCCCTTTATTGATCAAATGCTTGAAAGGTTAGCTGGAAAAACTCACTTTTGCTGTCTTGATGGATACTCAAGTTTTTTTCAAATACCGGTCGCGCCAGAGGACCAAGAGAAGACCACTTTTAAGTGACCATTTGGTACATTTGCGTATAGGAGGATGTCGTTTGGTTTTTGTAATGCGCCGGCTACTTTCCAAAGATGCATATGAGTATATTTTCTGAATATGTGGAAAAAATTATCGAAGTTTTTATGGATGATTTTACTGTTTATGGAAATTGTTTTGATGAATGCCTTAAAAACCTAACGATAATTTTGAGCAGGTGCATAGAATTCAACCTTGTCTTAAATTATGAAAAGTGTCATTTTATGGTAGACAAGGGTTTAATTCTAGGTCACATAGTTTCTTTTAGGGGAATTGAGGTCGATAAGACCAAAATTGACATTATAAATTATTTGCCTTATCCCTCTACTGTTAGGGAAATTCATTCTTTTCTTGGCCATGCAGGGTTCTACAGGCGCTTTATAAGGAATTTCTCGAAAGTAGCAGAACCACTATGTGAGTTGTTGCAAAAAGACAAGAAGTTTGAGTTTGGCCAAAAGTGTAAGGAGGCTTTTGATACACTCAAGCAGAAATTGGTCTCCGCTGCTATAGTGCAACCGCCAAATTGGAAGTACCCATTTGAAATTATGTGCGATGCAATCGAACGCAGTGTAGGGGCTGTGGGCAAAGGATAGACAAGGAACCCCACATCATTTGCTATGCTTTGAAAACCCTAGATGCAGCACAAAGCAACTACACCACTACTGAAAAAGAACTTTTAGCCGTTATATTTGCTTTAGATAAATTTCGACCTTATTTATTAGGATCTAAAGTAATTATTTTTTCTAATCATGCAGCCCTCAAGTACTTGATCGCAAAGAAGGAAGCAAAACCGAGGCTCATCAGGTGGATTTTGCTACTCCAATAGTTTGATGTCGAAATTCGAGACAAAAAGGGATACGAGAATTTAGTGGCTGACCACTTAAGCAGAATAAAGGTACCTTTTGACGACGCCCCCATCAAGGAAGAATTCCCTGATGAAAGCCTATTCTCGACCGAGGCACGTCTCCCATGGTATGCAGATATGTTAAATTTTCTAGCCACAGGCTCGTTACCCACTAATTTAGCACGTTCCGTAAGAGGCAAGCTTAGACGAGAAGCTCGATATTACATTTGGGACGACCCATACTTGTGGAGACATTGTTTAGACCAGATGATTCGACGATGTGTTCCAGAAACTGAGGTAACTTCTATCCTTAATTTCTGTCATTCTTAAGCTTGCGGAGGACACTTTGGCCCTAAAAGAACTGCTCATAAGGTGTTAGAATATAGGCTATATTGGCCCACAATTTTTTGAGACGCTTATAACTTCTGTAAGTCTTGCGATAGATGCCAACATACAGGTAACATCACTAAACGAAACCAGATGCCCCTATCTCTGATTCATGTATGCGAAATCTTTGATGTTTGGGGCATCGATTTTATGGGCCCATTTATTTCTTCATTTAGCAATGTATATATAATTTTCGCGGTGGACTATGTTTCTAAATGGATAGAAGCAAAGCCTACTCACAATGATAATGCCAAAACTGTTGTGGAGTTTCTAAAACAAACTATTTTTTCCAGGTTTGGCACACCTCGAGCCCTAATCAGTGATCGTGGCACTCACTTTTGCAATAAAGTCATGGAGGCACTATTATCGAAATATGGAGTTCATCACCGTATAGCTACGGCATACCATCCCCAAACAAATGGGCAAGCCGAAGTCTCAAACAGGGAAATAAAAATTATTTTGGAGAAGACAGTTCAGCCCAACCGAAAAGATTGGAGTCTTCGGCTTAACGACGCTCTGTGGGCTTATCAGACGGCATATAAATGACCAATTGGAATGACCCCATACAGACTTGTTTCTGGCAAAGCTTGCCATCTTCCGGTAGAATTAGAGCAAAAAGCCTATTGGGTGGTTCGACAATGTAATATGGAGTTAGACCCTGCAGGAAAGGCGAGGAAGTTAGATATCCAAGAGTTGGAAGAAATCCGCAATGATGCTTATGAGAACGCCTGTATTTATAAAGACAAGACCAAGTTGTTTCATGATAAGAAAGTCGCTCAGAAGTATTTTTCAGTAGGACAAAGAGTTTTACTTTATAACTCTGTGTTGAAATTATTTCCAGGTAAGCTTCGATCACGATGGCAAGGACCTTTCGTTGTTACTGAAGTATTCTCTCATGGTGGGTTGAACTAGAATGTGAAGCATCAAGGAAGCGGTTCATAGTCAATAGCCAGCGGTTGAAGCCGTTTTACGAGAATTTTCAAGCCCACTCGATTGAAAAAATTTATTTGGAGCCACAATAGAAAATTTAAGTCGTCGAGCTAACGACGTTAAACAAGCGCTTGTTGGGAGGCGACCCAATCTTTATTTTTCTTTTATTATTTATTTTCAATTTTGTTATTATTTACAATTTATTATTTCCTTTTCTTTTCTTTTTAATTTATTTTGAATATTAATAAATTTCTCTTCTTCCGTCTAGGTAAAATGGAGCGAAAATACGAAGAAAAAGGAGAAAAGTCAGAAAAATAGCCAAACAGCCCTATCCACAGTACCAAACAGCCCCTATTCCAGATTCTATTCCAGCCCAGAATGTCATATCCCTGCAGCCAAACAGTCCTATTCCAGCATTAGAACCTCTAAACCCTGCAACCAAACACTCCTTTTCAACCAACTAAAACCCCTAAAACCTAAAATATTTTTCCAAATTTCCTTCACCCAATTTCTTAGCCGCCGAAATCGCCCCTCTCACCCCTCCCATCGCTGTTCGCCGTTCGCAATGGTGCACACTCGGAGCCGCGCCGCCGCCAAGCCCACTTTCGTAGTTAACTCGCGCTGTCGCCTCCTCTCTGCACCTCAAGCCATCGACTTAACCGACGCCTCTTCTTCTTCCTCTTCCTCACCGCCGTAAATCTCCTCCTCAACACCAACTACCTCTCCTTCGAACTCCCTCGCCTCCTCTTCTTTTATGGCCACCGTACAATCCCACGGGACCACTGCATCATCCCCCCACACGCAAGCCGTTCAACCGCTGCGCCGACGGGTAGGCCATCAACACCCATACCATCTTATTTGCACGATCGAAAACTCCTCCGCACGGTGACCTCGAGTCGACGACAACCGCGCCTTCACGGGCTGACTACGTGCTAGCCCTCTTACCGCCACCACGCCATGCAACGCTCGAACCATCGCATCGGCCTTGCCGTCGACAACCAAGACGAGTGGCCCGAACGGACGAAGCGACCTCCGACCCCTCCTCTGACGTCGAGCCACCACAAAGTTGTCAACCCCGACGTGTGGGCCGAATAATCGACACCACTTCGGGCTCCTCCTCGAACGACACTGTCAACTCCTCGACACCAACTAACGAGCACCACTCAATGCCTTCTCGTGGCCGAACCTACCGTTCTCGCATCAATGTCTTACCCCCGGAGGCCCATTTGCACGGTAACCTTACTTTTACTTCCGATATTGATCGAAACAGGTATGATTTTCTTTGACATAAAATGATAATACCTTGTAAATGCCTGTCGATACTTGTTTTGGCTGCCTTGCATATTGAAACTACTGTTACAGATTATTTCACAAAAATTAGATGGGTTGGAAATTTTTATGTGCCTCATTCTGCCTATTATGAACTTGTTTTAGAATTTTATTCTACTTTTCAATTTCATTGGCACAGTCATGTTTCGTTAGATACACCGGGTGTTGTCAAATTCAGGTTATTAGGTACCATGCATAGCTTATCTCTTATTGAATTTAATATTGCTTTATCTTTCGTAACTAAAGAGTATGCTATGTCTCAGGATTTTTAGAACAGTTTGTGTACATTTCCTACTGATTTTAAGGTTATCGAGGCCTTTTCTTTGCTAATTAATAATGTCAAATCTATGTATAGCCCAAAAACATCAAAGGATTTATGGTTTCGTGACCCCGCCTTATGTTACATACACCGTTATTTAGCTTACAATTTCTCAGGCCGTCGAGATGCTCCGATAACCGTCTTAAAGATAAAATTATTCTTTTTATGGTGTATGTATACCGGTCGTCCAGTTAATTTGGGTTATTGGTTTGCACTTCAATTTGAGCATGTTATCAAAGCTAAGCGCACTCTAATTTTAGGTTCTCTTATTACACAACTGTTGTTTTCTCTTCTTGGTTCTAACGCTCCTATTTCAGACTTACATGTCGTTTGTCAGGCCAATCCTTTAGATGCTCGATGCCTTGACTCAATGGGGCTACTTCTTGGCACTCTGTCATCCTTCTGCTTTGTCCCTCCTAGTGTTCGTTCTACACCATCCGAACGAGTATTTCGACAGAGAAATCAAAATGATGCACCAGCACCTACTCAAGCGCAACCCCCTTCGACTGTTGAGCAACGCCTAGAACGCATCGAGGCTCGGCTTGACACTTTTGGCCAGTAACTCACCGAACTCATTGCTATCCTCCTCAATCGACAGTAGCTACACGGGGAGTTTTTCTAAACTTTTCTACCTATTTATTTCTTTTACGTCCACATTGAGGACAATGTGTTTTAAGTAGGGGGAGGTACTCTTCGTATTATTGTTGTCTTCTGCTGTGACTTGTGTTTGCTGCTTGAGGCTCCATTTTGTCCATTTTTTTTAAGAATATTCTGTCGCTTTTCATGCCCAAGAATTTGACCACGACTTGCCACTGTTTGACTTACATGCATGATTCTTGGCTACTGAGTTAGTTATGATTCTGTCTGTTTGATTTTATCTCCATTGTTTTATTTTTATTAGGCTAAAAATAACTATGATTAATAAATTAACTCTATCTTGCTTTTCATAAAACTAATCAAGTTTAATATCAAGTGGACACTTAATATATTTGCATGCCTAAATTATATTCATGTCTTTTAGGTGGTTACTAAAACTTATTTTCGACACTTGATTATTTCTCTTAGGTCCTCTTAAAATTAAAATTTTGTGTAAATCTTGTTTAATAAATGTTTCCAAGGTTATGAGTGCAGCTTAGAACGTGACTGACTGAGTAACTGGGGTAGGGTGCTTGGGTTGTCATTCTACTTCGCGTCAAAAGGTTGTATGACATGATAGGTAAAACTCCGCTAACCAAGGTTATGAGTGCGGCTCAGAATGTGACTGACTGAGTAACCGGGGTAGGGTGCTAGGGTTGTATTCTACTTCGCGTCAAAAGGTTGTGTGACGTGATGGGTAAAACTCTGCTAACCGAAAATAAATAATTTTTAGGAGTATGTTGGGCTGAGTAACCGGGGTGGGGTGCTTGGGTTTTCATCTCTTTTCGCGACAAAAGGTTCAATATATTCCTAAGTAAATAAATAATAATAAAAAAAAGAGAACAGAAAAGAAAAATAGTACTAATAAAATTGCAGTTGGGGACTAAAGGATGAAATAAATAGAGTGTCTTGGTAGGTTTGGTAATTTACCTAAATAGCATGAAATAATTCAAGACGATTTTAATTTTTGTGTGTGTTAATTAGAATACTTTTTCTGTTTTACTTAAAAGCAAGCTTAGAAGTTCTCTTTATCTTTCATATGCATTTTTGACTAATTTTTATAAAACTTTGGAGTAGAGTTTCTTTCAGGATCTAATTTTCACAGTGGATAAGAACCATACTTGAGGGCAAGTATGGGCTAAGTAGGGGGAATTTGATAATACTCTAGAACGTCATATTTTTATGTGCTAATTGCATATTTATTTTGAGTATGGTTCTACTAATTTGAGCTATTTATGGTCTTTTATCTTGTAGGGACTAAATCAGAGGCAAAAGTGAAATTAAGGGCCAAAAGCGTGAATTTAGAGATAAAATGGGTCAATGTACGACACGGGGAAAAGTTGGTGCCAAAAGTGCAAGCATGGAGGACACAAGGGTTGAAATGCGAAAAGAAGAGTTTTTATTCTATTAGACTCTATTTTGTTTATATTAAGATAATTAATATTAAGATAATTATTAAGGATTATTTAATTTAGGATTTATTTTACTTATCTTTATTTATCTTTGATTATTTGTAATTATCTTTAGAAATTTAAGTGGGACTAGTCTATCTATCTTAGTACTATAAATAGGGGATGGAGTGACACATATGGGGGCTGGATCTTTTTCTGTAAACTCTCTCCCCAAAAGTCTTTTGTTCTTTCCATATTTCTTTTTAATAAAATCTCCATTCTAATCATATATTTATTTTCTTTTCCACCACAACCATGAGCCACTAAACCCATCTAGCCAAAGGTTGCCGAAAATCCCCAAAAAGGGTTCTTGAGGTTTAGAATCCGCATTTAGCCTTCTCAAAGAGGATATTCATCGTTTCTCCGCACTACGGGGCTGACGCTTCCGTCCATGTCCCTAAAGAAGTAAACTTTTCAACGCATGCAAAGGCGGTCGCTTTGTATGTTTTGAAAAGATTGCACAGTCGGTTCGTTAACTTACTACGTCAGAGGTTGGTGAGCCCAAGAGACAAAATGGCATGGGATTCGCCATTGAGAAACATTGATCTAGCATAAGATGATCCCACAAGAGCGATTGTTGGCTAGAGCCAAGTTCCACTAAATCGAAATCTAAATCCTTGGAGCTGGTGGTCGTAGGCGTCCTATTCCACTATAATTGCCTTATCCTGCTCGAGAAGGGTTTCTTAAAAGCCAAGGATTGAACCCAAGGCAGATCGAGGCAACCGGAGGCTGGAATCTCCCCATAAGAATTTCTTTATCTCAACTCTATTTCCTATTTTTAATTTTTGCAATTCCAATTCGACTTCTCAATTCTGTTTTTTATTTTATGTTCATTTCCAAATCAAAACTTTTAATTCTGTTACTTTTATTTTTTCAGGAACGCAGGATTTCTTGGGCACGATTCTGCCCAGGATTTCGAGAAACAAGCATTCGTATAATCCGATCCCTGAGGATTCGACCCTACTTCCCCTTTACTGTTCTTTTTCATTATTTTGTAGAGAATAGGATATTTTTGGTGCTTTCAACGACGCATCATCTTTCTTCAAAGTGTCACTCGTATGGGTGGGCCAATTCTTTGTGTGGTTAGGGGAATTTGATTATAAAAAATCACAATTTCTTTATGTCCCCATTGTTTGATAAATATTTATATTTTATAAGATTTATTTTAAAATTGGGAACTTCTTGTTTTTTTATTGACTAGTTTTTTATCACAAGCAAAACCGAGAGTGGTGTGATTCCAGCTATGTACCAATGGTGCAGTTAAGGTTGATCCGATTTTGTTGCAGCTGAGGGATTTTTAAGAAATGGGAATGAAAAATAGATAATAGGTTTAACAGATTTTTAGGAGAATGCTCGGTATTCAATGTGAAATTGTGGGGAATTCTTGATGGGTTTGTCTCTTATTCATAATAACAGCTTTGCTTGAGTTATGATTCAAATAGACAATCTAGAGGTAGTTAAAGCTATACAGGAAACTTCTTCATCGGTTTCAAATTCTGTCTTAATCAGATGTATTCATCATCTTTTGGAGAATGTAGAATCTTGAGTTATTCAATACATTCCCAAGGAGCTTAATAATGTCGCGGATTATATTGTCAAATTAGCCTTTGATACAAGACAAAGTCCTGAAGGTTTTCAAGGAAATCCCTAAACAACTATTAGCAAGTGATAATCTTGCTTAGAGAATTTATGATGTAATATGATATGTTATTGTAGCTTTTAAATATTCATATTAATTTAATAAAATATTTGAAGTAGTCAAATTAACTTTTAGTTATTATATCTATTAACCACATTATACCAAATACTATCAATTTAAGTGACTTTAAAGTATTCTTGTTAACAGAACTCTATACTTTTTTATCTTTTAAGTAATTAACTGTATTAAACGAAGGTAAATTTGAGCCCTTTTAATTTTTTTAAAATATAAAATTATAAATTAATATAATGCCCTTCTAAAATTTCATAATTCAATTTTAACCCTTAATTACTTATTTTTTTTATGAATTCACCCATGAAAGCACAAATTTATTTGGTTTGATGTGAATTACTATTATTATTTTCTAAAATTCAATTCGATTTTTACTATACGTATAAATTAAACTAAATTGAGATATATTGATATGACGATGAGGAGGATGATGATGATTCACCAACCTTGACGAACAAATGTAATGAATGACGACTGATATAGAGAAGATTCAACACCAAAACTTGGAGGACTAATATTTTCTTTACGAGTCATCATTGGTTAGAAGAAGATTATTACTATTTCCAGTACTAGATTTGACTTTTTGGAGCCAATTTGTAGTTTATATTTTTCTTTTCCAATTTGGGGTTAATAATTACATATATCTCGAGATATACATGTTAAAGACAATAGAATATGAAATTAAGAAATTCAATTGACCAACTTATTTATAGGAAATTAACTCATGGATGGGTGGAGATTGTGCTATACATACTATAGAGCCCAATTTTTTGTTACCCGGGCCCAGTGTCAATTAACCATGAAACAAAACAAGGTCCAAATGTCCATTTACATTAAAAAATAGCCCATTTTTAACAAAGCCCAAACCCAAGACCCAAACCAAACCCAATGGCCCTAAAAAAGAAAAACAGAAATCAGAAGAAAACCCTAGCAGCAATAGCGCCGCCAGCAGCCAGCCCTCACGCACCGGACGCCGCCCTCCCCTGACGTACGCCGTTCCACCACGCCACGTCAGAGACGTGCTCGATCACGTACATGTAAACAAGCATCAAACAGTTGTAAAAAAGGCTATAAAATGCCAAAATAAAAACATTGTAAGGGGACGGTTTTTTATAGATACAAGCAATACATACGAATACCAAATACACGATATTTTTCAGAGGAAAAAGTAATACAAACATAGAATCAATAGCATAAAGCAAAAGGTTATACTTGTTTCCTTTTCCCTTTTCTTTTCGGCTTTTCCTTTATTTTATATAAAAATTTTCTTATTTTTATTTTCTTTTTTATTATACAAATATATATGAGTATTTGAAATAAGATTAAAGAATACAGTTACCTTTTAAAGCAGGCGGCGGGGATATGACGGAGGATCGCCGAACCAGAGGCTGCCCCCAGAGGATTTCTTTCAGAGAGAAAGAATGAAAGAATTTTTCTAAAAAAATGAAGGAACAAATGGTTTTTTTGTTGAAAAAGGTAAATAAATACCCCGGGTGATACGGCGCCGTTTTGGTGCAAGGGTTTAACTGCTAAACGACGTCGTTTAGCTTCAAAATGCGCAACCTGACCCGCCTGCAAGGAGGATCCACGCGTTTTATCAAATAGGGCTATTTACATCCCAGATCCTTCTGTTTTGCTAACCCGTTTCAATGCAGCCCATTTGCTATCCTTCATTGTTTTTAAATTCAGCCACAGCAATTTGTTGGGCGTCTCAGTTTGGTCCGCATTCAGGCACAGTATTTAGGGCTTGGAATAATTGCGTTTTCAGTCCTTATTAGCTGGTGCGCATTGCAATTTCATCCTTTTTTACCCTTTTATTAATTTTAATATTATTATTGTGACTATTATTACTATTTCTTTTTTAAACTTTATTATTATTGTATTTACTATTACTCCTAGTATTACTTTTATTAATTTTTTTTCCTTATTTTCATTTTGTTATTATTATTCATTTATCATTATTACAGTATTTTCTTATTATTGCAATTGTTTTTAATATTATTACTATGCTTTTTACTGGCCAAATGACCCAAATATACCAAAAAAAACATTATTTACGGAAAAGGGCCGGTTTCATTAAAATTTACGGAAAAGGGTCGTTTCCCCACAAAATGCGTCCACATCAACGCTCCTCTAGGGGCGCGTTTTAGCCCGTGTTTTTTTTAAAAGAAAACTATTCTCGAATTTTTTGAAAATTTACGAGAATAAACCTTTATAAAGGCTCAAAGTGACAACACTATTTTTTTTTAAGGAAATCTTTATATAGACCCAAAGTCTCATTTCCCTTGTTTTCTTGAGCAAAGTGGGGTATGAGATATGTGTATATATAGACTCATGAATAGTTTTGCAGCTTGTTCCTAAACAATGTGGGATTCATTCCTCTTTTAACTAACAACATGAGATGACATGCTACACTATATTTGATTTTTTTTTACAAAACAATTTCTCTTTTTTTATATTTTGTTAACATTTTCTTATATTATAAAATTATGTTTTGATATCTTTAATCTTGTTGCATTTTAGAATTGTTGCATTTTAATCTTATATTATAAAATTATGTTTTTATAAAACAATTTCTTTTTTTTATATTTTTTTAAAGAAACTTCCACGAGTAAAAACAATTGCTATAGCATTTTTTACAGCATTTATATCACCTACAACCTGCACGATAAACAACATTAGACAAATATCATAAGACCATTTCAAGATTAGACAAATATCATAAAACCAATTCAAACTTAATATGCATAAATAGATGTAAACCAATAAAGCACATAATTGTTGAAAAAGGGGCCAATTTGTTTTGCCTTCACAGCAAGTGCACTGAAACAGTTAACAATGAGGCAACTTTAAACAAGTGCTATTCTTTTAATAAAATAAAATCTAAGTTATATCTATAGAAGCTAGTTTTCTAGAATGAAGGTGAATATCTTAAAAACAAGAATTGAAGTAGTTTCAAATTATAGGAGCCCATTTTTGACTAAACATGGGAATAACATATTGTATTATTGCCCTTCTTAAAAATATATTCTACATTTCTCAATTCTTTCTCTTTTTTTGTTGTTACCTTTGGTCGATGAATATCTCATGTATCCTTTGCATCTTCATTCACTTCTCATAACATAGGAAGATTTTCATGTAAGAGATCAATTTATGTAAAGGAGGGAAGACGATGCCCCTTTTAAACTATTGTTCAACATTCTTTTCAGTATGCAGTTAACAGAAGTCTTTGGACATTTTGGTTAAATTACTTGTGGTTTGATGTGCACAATTATCAAGTTTAATCTTGTCTTCCTGTAGTGAAGAGGTCTTAAGATGTTTTCCTGTCCTCACAACTTCATCCTGTGTTCAGTCTATGTATCACTGCATGCATTTGATACAAATTGCTTTGAAATTTGTGATTACAAGTTAATATTCTAATCAACATCAAGCAATCATCTTGAAAGCGGGCTCCAATCTAGACTTTTTCTTTTTAATTATCATTGTCAAGTTAATTACCTTTGTTTGCATTGCTCAAAAGCCAAGGAAATGTGAATCCAAGATTCTTAATTAAAGCAGACTAAACATGCTAACAACAATTATGTGCTTTTGCCAGTCTCTATTTTTGTGCTTTATTGGTTTACATCTATTTATGCATATTAAGTTTGAACTGGTTTTATGATATTTGTTTAATGTTGAAATGGTCTTATGATATTTGTCTAATGTTGTTTATCGTGCAGGTTGTAGGTGATGTAAATGTTGTAAAAAATGCTATAGCAATTGTTTTTACTCGTGGAAGTTTCTTTAAAAAAAATATAAAAAAAGAGAAATTGTTTTGTAAAAACATAATTTTATAATATAAGATTAAAATGCAACAATTCTAAAATGCAACAAGATTAAAGATCTCAAAATATAATTTTATAATACAAGAAAATGTTAACAAAATATAAAAAAAGAGAAATTATTTTGTAAAAAAAATCAAATATAGTGTAACATGTCATCTCATGTTGTTAGTTAAAAGAGGAAGGAATCCCACATTGTTTAGGAACAAACTGCAAAACTATTCATGAGTCTATACATACACATATATCATATCCCACATTACTCAAGAAAACAAGGGAAATGAGACTTTAGGTCTATATAAAGATTTCGCGCGCCCTTGGGGGAGCGTTTTTGCCACATCAGCAAAGCGCGTCCCCGTCAGCGCACTTTGTGCTGATGTGGCGAAAGCGCTCCCCCAGGGGCGCGCTTTCCTGCTACATCTTCACAAAACGCGCTGATGTGGACGCGTTTTGTGGAGAAACGGCCCTTTTCCATAAATAATTTTTTTTTTGGTATATTTGGGTCATTTGGCTTTTTTTTACTACTATTATTTCTCATTATTATGACTATTAATGTAAATATTATTACTATTATTCTTGTTCATTTTTTTTACCATTATTATTACTGTTAATTTTTTTTACTGTATAGGTACATACTATTATTATTTCTATTATATTCACTGTTATTTTCAATATGGTTACTATTATTTTATTATTATATTTATTGTATATATCTATTATTAATTTTAAACTATATTTTTGTACCTATTTTTATCTATAGATATTTTACCTCTTTTAAATATTTAGTATTTCAATTTTTATGTATTCATATGTATTATTATTACTTATCGTTTGTTATTATTATATTTATCATTTTTATTATTATTATTATGGTTATTATTATTTTTATCTTTTTTATTGTCAACATTAATATTCCTATTTTCATTATTTATATTACCTTTATTATTTCTACTTTTTTTTTGTTATTTTACTATTATGATTCATGTATTCTTATTCTTATCATTTCATGTAGATCGATGATTTTGAATTACATCTTAACGTTTTTACTTTTTTACCCAAATTCATAAAAAGGGTTTCATAAATGTAATATTTCGTGTTTGGAAGTTCGAGAAATTGTACCCAATTGTGCTGGGTTTCGATTTTTCGTTCGTCTAGATCACTAAATATCCTTTAAAGATTTTAATCGCATTTTGTAAGTAAGGCAATATTTCGTGTTTGGAAGTTCGAGAAATTGTACCCTATCGTGCTGGGTTTCTATTCTTCGTTCGTCTAGATCACTAAATATCCTTTAAAGATTTTAATCGCATTTTGTAAATAAGGCAATGTTTCGTGTTTGGAAGATTCGAGAGATCGTGCCCAATCGTGCTGGGTTTCGATTTTCTGTTCGTCCAAATGACTAAATATCCTTTAGAGGTTTTGACCGTGTTTTCTTAAATAAGGCAATATTTCACGTTTGGACACTCGAGGAATCGTGCCCAATCGTGCTGGGCTTCGGTTTTAGTTTGGCCAGATAGTGGAATACCTTTTTTAAATCGCAATGCATGAATTTTGGAAATCATGAAATGATCTTGGTATCGAGGGTTTGAAACATCGTGTCCTATCGTGCTGGATGTGGTATTTCATCTTTTCGGAACAAGAGAACTTCGATATCCAATTCTAATTATCCAAACATTTTCTAAAGGATTCATATTTTAAAACCTCTTCTAATTTTCGATATTAGGACATTAATCAATCAATAAGGTGCCAATTTTGGGCGTTACGAGGGTGCTAATCCTTCCTCGTGCGTAACTGACTCCCGAGCCCGTTTTCTTGAAATTCGTAGTCCAAAATGTTTTCTAAAGTGACCCAATCGCATTTCAAAAAAAGATTGGTGGCGACTCCGTTTTTCTTTTTAAAGTCGGCCCATTTTCCAAAGAAAAAAATGGTTTCGACACATAGATCTCTCGCACACATATTATATATAAAATATGGGCTTAAAGCATGCATGAAACACAACTCGCTGACTAATAACACCAATTTTATTTCAATCCAAAACAATCAATAGTAGCAGTGCACGTAATATATATTTTAACTCGTTTTTTTTGTTGTTTCATCACATTTCAACATTGCAGGCTACATTTTGTATGCTAAAAGGCTGTTTTTTGTGTGTATTTTAATGAGTTTACGCTAACAACAGCTAGCTGTTCATACCGGTATCTCGCATAAAGTGCAGGAATCTTCCGTAATATTGATTCTTACGCAAGTATGTAACTTGCAAATAGAATTGCTAAATAACTAGAAGCATAAACCCATACTTATTATCTTGTTCCAACTCGAGTTTTAATTCAAATTAAAGTCTTTCATCTAATTATAAAATAAAATTTAATTTAATTAAACTCGTAATTTATTAAATCTAAATATTAAAATAGTGGAATTCAGAAAGTATGCTATGTTATTAGGTTCATAAGAAGAATTAAGTAAAGAGAAAGATGTAGCCCATCAGCAACAATCCAAGGTCCAAGTGAAGCAAACCTAAGCAACCCATGAGTTGAGGTGTTTGTAGGGTCAATATTTTGGCTTGTACAAAATTTTGAGGTGATGTCGAGCCGGTTCAGCTTAATTCAGTTTTGGGTTTCACAAATTCGAATCGCCGCCTTTATCCTTTCGGGACCAATAAGTCAATATTGCCTGGACAGATGATGTTTATCCCCATTTAGGCTTAATTATTTTGAAGTATTATAAACAGAGTTTACATACTCGTTTTTGGTTATTAACGTTTCTGTAAATATTAGTGTCAAGAAATATGTTTTTTTTTTTTTAAAAAAATTCACTAAGAAGGTTTGTAGGATTGGTAAGTTTGCTCTACTATTGAGAAATCTTGAAGAGTATGGTTTGGAGGCTTAGATATAAATATTATTAAAAATGATTCTTCTTTACTTTTTTATGGAGTGCAAGTGTTTCTCTTTCTCTCTTGGTTAAAATGTAATCACTCCAGTAAATTATATTTTTACGAGAATAATTATTGTAAACCTCTTTGGATTTTCTTATTGTAGATGAGAACTAAATTCAACTATTGATGTAATTTAATTTGTATCATTAAATTTGAGGAGGCTCAACTATAAATAGAGCCCACCCCTTTATTTGTAATCACTTCATTTTTTGAGTTATGAATATCTTTTTTAGAGCATTTATTCAAACATTTGGTGTGCACTATTTTTCTATGCCTTTTCTATTTGTTGGTGGTTTTTTTTCTTTCAAGTTTGCTTTTACTTTGCTTTAATATTTTAGAAAATTTCTGCGAGAAATCTTATTTTTCGAGAGTAAGGTTGACTTACGCAGAGTTGAACCCCAATAAATTGCCTAACACCACATGATTTGTCAAATTAAAGTTCTAACCCTATGACACTAGCACTTAAGTTTGCAAATAGCATTTTCTTTGAAAAAATGAGTTACATGATAGGAACTTTCACTAAACTATCATTACATCCACTATTTTTATAACTTCACTCCCATTACTCACTATAAGTAACATGAATGTGAATGAATTTCATTCACTTTCATTATCCAATAATTCATAACACATATTTGTGAATTAACCCACGTTCCTCTCATGTTCTCACTTGTTTTGCAACAACTTTTTAGGATAACTACTTTAGAAAGACTATAAATAAAAGTTCCAAAGTTTCATTTGGGGAGGACTTTTGAGACCTTTTGACAAACTTAGCTCTCTAAAACTCTTAGGGCAACTTTCTCTCTACAATTACAACAACCATAGTAGCTCTCATATTTCTCAACCCCTTGTTGCATCACCACTATACTTATTTTCTAAAGTTTGCTTCAATCTTTCTCTCCGTCGTCTCTCCACAGCATCTTATTTTACTAAATTGTAATGGCTCTTCACTTTATCAAAGGAACCCTCTACATATATTTTGATCAATTCACAAACAAATTTGGATATGGTGATGAAATTTAACAACCTAAGACGGTTTCATGAATATTATTAAACTTTCCGGATACCTTATGAGACACAAATCTCTAACATGGTTAACATAATTTCTCTCCTGCAGAGCTTTTAACTCCCATTGAAATGGTTATTGTATGCATTTATTTCAGGGGTTTCAATAATCTATTAATTGAACTACCAAACTGAAAAAAAAACAACAGTACTGAAAGCTACATCACTTGAAAACTTCCTCTTTTTCAGCGCACTGCCACATTTAACACATGCAAGCCTTGTTCAACTTATATGAAACCCAAAGTCGGTGATGTCAAGTTAGAGAGCTTTGATTAATTGAATCCGGTTTCAAAACCATGTTTTCAACAGGCAAGGCCCACCTTGTCTGAACTTTATATATGTTGGTAGAGATAAATCCCAACAGTGTTTTTTTTAAAAATTAAATCAAGAAAGAAAGTGCATTAAAATGATTAAAACGTGAAAGTGTCACGGTACATCACTTCCCCATTGGACTCAACGCGCAATAGTGGGATTAAACAGTTCAAGGGCTATTGACAAAAGCAAGGAATCGAAACACTGCTCTCTAATCTTACAAGAGCATCTGCACAAAGAGTTCATTGAAGCTGAAAATGAATACTTGATGCTGTAACACTCCATAGTCCGTACCCAAATCTCTTTTTATCTGTTCTGAAATTCATTTACACTTCTTTCAGGGGAAAAAAAGTAAAGCTTTTGAATGGTGAAAAACAAAATTACTTATTTTTTCTTACTTGCCCAACCCCATGAGATCTAAGGCATTGTAAGCTGCACGTGTTATCAATTAATGTTAACGAGAACCGGAGTACAGAGAAGAGAAGAGTAGTTATTTAACGTATTAATTTGTCTTGTGGTGGCCACCCACTATCAGTCATCTCCTAGAATTGGGAGAAATTCTAAACAGTGCTACTCGACAGAAGATACTTATCGTTTTTCTCAATATTTCTATTTGTTCAAAAACATAGGGAGATTAATACAGAATAATACAATGGCTTAGTGAAATCTTGATGCTTCAGTGTGATGAAGTTGAGCTCATATACTCTCTAACTTCTCTTGCTACCACCTCTCTCATTACATCCCAAAGTTCCGCCGGTACACTTATCCTCCTCTCCGCCACCGACGCAGTTCCACTACCCGGCGGCGCTAGAGTCAACGACGTCGACAAGGCTTCCTCATCCATTTGCTGATAAGTACTCATTGAGATCTGTTCCTTTCGTTGCTGTTGCTGTTGTGAGTCTTTGGCCTTCCTTTTCAGCGTGGAGTTCCAATGATTCTTCACAGCATTATCAGTCCTCCCATGAAGCAATCTAGCAATGGTGGCCCACCGGTTACCGAACCTAGCATGAGCAGCCAAGATGGTCTCATCTTCAGCTTGTGAAAACGGACGATGCTCCACATTCGGGCTGAGCTGGTTACACCATCTAAGCCTACATGATTTCCCTGATCGACCCTTTATATAACGGCTTATCAAAGACCAGTTTCTGGGTCCATATTTCTCAACGAACCGAGTCAAAATCCTATCTTCCTCGGCACTCCATGGACCTTTGATCTTCTCAGATTTGCTCGAAACCATTGCAGACAAAGATGACTTTGAAGAAGAAGAAGAAGATGTATCACATGATGAAGAAGATGAACATCCATTCACTGCTTCCATTTTTAAAAGACTTAACAAGGCAAAGAGAAATGTATGAGATGAAAGAGGAGGATCGGGTTTATATTATATATATATGAAGGAAAGGTTCATGAACATTTTAGGCATCCACCAGAGAAGAGGGAACTTCCCGGAAGGTGGCGTCTTAAAGTTTTATTATTAAAAAATGATCTGATTTTATTTTTTTAAAATAGGAATTTGATTTTAAATTTATTTTGGGTAAACAACAAAACTAATTATTTATGATTAAATAAGTTTACATTTTAGTAACTAAATTTTAAAAATTTACTATATAATCACTAACATTTTTGGTTTATTACATTATAGTCAAACCATTCAATTGTTATTCCTAGTAAATTAAATAAACCAATTTATTTTTAAAATCATGTCTGACTAACGATTTGACCTTTTTTATCCTTAAAATTATTGCTACACCAAAAAGGTCAAAAAAGGCACGAAAATGCAATTTTCTTAATCTTAAAGTCTAGTGTAGTATAGCATCCTTATCCAATTTTTGTTAATGTTATCCAAGTACAAACTTTTAGTAAAATCATAACCCAACTAATCCATCAGTCTTAGTGTGTTGCAACACACGAGGTAAAAATACCGACTATGTATGGGAAAAAGTTCCAATTAGACATGAATCCATCTAAAATAATTGTTTTTAAGCATAATCTCAAAAACAACTCTTAACGTTATTTTGGTATTTTATTTTATTTTATTTTTAGCATTTTAATTCTTAATATTTATTTTTTTGTCAAATTAGTCTATTTTTAACGAACATGCTAATATGGCTGTTAAATGTTTAATAGCGTTAATGTGAAAAAAAAAACTATTCCACCTAAACGCCAACGCATTTCACACGTAATTTTAAAATAAAAAATAATTCAAAAAAACTTTTATTCAGTAAAAAAAATTAAAAATAAAAAACGTAAAACAAGCAGACACTGAATCATTTCAAAAATGAGACGATCGATCCTAAAAAAACAAACACTTGAATTAGATAATCTTAAAAAAAAAAAGAGCAAAAATTGAACCCTAACTCGAGAAAGTAAAAAAATTGTGCGAAAGAATATTATCCAAAGCCTGTTGTAGAATTGCATTTTGATTTTCGATAATATTTATGTAGGGTTTCTATTTTGGGGTATGTTGGAGGAAATTGGAGTTAAAATGATTACCCAATGTATGTTGCAAAATAGCAATTCAAGAGTATAATAACCATGTTGGAGGAAATCATAGTTAAAATGATGACCAAAATAGTGGATAAGAGGAAGCAATGCAATTCATGGAAATACAATTATGGTCCACTGATAAAAAAAGAAATTTGATGACAGCAAGAATAAATGTGTTGATTGAAAGATGATCTAGAATGGGGAAAATGGGTGTGAAGTTAAAAAAGAGAGAAAATACTATATAGTGAATGTACAGGATAGAATCTATAGTTGTCGAAGCTGGTAATTATTTGGGATCCCTTGTCCCCATGCTTGCCCTGCTATATCACATCTTGAACAAGAACTTGATGACTATTTACATAGGTACTACCACAAGGAGACATATTTGAAAGGATATGCATATGCTTTACAACCCATAAATGGGTTACATGAGTGGAGAAAATCTAGTATTAAGCTCATACTTCCACCAATTGAGAAAACAATGTCTGGTAGGCCAAAGAAGAATAGAAGGAAGGCTAAAAATGAACTGAAAAAAGTGAGGTCTGAACAACTTAGTAGGGCTAGTTTGATTATAAGATGCAGGAAATATGGTGGTGAGGGTCACGACAAAAGATCATACAATCAACCTAACACAACTTGTAATAGCCCAAATTTCAGTGGTGTCAGAAATAGTGGTTCGAGACCACCAAATCTGACAAATGAACTCGCAGACCATATTATTTAATATTTACAAGTCAAATGTAGCTTTTAAAATATTTTTAAAATAGTAAATTATGTTTTATAAAGATTTATTTGGTCAAGAAATCGAGAAAAAGAGGTATCGAGATCTCGGTGTTATAAACCGAGTCATAAGTATTTTTATGAATATTTACAGAATGTCAATAAGTTAGTATTAAAATTTCGTTAGAAAATTTTGACGTTTGGGTGGTTAATTAAATAAAAAGGACTAAATTGAAAAAGGTGTAAAAATTGCTAGAAGGATTAAATAGATTAATTGTCAAATGAGGAAGGACCTAAAGTGAAAATAAGCCAAAGGAGATATTTTGGACGGCAATAGCTGAGAAAAATCAAGAAATGGGTGAAATAAGGGCAAAATTGGAAAATTGCCAAAATTAGTTAAATAAAAATGGGACCAAATTGGAATATCTAGAATTCTCTTTATTTCTCTTCATTTTCTTCAGCTGAAAAACAGGCATGGGAGAGAGTTTCAAGCTGGTTTTCATACTCAAGCTTCATGTAAGTTTAATTCTTGCTTTCTCCTTGAAATTTCTATGTTTTTAGACTTTTACAATTTGGTCCAACTTACT
The DNA here is from genome assembly GCA_005393395.2 of Gossypium australe. Classification (NCBI taxonomy): domain Eukaryota; kingdom Viridiplantae; phylum Streptophyta; class Magnoliopsida; order Malvales; family Malvaceae; genus Gossypium; species Gossypium australe. Next base: position 81,874,652 of record CM016618.1, on the reverse strand, counting down.
ATGTCATTAGTTTTTGATTCTATGGCTAATTTTTAAAGTTGATGTGGATTAGTGCTGGAAGAATATGATGAATAAATATTGAATTGAAGCTTTAATTTTGTTATATGATGATTTTATCAAGTAAAATTGATGGAAATTGGTTTTAGGACCTAATTGTGAAAGAGTTGAAATTAAGGCCTAGTGTTAAAATTCTGATTTTCAAAGGTTATGAAGTAGTTTAAAATGATAGAGAAAAGTATTAAATGAGAAAATTAGCTCAAGTGAGGGGTTAATTGAGCAAGGATTGAATTGTATGAAATGTGGAATTTGAGACAAAATAGAAATCAACATGTCATACCAAAGCAGTTTTGGACAGCAGCAGTTGTCTAACTTTGAAAAATCATCAAAAATGGTATAAATTGAATTAGAAGTTGAGTGAGATATAGAATTAAATCTTGTTGAGTCTATTTTCATATAAAAGAAACAGAGCAAGCAAAGGAAGTCTACATTTTGAGATATTTAAATTTTGGTAAGACTGGTTTAGAATAACTTCGTGAGCCCCTGTTCTTACTTTAGAAATTCACTAAAAATTGTACAAAAAGAATTATGAGTTATAATTTATATGTATGTATTCCTTAGTGAGCCTATTTTCATTAGAAATAATCGGAAACACTATATGAAAATTGTACTATGAGATAATTGATTTTTAGTGAAGAGAGGTCAGAGCAGTAGGACTGTGTAACAGGGGAGAACTTAACTAATAAACTTATGGTAAGAAGATATGTGAGTCTAGTTTCAAATAAAATTAACGGATCTTAATTTGGAGTTTTGTAGCTCAAGATAAAAATAATTTAGTGACTATGACACGGATGGACAGCTTGAATATTCACATAAGTAAATAGTGAAAATTATAGATAATGTTACTTACAAGTGTGTTGTTTATACTAAGGATGTGGATGGAGAGGAGGAGGAGGAAAAATAATAAATGAATGACTTGTGTATAAATTGATCACATGCTTTATTATAATTGATAAACGTTGAGGTAGAAATGATATAATGTTTTATTTCAAATATTTATTATGAAACTAAGATTATCGTTATGGTATAAAAATCGAATTGTAAGTTCATGTAACTTGAATTATATTCTTAAATGTTTGAAATGTATGTTATTGATGTGAATATAATTTGAATGTTCATTGTATGAAGATTGATGAAACATTGATATATTTGATAAAAAGGGGAAGAAATCTCGGTTGAATGAAAGGAAAATTCGATGGATCTCTGAAAAGGAATTGACGGTAAAAAGGATCTAGCCCGGACGGGTGATCCTATCCTGATATAGCCCTCCCGAAGAATATGTGTGAAAAGGATCTAGCTCGGACGGGTGATCCTGATATAGCCCTCCCGAAGAATATGTGGAAAATGGATTTAGCCCGGACGGGTAATCCGAATTAGGGTCTGAATTTAGCCTGGACTGGTAATTCAGATCCAAGCTCATTAAAGTAACTGTCGTTGCAAGGGATTTAGCCTGGACTGGTAATCCCGCTGTAAGGATGAGGTTCGCGGGAGTGTGCTCTCTGAAATGGAAATGTGCGCACATGAACATGAATTGACGGACCTGGATTTGTACACTAAAGTGTACCTCTGAAAATCCATCGAAAATTCCAAGAAATTCAACGGGATAAATATGGAAAAATATCAAGGGAATGGAAATCATGGTATATATTATGTGATATAAGGAAATACGAGTTGATGAGATATGAACGTAGAACTTGGTTGACGAATGAGTTCATTTATGATTATATATTTGTACATCCTTATGAATTGGTATTCCAAATGAGTTAATGAGAAGAGTTCTAATATGAAATAATCTTAATTCTAAATGAAATATTATGAAAACTTATTTGAAATACATTGGTATGTCTTGTATATGTTATTTGAGTTCATAATGTGCAAAGTAATGTATGTGGAAATATGAGATGATGATACCCGTACATGGAATTTATTGGTGGATACGTACATCCAAATTTATATGATAGATTGTAGTGAACACTGAAATTGGGTTCAAGAAGTGATTTGTCAATTTAAATTGTGATTGGCAGGAAGGGTTAGTGAATTGCATGTTTATGAATTGTTACACGTATTTGTTGATATACGAGGAAATGATGGTAATTGATACATGGAAATATGAGACTATGATATATATAAAAACATGACATATGTTTGATAAATGTGTTCATTCATAATTATGGAATGGTGCACCTCAAGTGCACTATATGTGTAAAGAAACTTTTATAGTCAATTTCGGTATTTGAGCGATAAATAGCTTAAATTGTCTGTGAGTATTCCGTACTCCTCGGTAATGCCTCATACTTTATTCCAGCAATGGATACGGGTAGGGGGTGTTACACAACTGGACCACAGGTATATCGTAATCACTTTTTCACTATAAAGTTTCAAAATATTTTAATGTAATTTAGGGTTGTGCATTTTTTTTCTCAGTGTGGTATGAGTACAAGAACTAGAAGCCAAAAAAGGATGGCATATCAGGATCCTATCAACACACAAGAATCCACTGCAACAAAGAAGATGAAGAAATGAATTGAGGTGTTGTTCTGACTAAACCTTTTGTTTGTTTGTTGAAAAAGTTACCTAAGATATGCTTTGTTCGTCATTGCATGTAATAGTTGCCTAAGATATTTTTTGTATTTCAGGCTTCTAGGACTTGCTTAAAGTTGGTATAACAATGATGATATATGTAATAAACTGACGTGGTATACCATTACTGCTATAGGCAACTATCTGGCTTTAGGATCATTTTGTTAGTTACTTTTGTTCATGGTGCCTACAATTACCCATACAAACAATTATTTTGTACATGACATACAAAGTCAAATATCCAATATTTTAGTACATGTAACATTCTTTTGTATCTCCAATTGCCCCATTTCGTTATACTTCTCTCAAATTAGCTACAAACCCAATATTGATACAAAACTAAGTAACCTTTCATTATACTTCCCTCAAATTAACTACAAACACCAATTCGAATGTGACAATTTATGTCAACAACAAAGTTTGAAGGTACTAGATATACAAAACACAAAAACAAGATACCATACTTTTCAAATTATAACATTCCTACATAATGTGAAACATAAGATAAATAATACACTGCAAATAAACATTTTCTTATAAAACTCTTTCTCTTTCTTAAGTGATTTACATTTTTGCTTCAAGCCTTTAATCTTTGTCCTTAATTCAATGTGATCCACAACATCATATTTGACCTGTTTTGTAATCGTTCTTCTTGCCCACATTTTGCACATTGCCACTCTTAAACATCTCAACATCATTGCTTTTACTACTACATAGACTCCTACACTTTATAATCTGCTTCCTAGGTCTCGTATTCTCTTTTGCAAGTTTTCTTTCTCTATCACGTAATTCATGGATTACTTCATTCGCATTGTTACACAACTTATCATCATACCACTTAAAAAACCCACATCCACCAACTTACAATTCACACAAAAAAGGTCAACATTTTATTATGTAAACCCTACAATTCACTCAAAAATCCATTGTTAGGACTAAATGTAGCACCAATTTAGTCTAACTTACACAAAAATCAAACAAACTAAAAAAATCCCCAATTTCATATGAACTCTAAAACAAAATTGCTAAATATATGCTTACTCGAAAATCTAAGCAACCATAATACCTTTTGCCTAGGTTTAAACCACTCCACGAAGTCTCTCTCGGAGCTTAACTTGTTACAGAAACATGTTATTTTCTCTCCATCATAAACGAACTCTCCTTGTGATGAAGAAACCAACTTCGAATAAGACAGCTTCTCCATTGATGGCTTTCAACCACTGTTTTCAAATAATATTTTTGATTCTTTTACTGACTGACTAGATTTCAAACTTCGATTTCTGCAGAATTTCAGTGGAGAGGGAGAGGATTCGAGATTTAGGGTTCTTTGTTTAGATGCTCTTGGATTGTTTTATCTGTGTATGTATGTGTTTAAGGATTTTTTATATTTTATTTTTAAATAATTTTAAAATCATTTACTAACATAGCATATAAGACAAAATAATGCAATGTTAGCATTTAATTACATTTGGACCGCCACGTCAGTGATTAATGTTGACCATTAGTCAACTAACAACCACGTCAGCATGCTTGTTAAAAATAGACCAATTTAACAAAAAAATAAACATTAAGGGTTAAAGTGCTAAAAAAAGATAAAAGGGCTAAAGTGACCAAACAATCAAACGTTAAGGGCTATTTTAGGCATTATGCCTTGTTTTTATATACTCCTAATACAAGTATAACTCTTGCAAAACTCTTTTTTTTCTTTCTATATATATATATATACATACAAATATACAATATATGTGGTGAAAACTATACACCTAATATATTAGGGAAAACTCTGATGAAATTTAATAAAAATTTATTTGAGTTAATTTTATTTGTAATTAATTTTTTGAGTTTTATTCCAGATTGTAATATTGTAATTGCACTCATCTAGCAAATATAATTGAAGTTTAGATATTGTTTTTTGGTTTTGGGATATTCACATAGAGGAAGTCGACACCCTTTATGAAAAGTCTTTATGAATAATGAAATTTTAAGTTAATATATGATAAAATTGAACTTTGGTCTCCTAAAATGAAAAAAAAATCTGTTTAGTCCCTTTAAAAAAATGATGAAATCATAAATTAATAGATGATCAAATTAGATTCTGACCTCTTAAAATTTTATAATTCAATTCCAACCCCCACTAATTTTTTTTTTGGATTCACCCTTTTAACGAGAGTATGAAAATAGCAAAAAAATCATTTGATTAAATGCTTAAAGAAATTGACCAACAAATTTAAACACCTTCCTAGAGCCTATTGCTACTTCAACATCTCCCCAAAATTTCAAATTGATCAAATTTATCATTATAAATATCACAATAAAATTTTATTTTAGAAAAATAAATAAATTTCCACTATGTCAGCTATGACTATTTTTTTCTAAATGATTTTCCAACATTTGGTATAAAAATCAAGTTGTGTTATGTTCATTAGTATAAATTAAGGTTCAAATCTATTCTCCCTTCTCTTGTGTTCGATTAAATTGATAGAAAGTAACCATTCTTACTCTTGTTTATATTCTTAAATATGTACATGAAAGGATATTATGTAATTTTGTCAAGGATATTTAAGTTATTTCTTGGATATGGAATTAGATCATTGGATATGTAATTCCTCTCAATAAACCTGACCATTTTTGGTGGGTGAGTAATCACAGACTTCCTTTGTATTAAAAGTATTCAATTAGATTTTAATAAATTAATTAAAAAAAGTTTTAAGTTAAAATTCATTTAATAAAAAACCAAATTCTCAAAATAAAGTAACCCAAAAATTTTTTAATTTCAGAATGCCACACTCATTAATTTATCAGTGTTAATAATTGAATTGGATTTTAAAATTTGAAAAGTTGAGAATAAATTCTTGAAAATAAAAATATAGGACTAAATTTCAAATTTGTAAAAAGTATAAGTAGCTATGTGAAATTTTAACCTAATATAAAATCACGTTTAAAACATGAGAAGATAGGTTGAAGCGACGCATAACATAAACAGAAGAGAAGTTTTATATTAAATTAAGACGGAAAGTGAGGACCCTAAACCTTTTTGACTACTTTTTGGTTCCACTAATCAACGGCTCTCAATGGGAAGAGAAAACAAAATTACATACTTGGGCGCCCTCCACGTAGGATTGGCCCAGCAGCCAGGTTGTAAGAATCTCATGTGATTCCAATTTCACTCTGTGGGTTTTAATTTAAATCTCCTCCCTAGGGAGCGTGTGACTCACTTGTTTCCGAGGAGCAAGTCTACTCATAGTTAATCATTTTTAACCATCTAAGCTCATAGGCAAATATCTCTTTCAAGTAAATATGAGTCTTGAAGCGTCTGATGCCTAATTTTGGGGAGTATGATGCACGCGCATGAGAGAAAAAGGGAAGCGGGAAGATACGAAGAGATTTATGAATCTAACGCAGAGCCACTTGAATGGATGTCACCAAGGTGGGCCCGTTGTTGTCTCCTTCCAACCAATTTGCCGGTCGACTTTTTTTGTCCATCTGTCTCCGAGTCAACTCAACCCATTGCTTACATTCCATGCATTTTTGTTGACTTTTATATTTAGTTTATTATGTATGTTTGTTAATAAATTGTTTATTATTAAGAAAATTATTTGTGTCATTCTCAAGTATAATTTTTAGACAAAATTACAAAAGTAACATGAAATTATAATAAAAAGAAAATACGTTTCAACGTACTCGAATTTATATTCTTCTATATTAACAATAATGTCCATACCAATCAAACTATAATTCAATTGGCAAAATATAATATAAAATTTAATTACATTATATTCTGTTATTCAATTATTAAGTAAATATAAAGTATACTTTATGTTTCAATTTATAGGTATCAACACTCAATAAATTCTTTCAAAGATTGATTGAGAGGAAAAATGAGTCTATAATAATTTCAAATTCTCTTGACATTAAGATTATTACGAGTTTTGATCTAAAATAAACGCATATAAAAAAAAACTATTCAAACTATGCAATTTTTCTCATTTAAAAAAATTTCTTTTATTAAATATTTAAAGTTTTATTTTGTTATCACTTTAGGTACCAAGAGTTAACTCTATTAAAAAAAATCTCTACACCAATCAATCAAATTATGAAATAAGATTTTTAATTAAATAAAATATTTAAAATTAAGATTCAATAAAATTTAAATTTAAAAAAAAAAAATCATCTCTCGCTCCTTCTCGTTCCATCTTCATCTTCTCTACAATGAAAAATCTACAAAATTTTGAAATAAATTATACTTCAAATTTCTCCCCGTTAAAACAAACCCCAATTTTTAGTATTAAAATAAAACCTCATCTTCTTTGCCATTAAGACAAATCTCCATTTTTAGCATTAAAAAACTCAAAATAGGAAAAAAAAAGAAAGCCCTATTTTCTTTCCCAAGCCTAATTTGGATTGAACCATGCCGTAATTAAAGATGTTATTTAAGGTCGAACCTACCACCGGACAAGTAGCCCCATCTTTGGTACTTCTTATTTACCATATTCAACTTTTATATTCCAATCACCAAGTTCTCTTTTTTCAGCTCACCTAAAAAATTAAACAAATTTTGAAATAAATCCCTACAAAAACTATCTAAGGGGTCAAAATTCAGTTCCGGTTCACAGTTGGAGAGGATTTAGATAAAGATTTCTAGAGAAATCTAGAGAGCTTTACTGCTTTAGTTTGCCGTTGGCCCCCTTTAGCTTTGGGTTTCTACTCACTAAGAGCTACAACTTCTCTCCCCCGATGTCATTATTTCAACTAACTTGCTGCTGATGACTGCCATAGATGGGATATGCCCCATATGCGGCTGCGTACATGCCCGGGTCATGAGGTACTTTCTTGTAACAGGCAGCTTTGACAAACTACTGATGGAGAAAAAAGGGAGTGTGGAATATGGATAGAAAAAACAGACCTGTTTATTTGCCGGGTTGCGACCCCAGGAAAGTCGCACCGTTTGCTTGCCAATTACCATCCCGTTCAACTTTTGCAATGCCTCCTCAGCATTATTCCTGTTGAGTAACAAATTATATCTTGAAAATAGCAGTCTATTATAGGCAAAGGCCGAAATAGAGCCATAGATTTACCTGTTGGCATATTGTACAAACCCACATCCTTTTCCAACAGGTATTTTAACAGAGACTATTTCACCATACTGAGAGAAAGGTTGGCGGAGATCTTCCTCAGTGACGTTTGGGTCAAGCCCTCCAACAAATATCTAAAATAAATAAGATTAGCCAAGGAGCACAAATGGTGATGCTCCTAGAAGGAAAAAGCCCAAAAAAGAGGGGAAAAACTCACGGTTGTGTTTGAAGAATCTCCATCAGATTGAGTTGAGTTACCATTTGATGCATAGCCACCTTCCATGAACAAAAGAAAGAAATAGTGTCTGGTAAAATCCTCAAAACTTTAAACCGTAACAAGTAACTTTCCCCGGACAGTTAAAAAAATAGATGGTCCAAGAATGAACAATAGCAACCAGAAATTAATTCTGTGTAGGGCGGCAGATATAAAACCCGGTAAATAAGCATTTGGGGTTTGGCAATTGACCATGGCACCGAAGTTCATTCACAGTGCCGGTCATGCATTGCCAAAGACAGTTTTAAGTTTCATGAAAAGAAAAAGGGAGCAAGAAGGTTGATTTTAAGACTCATCCTCTATATAAGATGAGGTAAAAGGATGTTACAATTATTAAAAAAAAATGATAGAACTTTTTTTAATAAAATTTTGAGGCAACCAATTGATTTCTCACGCTATGAAATAAAATCTTTTAGTGATGTCAATTTCAAAACCCCAATTACTATTCTAGAAATTCAGTCATGGCCACTAAAAAAGGAAGCTAACAATTTACGTGATATGATAATAAAATTTCTACCGTGAGTGCATGAGTACTAACTCTCTAATTGTATATTACCAAAAAAATAAAAACAAAAACCCCAGACAACTAGCATTTATTGTCCAACAAAGGTACCATTTAATATACCAAGATGTTCTTATAACCGAAGAAACGGCAATTAACCAACAAAAAGAGAAGAGGCATAGACAATTATGAAATGTCACCTAAGAACATTTGCTTTTTGATAGATCCGAAGGAACATAATTTCTCCATAAAAACTTGAAGAAATTAGAAGTACCAATGCTTGTGAACTTTAAAAAGAATTGCAAGGTAAATAATCAAATACCTTGCAAAGAATACTGTTGCTGATACCCTGAGGATTTCCTCGGAGTCGCGGCACCAATGCGCATCGGCCTGCTTGAACAATATACACCATTCATTTCATTCATGGCTTGTGACCTCTCAGTCTCATCCCCAAACCTCACAAAACCATAACCTTTTGATCGACCAGTATTAGCATCAATAACGACTTTTGCAGCTTTAACAGAAGGATATTTACTAGCAAAAGTTTCATGCAATAGGCTATCAGTAACATCAGCACCTAAATCTCCTACAAAAATAGAAAGATCAGGGCCATTTTCTGAGCGTTTCTCTCCCGTGCTTAAAGTTGCCCAGTTCAGACGGAAAGGTTGATCAGTATTAGGCATCAAAATGCTGCTATAACTTTGGAGAACTTTCTCTGCTGTTGCATGCGAAAAGAATTCCACAAATCCATATCCTTCTGATAGACCAGTCTGCTTATTGCGAATGACCTTAATGGATGCAATCTGCTCAAACAAGTTCCAAATCATAAATTTAGGCAGGCAATCAACTAAAACCCTTACTCAAATTTCTTTCTTTAAGATTCTTCCTTTTCTTTCTTCCTTAAGTACCATTGTCATACTTGGTATGAATTTATGCAAAGTTACTGTCACTACCAACCTTACATTCTAACTTGAATTTAACCTCAACATTCATACAAATACAGAATCCTGTAAAAGCAATGTCTTCTCTTAACAGATTTTTTTATATTCCAGACTATATCTTCAGACAGGGTAGAAGTTAATTAATGTTCTTTTTGCTATATTCAAATGGGGAATCGATGTCACACAGTTCACCAGTTGTACTCATGTAAATTCATGGCATTTGATTAGGGTTAAACATGCAAGAATAGAGCAATTTAATACCGACGCTGATGTACAGATACAATTTTTTTCTTTGTAACAGTAATTGTGAAGGTTAGCATTTTAAGAAGTATTTTCATACATTAAATTATGACGGTCATATTGATTGTCAATGGAGAGGCACGTAAAGAAATTTATTAAAGAAGATTCAATCACATTAATCTATAATCCGTACTAACGATATCAACAGCAGAAAACCGTGAAAAATGACAATGTAACTGTTGCGAAAACAGGAGAATATAAATCAGAGCAAATTAAGCAATTAAAAAGAAGCATCTAAATCTGTCAATGAGATTTCGTTCAACCTCGCCAGTGGAAGCGAAACAGCTATGAAGATAGTTCTCGTCCATCCAATGATACAAATCACCAACCCAAACGGTTTTGTTCTCACCGCTACCTCCGCCGGATCCTTGCTGCGCGTGGCCATTGAGATGAAGGTGGTGATAAGGCATGTAGTGCTGAGGTGGAAGTGGCGGCGCCACGAAGTGCTGAGGTTGCATCATTTGATGCTGCATTACCATAGCGGCAGCCGGATACTGCATTGCCACCCACTGCGGCTGCGATCGCGGAGGTTGTTGCTGCCATTGGTTCTGTTCCTGCGACGGGTGCGAATCCGAGCCACTATTTTGCTGCATCTTTATCTGTTTTATTAATAAAAACTGCTAGCACTTATTATCTTAGGAAAATAATATAAATTAAAAAAGATTTGAATGTTTAGTTGAATTGAATCTGAGTTTTAATTTCTTTCTTTTCTTTTATTCGTTTAGGAAAGAAAAAAAAAAAGTTGAATCCGAGTGTTTCCAGGAAACAGAAAATAGAAGAGAAAGAAAGTGCGGCTAGGGTATAAGCAGAGGATTTAACCCAAACGTAGTTGTGGTTTTGGCCGTTAGATTAGATAGGTGATAGTTTGATATCAGCCGTTGAATTTGAGGGGATGCACACGTAATACTGGTTTAAGCCCAGTCTCTCACCCTCAATCCGCCGCCAGCTACATGCATTATTTATAGAACCAAAATTATTTTAATAAATTTTTTCCATAAAAAGATAGTAGTTTGTATCCAATTAAAACTTTATCCTTTCCCATCCTCTTATCTTTCTTCCATCACCTAATATACCTCCATTCATTGAATTTGGAATTGTAGTGCAATCAATTTAATGTATTTTAAAAAAAATAAGGATAATGTGAAACGATAATTTCAGAATCTCTCTTCTTACGAGAGAAAGAATTTTATAAAATAATGATATTATTCTTTTCTAATAGTTTAATATCACATTAATAATTTCATCTTAAATTTTAGAATTTTCATTTAGATTTAATTTTTATATGAGTAAAAATATTAAAATTCAAAATAAAAATACTTATGTAATATTAAATTATTAAAAAAATACAAGTAACGTGACATTAGTGTTTCGTAGCATATTCCCGAAGCTCATAAGTTATCAATCCAAAAACAAGCATGACGAATCATAACCAATAATAGTCGGAGGTCATAAGGTTTTGGTTATGTTAAAAAGGTAACTTGAAAAGGTGTAGGCAATTAAAGAAGACAAGACAGCTCCAAACTTTATAATATGTAGATGTACTCTATTGATGCTATTACCCTAAATAGAAAGATCAAACCTTATATTATATGTAAATAAGAACATAATAGTAGCATTAGTCATTTTAATAATTTATTAATGGAGACAAAGATGCAATTTTCGTGTACTTAATACTACTTTCTCAGCTCATCAAACAACGTCATAGGATAGAAGATAGCCTATGAGATTGATTAAAAAGGCTACAAATGATGATATAAGACATTATTTCAAACAGTGGATATTATAAGATAACAGTACGTACTTAAAATGAAAATAATATAATATTTCGTATGATAAATCTAGTTATTCTAGTGACCAGCGCCGGGACTGTGACCGGGAGTCGTGGAACGGAAAGCGTCGGTGCGATAGGCAGCTTTTTGGACATTGTTGACAGTGGCGGATCCATCTGGTAAAACGTCACCCTTGACGTTCACATTTAGACTGGAATGATGATGTGTTTTATGGTCGGCTTTCCAAACCCGGACTTCCTCGGAAAATGTGATCCCGTAAGCAAACAAAAGGACGGCGAGAATGGCAGCGGGAACAATGAGGTTGGTTTTGGCCATTTGAGCGGCTGAAAGAGGAAAAGGTATAGGTATGAGTGATGATGATGAGAAGGAGATGGGTTTAAGCGTTTGGTTTGGCTGGGAATTTATAGAGTTTTAGTTAGCAGTGGAGTGAAGTGGGAATGCCCGTGCTGGCTGGTTTGCAGACTGACGAGTCTTTTTGGTTATTATGATGGATTGAAAGGACAGGTTCAGTATAATCCCATAGTGTTTAATTGTTGACATCTATGTGTGGTGTTGTACCGCTGCCTGCTTCCTGCATGTCTTGATTCCATGCAGTGTCAACTATTGTTCCCCGTTCTTTCTCTAGATTTGAATTGTTAGACAGCATATACATGCTTGTTGTTGGTGGGAGGAAACTTGCACGTATTTGCTTCCTAGGTCTCACTTCTCAGGTATTGATTTTATGGTTGCGGATTATCCAGAAATTAATACAACAAATTCAAAATCTATTGAACTAAAATTTAAAGGAAATTTGCCTTTTTTGGTTAATTGTAAATAGGAAGAAGGCGGAGCCTTAGAACATCAGTTTACAGCAAGCGACCATAATCTTTGAATATCAGCCTTGGAATTACTGTTAACGTCATGTTTCACGTGCTTAGATAACAAAATAATTTTATTTGGTGTAAGAGTTATTAAGCACTAAAACCTTTGAAAGTAAGATAAAAGCTGTTACTTCAACAAAAGATTCGTTGTTTCCAAAATTTGTAGATTTAACGTATCAATTACTTGCAGGTATGAATTTCTTTTCTGTAGTGACTGAGGAATGGCCATAAACAGAAACATAGAAGAAACTAACAAGTAACAACAAGTAATCATAATTGTTATCAAAGGAACATAAAGTGGAAAATCCAAGTGTCTTCCAATTTTCCTTGTCTCTCGTGATTTCTCTGCCATCCTTAAGATTTTCAAACCATCACTGCATACCTTCTTTGACTTCGCCATCCCCAGCCCCAGCCCCAGCCTCCGCACACTTTTCCTTTTTCTTTTACATAAAATACCCGTATAGCATATTGGATATATATTCTTACATGAGTATCAGGTAATATAGATGCTGGCTCCACAGTAGATGGTTGAAATACAATGTATATATTTCTAGTGGGGTTTATGATTTTCTTTTATGTTCTTTTTGTTATTTGTTGTTGAATGTTTTGAGGATGAGCATTTTGAAGCGTGACGAGGTAGAAGAAGCAAATTGCCAGCAATGGGTGGGTTATTATGATAACGGAAATCAAAGTAGGATTTTGTGGGGCTTCTACTGCAGACCGGGAAATCCTTATCTCCCTTCAAATGGACACATTTCTCGGCCCCATCACCGGCCTCCGACTAGGCCTTGTGCCTATTCCATAGGGGGTGAACCACTTGTATCAACTGACTACCACTAGTCAAGAGGACCCTTTTTTTTTTCCATCATAATCAATCTAAATCTTCCTGCATCAACTTCATTTTTCTGGAACACCTCATCATTCTCATCCCTGTTCTTGGATTGGATTCAATCATCCTTGTGAAATTTTGATGCAAAAGAGGATGTAATTTAAAGGAACAGAGTACAGCAGCAGAGTAGACATTCTTGTTAGTCTCATGTCAATGACTCGAATAACTATAATTTATCTACAAATATTTGACAAAGCTATTGATCTAACTGCAAGAGTAAAACAAATTCTTCTTTGATCTTCATCTAGATGATCAGAACATAACATAAATTCTTACTAAAATTTCTCAACAAGAGGGTAATCTGCATTGTCATACGATAATCCGAAAAAATTTCTTTGTATGTGTCGGACATGGAAACTTAATAAACAACAAACATAATGAATAAAGTGTCCTATCTTGGTCTATTCCCACTTTGCTATATCTCTTCTAAAATTTCAAAATAGTATATAAAGTGTCCCATTTTAATCAAAACCTGCATACTCTTACACCCACTAGGAAAAATTCATGGTTTCTTGCATTTTACATTAAAAACCAAACACCCAAGGACATGAAACATCGCCACTGTCCCACCATCAAACTTGCTGTTTATTTTCACACATCTTCGGTGGAAACACCAATCACCACCATTTTCATGTTTTGGAAACAAAGGCTGCTTCCTTTGCTTAGTACCCCCAAGTAAGAATGTCACAACTAGAGGACATTAATGTCAATGAATGCACGACAGTGGTGCCGATATTCCATTTGTTGGCTGTCCCGACAATTCCGACAACTAGGTGAATGCATTGCCTGGTGAACAGCAAGAAAACACAAACATATTAGCTGAGACCATGAGGAGCTTTGGAAATGTAAGCTAAAGTTCGAGCAAAGAGGAATGTTGGTTTATTTCCAGGATATATCAACATATTTGATGTCACCTTCTAATATCAATGGCATGCAGTGCAAAAGGAGGTCGGTAGAGGAGAACAAGTGGAAAAGGTTATAGGCTTACAAATATACAGTGCATTGATGGGAAACCAATCCTGTTTATAAGATTATCAAACGAACTATCTGCCCCAAAAACTTGAATGACTTTGCTGCTTCTTTCAGGCATTTATTTCGATCATCTCGAGACCAATGCTGCACAGTATAAGCCAGAAATAAGTATGAAGAAAAACCTAGAAAAAGGAAACAGATTATTCTTCCAGTACATAGCAATCTCAATCATCAACCTCGCCAAGCATGTTGAGATTATTGCGGACATCTTTCAATGATTCTTGCACATCCCCCTCCCATTTATAGAACTCTAGTTCAGTTCCTTCAAGAAGCTGATCAGAAACCTAAAGACAATTAAAAATTAGGAAAAAAATGATTGGTTTGGTCTCAGAGAATCTAAATCCGGCAAAAAGAACATTATTTTAAGCTCCAGCAAGTTCGTTTTTTGCCTTCACTTTGTAGAGAGAGGCTGTTAGCCTTCATAATTCTCTTTCAGATTAGAGTTTCTTGGAGGACACAATATAAAAGCACATACAAAGAACTCATCTAAGTTACTAAATATCAAAATAAGAACATTACAAAAGTTTATAGGCTCAAATCCAGAAATACTTTCAATGCTACCACCTCAAGCAATGATAGTAAACACTACTAAACATCATGAGTACCGCATACTGGTATACGTACAATTTTTTCTATGCTTTTCCATGTATATGGAGGGTCCTTGGAGAATCAAATCTTCATACTCGTTTTGAAATTTGTCATACAAAGGTGTCAAACACAAATACTTCAAGAGAAATGAAGAGTCAGAAGGCAATGACCCTATGCATACCTTCCTTGCAATCACTTGACCGCCAGCTATGTGTGAAAAATAAATATTGTAGAAATGAGACAAGAAAAGTGGGGCATTTTTCTCGGCTAATTCCTCCAAATAATTGACATACGAAACTCCTGGATTGCTAGGTTCTGGAACTACAAGATCTCGTTGGCTGAACCATTCTAGATCTTTAGAAAGCCCTGCTGATCTTTCCAGTCCAGTTTTCCTGAAGTAGGCATCTGCAGCAAATTTCGATGTTAAATTCTCTAGTAATTCAGCAAGCAAGAGTTAAAATTGTGTGACCAACATGCAAGTCAGCAATATAATCAATTATATCCACCATGGATTCACTGAACACAAGATGCTAATTCTACATCTACGAATTCAAAACCAGACAAGAAGATATCAATTGAACTCATGCAAGTAGCAGATATTGGCAGCATAAATAAGAAAGCAAAGGGCCACCCCTGTTTATGCAAAGGCTCAAATTTCACTCTAACAAAGCTACTCAAAATCCACAATCAGTAGGCACAGCCACAAAGTTCAATATTATTCTAATTTGACACACATCAAAATGTAAAAGGTACTCCCCAGATAATGGGGGAAAAAAGAAGAAGAGAAAAAACAAAGCCAAAAGCACCCATTTTTCTGTAAAGCAATTTGCTAGGAGAAAAAAGAAAACTCACAAGCAACATCATCGGATTCATCGACGATGCGCTCAATAGTGTTGAAGACGAATTTGCTATCAACCAAGTACTTAAGAAATCCTTCCATAGTGGGACTCCAAGTCTCTGCTTCTCCATCACCACCATTTTCACCGCTTTTCACAGTTTCAGAATCTTCTTCTTTTTCTTGATCGCTTGGGGTATTTTCAGTGTCGGTTTCAGAGTCAGACACAGTATCGGAACTGACCTTTTTACCTTTAATATTACGAAGTCTCATAGCAACGAATCTCATCTCTTCAGTAATGCCCTCATTCTCTCCAGGGTACTGTTTCCTATACCGCTTCCTCTTCTTCTTCACCGGAAGCCCTGCCATATTGTTGTTATTACCATTAGTGGTGGAAGAAATGGTGGAAGAGTTAGAGCAGCGTAAGATGGTGGGTGGTTTGTTGAGGGTAAGGTATTGTGTTTGGAAGCTGAAGAAAGGGAATGAAACTTGAGAACGACTGAAAGATGTAGTTGGATGAAAGGGGGGCGATTTGAAAGCCGAATCCATCGAAAGGTGTTGGCAGAAACAAGACAATCGCATCATCGCCTGGGATGAGAAAAGAGATCAAGAGATGAGGTTTTTAGATGTTATTGGGCTCTGTTGTTGGGTAGCCATTTTCAATAACAAGCTCCTAAATGGACCGTTTTCCTTGAGGTCTAAACATCAGCCAAAAAGCCCAACTAACAAAACACATGTTGTCAGAGCCTGAAAATTAATGGGTTAATATGCAAATTTGCCACGTGAAAATTGAAAATTATCAATATCCGTCTTTATGAACTAGAGATAAATTTATCACTATATTTTAACTCTATAATAAATTTTGTGGCTTTATTCTTAGGGTGAGTATTTGGTATACTAACCATGTACTTTTTTTTATTATTTCATAAGTAGCCTTGAAAATTCGACATGTGTCTTTTTTTTTTAAATATTTATTTTTTAATATTTGACTATACTCCTATAGGATATTTGTTAATCCCCTAACCTACTTGTGGAGTCTAAAAACTCCACTAACAATGTACCAAATAATTTTTTTACTTTTATTTTATTGAATTTTACCACTAAAGTTATTTTTTTATTAAAATTTGCTATTCAATTTTAATTTTAATTTAAAAATAATTTGAAGATAAAATTTAATAAAATAATTTTTATATTTTACTTAAATATTTAACAATAATATGTTAATTAATATAACATTAAAATTAAGTAAAAATGGTTATTTTACAAAAAAATGATTTTTTTTCTTTTACGATATATGTAATTTTATTTTTCAAGTTTTTATTTCATTAAATAGAAATTTTAATTTTTTAATATTTATAAGTTAAATTATTACTAATTAATAAAATAAAAATATTTGAAATAAATTTTCTTATTAAATTATGCTTTTAAATCATCAAAAATAATATTGCGTGGTAAAATTTAATTAAAAAAAACGAATTTAGTGGCAACATTTAATAAAGTTCAATCATATAAGAGTTCAACATAAATTTCCTCATATTTTCAAAACATAAAGGCGAATATCAATATAAACAAAATATAGTGACAAATTTTAATATTCATTATAGTATGATTACAAATCTGTACTTTAACCTTTTAATAACATAACACCTCTTGGAGTATTGGTTGAAAATGCTAATGATAAATTTAACCCTTAACATTTATATATTTTATCAAATTGGCCGTTATTTTTTTAATCATATTTGGTTATAAATATTTTAAAAAGAGTTAAAATTGACCATAAACTTTTTTAAAAAAGTAAAATTATTATTTTTTTGTTATAGAAATATTAACTAAAATGTTAAAATTTTAAATATGACAACTTACATGATAATTCAAAGGTGCTTCATGCTAATTTTTTTAAAATTTTAATTATATATATTTTTAATTATTTATTGATGTGACATATAAGACAAATAGTGCAATGTCAGCAAAAAGTACGACTACCAAGTGGGTTGTCACGTCAACATCATTAGAAAAAAATAATGTTTTAGTTAGTATTTTAATTAAAAAATAATTTGACTCTTTTTAAAAAATTAATAATCACATTTAGCTAAAAAATAATGGCCAAATAAATTAAAAAAATGTAAATGTTGAGGATTAAATTTATGATTATGCCTATATTTTAAAATAGTTTTCTTACAGATTTTATATAAATTATTAAAAGATAAAAATATCACTTTAATATCAATTATTTATGAAAAAAATAGATATTTTACTTATTTTCTAAATAAACTTTTGCCTAAAACTTCATACAAGCATATAGAGTGCAAATTTTATATCGACCCAAATAAATGTTGAAATTGAATATTTTTATGTATAAATTGTGTTGGCTTGATGGTTGAAATTATAGTAATAGAATTACCCTAACTCTTCTTATAATATTATAATTATTTTAAACTTTAATACTGGCTTTTAGGCAAGCCGGTGGAGTTTGGGTCTGAAATATCTCCACTTACAAATATCATAAAAGAAAGATAAAATCTAGACCTAAGTTGGGTTGCTTGATGTGTTGAGAAAATCAATGTTTGAACAGTGTAGTCAAATTCTTGAAGAATCAATAATTGATGAGAAGATTCTTAACTGATAAACATATCTTGGGGGCAATCTTGAATTGATTCTCCATCACTTTAACCTTCACTGATATTCTTCAGCAAGATTAGCTTTTATCGTAAGGAATTTTTACATGGGGACAACGAAAGCTATTGAAAGCAAAACAGCATAAATTTTGCAGTTTTAATGGAGGCCTTTTATTTTTATTATACTTTAATCAGGATATTTACATTCAACATCTAGTAAGAAATTCGAGCTTTTTTCTTTTCATTTTCTTTGATCATTTTCGTCATTTTGTGGATTGGGAAAACTCTCTTTCCGACTGACTTCCTATGTCGAATGTTGCAGGGTTGAATATTTCTTCATTCCCTCTTTCCCAAAGTTATTTTCGAGTTAAAATGTTTCAGAACAACAACCCAGAAATTAATCCTGGTGGAGTTGTTAACTTTTCCAATCAATTGTTTGGAAGAA
Source organism: Gossypium australe (assembly GCA_005393395.2). Classification (NCBI taxonomy): domain Eukaryota; kingdom Viridiplantae; phylum Streptophyta; class Magnoliopsida; order Malvales; family Malvaceae; genus Gossypium; species Gossypium australe. The sequence goes on along the minus strand of CM016618.1, from coordinate 81,855,872 downwards.
AAGAATCATATTTCAGAAAAATGTTCCCCATTTATGAATTGTTTAAAGTTAAGAAAAACTGTGAAAAACCTTTGGAGTACTGAAAAACTTGGAAGATGTTAAACTCTAAACAACAAAGAACAAGTCCTAATATATTTAAATTTATTATTATAACTGAAGTACACAAAATACATGATCAAAGGCAAACTGGAGCTTAATTACATGCTGATTGTATATTATATGACTGCATCACTACCCAGATAATTGCTACTTCATTGATACAGTACACTAGTGAGTTTTTCTATATGTATATATATATTCCGAGTTACTTACGAATCTAGGTATTTACGTTTGGTTTTGTAAGAATCCAAGGCATATTTAACAAGCTGGTCCAGTTCAGACTCAGTGATATAGCCATCACCGGAAACGCCAATAACGAATCTAGTATTTACGTTTGGTTTTGTCAGCTACGTGAAACGCACGCTGAGTTCTATAAGCGGGCCAACGCGATTGAAGCTCCCGGAAACCATCCTTCACCTCCTCCCAACTAAGCCTTCCATCGTTATTGGCGTCACAACGCTTGAATAACCTCTTTATCCCTGCATAATCGTCTTTCAAGGTCTCTGGAAACCTTTTATCTGTTTTACGGAAGAAGAAAACCATTTCTTTTTTTCTTGCAACAAAACAAAAAGAAACAACTTGTGACAAACGTTATTTCCAAGTTTAAGAGGGTTTCAACTTCTACTTATATACAAATACATAAAGTACATAGTTCCAGATGCATTAATCTCTATTGCTGTTCCTGCATAGTAACTTGTGAGTTGTAAAGAGAGTAATGCAGATATACATGGTTTCACTGTACCTTTACCTGAACGATGGGTTGGATTATGCACATTCGTCCAAAAGGTCCTTCCGATATTTTAAAAAAAATAGACTTTTTAAAATTTTAAAATATGCAATAAATTTGGTTCCACATTTTTAAGTTGTTTTATTTCATCTGTGGAAGTGTTTTAGGGTAGGCTAAACTTGTATATATATTTAAGTTTAGTCTAATTAAAAATATTATATATAAAAAAAATTAATGAAGCTATATTCGAATGTGATTAGCTTAAACCTATCCATTAGGTTAGGGTGATAATGGAATAGGGTGAGAATAGATATTGTTAACTCCGTCACTGACTTGGTATACTCTCTGTCCATCCTCGACCCACCTTCTCTCACCCACTTCACTTCAATATATTTTTTATTATTTATCTTTAATATTTTTAATCTTTTTAAATTTAAGTAAATATTTTAATATAATTATTTAAAAAATATTTAAATATAAAATATATAGATTTAAATATAAAAATATATTATTACAGTTTTATATTATATATCTAAGAATAAAATGCACCTTTCCACATCCATTGTTGGAAAAGAAAAATCTACTCAATTCGATGCGGACGGATTTGGAAACGATGGATATTATAAATCTCAAAGCTTTGATTTTTCTTTAATATTGAGATTTGGAGGAAGAGCTCGAAGTTATGTGGAAACCAAAGAGTTTAGAAATAAAAATGAATTGTTGAGTAAGATGAAGGAATTCTGGTCTCTGTTGCTACCGGAAACTCGAACGGAATTTTTTACAGATGTGAAACTTGCAAAAATTGTTAACTTTACAGTCTCAAATCAGGTCCTATGCTTCATATTATGATCCAACTATAGGAGATACACACACAAACACCAACAGCAGCTTAATTACATATATAATATTAGTTGAGGCAGTGGATATTTGTAGATATGATCTAAATCAATCTAAGTTTGATGGTGCCTGGGTAACACTCCAAAACATAAGTAACAAGCTTGTCGAGCTCATCGTCGACGTTGATGTAGCCATCGTGGTTTTGGTCAGCCATTTGGAAGGCACGATGGGTTCTATATAGCGGAAAACGAGAGTGAAGGCGTCGAAAACCTGCTTTTACTTCTTCCCAGCTAAGCCTTCCGTCGTTGTTGACATCGCAACGCTTGAATAGCTTCACTAATTCATCGTAATCTTCTTTGGGAGGTAAATCTTTGTGCTTTGTTTCTGTTCTTTTATTGAAGAAAAACACCATTTTTTTTTTCTTTCTTGCGCTGCAAGCAAGTAAAAGAGAAACACAAACTATTTGTGAAAGTTTGAAACACTACTTTCTTCGGTTTAAGTTTAAAATGGTTTATCATTTACTTATATATATAAACATTCTGCCATATATTTTTTATTTTTATATTAGTTTATGAGCTATTGAAGGAATTTTTCATGGGTACATCAATCTTCATGTTCAAGATGCTTTTGTGTTCGTATATTTTTTTTATGTTATATAACTTTTTGGTTGTGCTGAAACTGTTTTTTTTTTTTCTAAGTCAAGCCCTAGTTTATCTTTATTGGAGGAACCAGTAGAGTTGGTTCAGGTTGAACATTTATCTTAAAAAATAATTTAAAATTTTAAGATAATAATATTTAAGAAATTAAGATGTTTATATATAAAATAAATATTAAATTAAAAATAATATAAATATTTTGAATATATATATATATATATATATAAACGGCCTAAAATGAGTTTGAGCTATTTATTTATAAATAGAAATAGATTCGAACAAAATTTTAAATTTATATTTCGAGTCAGAATTTTGACAAATATAAAATATGTTATATCATGATTAAACTGGACAAGAATTAACTAGCACGTGTTACTTGAGGAAATTAAAAAAAAAAAAGCAGCTTTATTAGAGGGAATAAGTCCATTAAAACAGGGTAACATCATCTTCTTCACGTAAGAGAATAATTTTGTTTCGTTGTCAGCAAATTAGGTCAAGGTCTTAGGTTTTCATATACTGTCTTAAACTCTGTGTTAATTTCGACATAAAATATTTTATACATTCATCGCTGAAAGTAATATCTGCCTGCGGAATCATATGGAAAAATCAATCTTATGTTAATTAAATTTGTTTTTTTTTTCTTGAAATGGAAAAATCGGTATTATTTAATTTCTTGATGTGCAGCATAATCTTTGCAAAACGAAAATCAAGAGAATTATTTTACGCAAGTAAGATTTATTCTTCCTCTCATAAATTTCGGACACTATGTTCAATGCTGAAAGTTTCAGACAATCAGAGATTCAGACATAAACTGTTTTAGAAAAGTTTTTTCCCATTGTTTGCATGGTGTTAGATTTTGTAAAACACCATTAACAATCTTGAAGCATCAACAATCTTTCTTTCTTCCTTTCAATTCCTTTTTTTCTTTCGATGGAAGGAAACTCGAAAGACTTTAGAGTTTGTAACACTTCTATCTTACATTCAAGTAAAATTTACATACTCTTAATTTCAGAGACTAAGAAACACTCAAAGTACAAAGCTCAAACTGCAGCTACATCATCACTACCTAAAAGCTTCACTGGTAACCCTTCATGGCGGATTGTCCGAATATATACATACATACATACATATATTATGCTACATAACTACCTAAAAGCTTCACTAACAACCCTTCATGGCGGATTTTCCTAATATGTACATACGTATATAATGCTACATCACTACCTAAAAGCTTCGCTGATAACTCTTCATGGAGGATTTTCCTAATATATACATATCTATTTGGTCAATCTAAGAGCTACGCTGCCTTCGTAACAGTCCAAGACATAATCAACAAGCTCGTCGAGCTCTGCCTCGCTGATGAACCCATCGCCGTTTTTGTCAGCCACCTTAAACGCACGTTGAGTTCTAAAACCAGGAAAACGAGACTGAAGCCTTCGAAAACCATCTTTCACTTCGTCTTTGCTAAGCTTTCCATCTTTGTTGACGTCGCAACCCTTGAATAAACTCAGTATCTGCTCATGTTCGGCTAGCAAAGATGGTGATACACTTTTCTTAAAAAAAAGTACCATTTTCTCTTTACCCAACCAAATGGAAGAAGAAAATGTATATGTAAAGCTGCTATTTTAGCTTCGGTTGTATACGTCTGAAGTGGAGAGAATATCTGCTTATATAGAAAACTGATTATGCAACTTTTAATTGTTAAATTCTAATCTTCTTCTTCTTATGAATCATTATTGATTTTTTGTTATTGTTATTTTTTAGTTTTTAAATTTTATTACTAATCATAGCATTTAAATTTATTAACTTATTTTATCAAAAAACTTGTTAACCTATGCTATTTTCAAAATTCTACGTCATTAAATTTATACTTATTATTTTTAGTTTCAAAAAAATTTATATTTATTTTTTCATATTGATACTTAATTTTGTCACAAATTGTAATTAAACTATTCTTTGATTATCCATTTTAAACCTAAGTATTATATTCGTTAAAAAAAGTTTTAACCAAAGATTGTCATCTCATATAAACTTTTAAAAGTTTTTAATTTTTTTTGTTTTTCTTTTACATTATTTCTCTCTCTTTATTTTTCTATTTTTTTCCTTTATTCTTTGTTTATAATGTTCTACAATGCCAACAATGCTCGAATTAGATAGGAGGTGAAATGATTAACCTGCAAAACCATACACACTGGTTGAACTGAGCTAAAAATCTAGTTGAACCAATTTTCTCTATTTTTTTAAAATTTTTTTATTTTTATAATTTTTTAAATTTATTTAATCAAACCAAACAAACTGCTCATATTGAGAACTGGTGACTTGAATGGTTTAATTATTGTACCAATTTTGACAACATTAATTAAAATTATAAAGTCCAAAATGCTCGTATTTATAAAAGAAGCTCAAGATGAAAGGAAGAAAAAAAAGAAAAAGATATAAAGTAAAAAGAATATATATAGATATAGATATAGATATAGATATATATTATTAGACAGTTAGGTGGTGAAAAGTTTTTATTCCAGAAGTGAAATTAAAATTCCCTTCACGCATGCAGGAGTACTCCCTTGATTCTCCTCTTTTAAATTCCAATTGTGGGGAGGTGGAGGAGAGGAGCAATATATCTCGATTCCACATTCATCAAATGGTGGGGATTGGAAATTGGAGTTGTTTTCTTTTGAGTTTTGGATTGATGTTTGGTTAAGTTTTAAAGACGCTTTTCAAAATTTTAAAATAATGGACTGGTAGAGAACGATGAGATAAGTTTGTCGATATCTAGAATGGCAAAGAATGACGATTTTAGTGGTGACCTGACATGCAGATGAAACTCCAAAAGGTTTTTTTTTTTTTTTTTTTTTTTTGAGAAGATGATGAAATTAAATAAAACGAAACAAATAAAAGTTAGATAAAAAATTTTAAAAAGTAATAATTTTTTGATCCTTTACAGAAAAGTAAACAGTACAACATCGGTTGTTTTAGATATAATCACATAGTAATTAAAAATTTTTAATGATTAAAATGGAATTTTTAATAGTTGAGTAAAATTAATTTAAAATTACTTTTGAAAAGTTTAATTTAAAATTTAAGAATGTTGTGCGTATAAAAAAGAATTTGTGTTTAAATTTTTTTAAAAAAAATATGTTTGAATTATCTTATAAACCATCATTATTACATTAGTCATGGTTGTTATCAATTAAAAATAAATACATATGTATTGTTGATAAGAAGAGAAAAAAAATGATACATATGCCAGTGAAAAGGTTTCAAGAGATTAGTAGTTTTCAAGGTAGGCAATTTCTGAGGATTGAGCAGTTTTTGGGAGTTGTATGCTTTAAAATCGGTTGCCCAACACGTGTTTGGATAAAATCCCGAGCAGATAGATGCGTGGAGAGTTGGAAAATTTGCAGTCACTGCGTGGTCAAAAACCAATGATACCCGGAACAGATAACCATCATTTTAGAGGAAAATGAATTGAACTACTGATGTTTAAAAAAATTATAATAACGTAACTAGCACACATTGTAGATGAATTGTGAGTAATGGTAGGCCATGTTGTTTGGAGAATAAAGGGGCAAAAGCAATGGTCCAAAGACGCGGAAATTTAGTTATTAATTTGTTGTTAAAACATGAATGGAGATGTCCCTTTCAATGGAATTTTATTAACCCAAAGAATAACCTTCTTTTTAACTGATTGATTTTCAGTTAAAAGAAGCAAAACTTAATCTGGAATCTGATTTTAACATATTCCCCACCAACTTGAATATGGAAAAGAACATTCAAATCTACACATTTCGCCCTAATCAGAAGGGTTTTAAATGATTATTTATTTCTAATTTAAGCTTATCTAAATGATTTGGCTTGGGATAGAATGGGTGGGGGCTTTTATCTGATTTTTTTTTTTTTTGTGCAAAAGGCTTTTAAGGAACTTGAATCCCTTTTTTCTTTTTGCAATTGGGTACATTTTGATTCCCTTCTTCAGCTAAACATATATCAAAAGGAATTATAGAATTTTTGGTCCCTGAATTTAATAATTGGATCTATTTTAGTATTTTTATTTTCATTTTAGTATTTGAACTCAACAACTACATTCATTTTATTTTTATTTTTTTTAAATAAAAACAAGTTCACTCCAACCACAACAGAATCAGTCTAAACAGCCCCAAAACCTCCTTGCCGGTTCCTATCCTGCAACAAAACATCAAGTAACATATATCCGGTGGATGCTCCAGAAATCGCAACCCTTCCAACTCTGAATGTCCCATTTTAGCTAGTCGATCAACGCAACAGTTCTGCTCCCTATTTATATGCTTGAATTCAATCCCCCACTGCCTCTTATAAAGTTGATTGATAAGGTGGATTTCCGCAACATTTGATAATGCGGCTAGTGTTCTTGGAACATGATTGGATTAGCTGATCGGATTAATTAGATTAAATTGAGAATCAATTGGTATACTGGTCCAAACAAATGGAATGAATCGATTGAATAAGAAACTGTTCGAAATTAGTGAAATAAAAAACAAAAATGGTAGTTGAACCATTTTAATAAAATATTTTTTAAATTTTTTATGAAATTTTAATTAATTACTTAATTATTGTTGGTCTAATAGTTGAATCAAGAACCAGTTGTATTACTAATTCAGTCACTGGTCCGATTATTAGAATATTATATGTGACACTTTAGGTTTCAGTTATTAGAGCACTATATACGACACTTTAATAACTGTATCATGTTATCACTAGAAAATATATAAATAGATAGATATATTTAGTTTTCAAGTAATGATGAGATATAATCTCGTATCACCACATCATTAAATTGAATATAATATTCATTAAATTTTTATATTGTTATAAACAATTTTTTTTAAAAATTCAACTTGGAAGAAGAAATTTGATCCAACCATATGAATATAATTAAAGAAATTAATCACACTTATATTAGACATATATCTACATCCGATATTCGTTTTCAAAATCGTATAACATGAGGCACGTAAACATGACCACTTATTATAATAATAAATCACGAGAATCAAGTAAAGTGTTAAAGTGTTGATGGAACCCCCTCCTCCCCCAATTCCATATTCTCTGGTCACCGTGAGAGCTTTGTTGCCTTTTCTTTGCTTAATTCTGTTAACCTTGATATACCCAACATTCTGTTAATTAACTTACATGTCGAAGAATATTTTAAAGAAACTTCATTTTCAGCATATCAATGAAAATTTCATATAAGAAAATAGAAATGGATTAAAAGAGATATATATTCGATTATGTGATTAAATTATTACTGCATAAAATCTCTTCTTTAAAAAAGCCTACTTGGGATGCCCATTCTCCATAATTGAGATATTTCCTCAATTTGATCCTGTCCAATGGTATCCAAAGCAAAGATTTGGGAGTTAAAAAAAATGATTAAGACTAATTGTCGATTAAAGAAATTGCCTAATTACCTAAAAGTAAAATAGAGATAAATATAGAAATTGATTACGCTAATTCGAAAAACTTTTCTACATTTGTGAGGTCTTATTTAGAGAGTAATCTACTATCAATTTACAATACAGGATGCGATTTAGTTACAACGTATTCACCAAGTTACAAACCTTGCATCCATAATTCAATTTAAGATCACTCTCTCCGCTAAAATTTTTTCCTTAAAGGCTTAGTTACAAATTAAATATGAAACAATTTATTTAAAATCAATTTACACTAAAAAAATGCTTCTTTCAATGAATAGATAAGTGATCGTTGACAATTGTACATAATGAAAAAAGAAAGCTTTCTTCAAATAGGTATAATAGACTTGCAATCCTTCAATCAATGTAAGCTTGATATGCCTCAATCTTACTTCATTAACACTTCCATATGACATCAAAATTAGTAGAGATCTTCAAGGATATAAGTTCTATAGAAATTAGATATATTCATTTAAAGTAACATAATCACATATAAAGGATGCCAACATTTTGTACAAACAAATTTCGCGCTAAAAATAAGATAAAAAATTAGGAACAAATCAAATAATTTTATTTATAAAATTTTGAGTTACAACCTTTAGATAATTTCTTTGATTCTTCTTTTTAGTGGAGTTTTGATCTAAGGGTCATGTAAAATTAACCTTGGATAGGCACAATCTATTTCAAAAGGGTCTAGATAGATGCTTTCTTGAGAATTTGTTCAATATTTAAATTTAAGGGACTTTGAGACTTGATCTTGAATTAATAAAGTCTGCTTCAAAGGTAGTCAAGATTTGATCTTGAAAACGAGTTTGAATTAAAGGTTCTTTGAGGTTTGATTGGTTGAGTCCGCTTCAAGAACCATCTAGATTTGATCTTGAAGAATGAGTTTTATCTTCTTTGTGCTAATGTAACAAGATTGAGAGAGGTTTGATTCAAAGGTCTTTAAAACTTATCTTGGATGAAAGATTTTTTTTCAACAACATTTGAGATTTGATTTTAAAAACGAGTTTAATCTCTTTTTTGTCAATCGTATAGGATTAGAGAGCAACCTTTTTCAGAATTCTTTGATTTCTACAAATATTTCTTAATATTGGAAAGAACTTTTAATCTTTAAAATCTTCTCGCCGGAAAGTTTTTATCCACATTCGCCTAACCAGTGGTGAACCGTCAGTCAACGAACCGTAGGAAAAATTAATAGGCGTGTTTTTTTTTTTTTACCGAGAGCTAATTAATGCCGGTAAAAATAAGTTTATTTCTGGTAGTATATGTTTACATGTTCCCACTGAAACCTTGATTGAAATCTTTTTCCGATGAGAAGCTTGCAAAGGTAGTTAACTTTACTGTCTCAAATCAAAGTCTTAAAATTCTTATTTTTTTTATATTTTTTTTATGTTGGTTTTACAGTTTATGTTCGGAGTTTGTAGTTGTCACTCTTAACAATATTATCTAAACTTAAATTCTTACCATAAAAATGTAACGTATGTTACTATTACATCCAACTACTTATCGTAAGAATGTAACGTGTCTTACTATTACATCCAACTACTTGTTGTTCTAATATGCTTCATTTTATACACTAAGTACACACTCAAACCTCAGCAGTTTATGATATTCAGATTTAAAAGGATAACAGCAGCTTGATTACATATATAGTGGATTTTCTATATAGAGAGAGGGGTAGATGTATCTAAATTAATCGAAGTTTGATTTTGCCTGGGTAACACTCCAAAGCATAAATCACAAGCTTGTCGAGCTCGTCATTGACGTTGATAAACCCATCGTGGTTTTCGTCAGCCATCTGAAACGCACGATGGGTTCTATAAAGCGGAAAGCGAGATTGAAGCCTTCGGAAACCTGCCTTCACCTCTTCCCAACTCAGCTTTCCGTCGTTGTTGACGTCGCAACGCTTGAATAGCTTCATTAACTCATCGTAATCTTCTTTCGGTATATCTTTGGTCTTTGTTTCTGCTATTTTACAGAAGAAATGCACCATTTTTTTTCTCTCTTGTGCAGCAAGTAAAAGAGAAAGATCAGATGAATGTTTGAAATTCCACCTTCTTTGATTTAAGTTTAAAGTGGCTTCAACATTTGTTTATATAAAAAGAAAAAATAGCCAATACTGCAATTTAGCATTTTCTTTATTTCTTTACTAATTTTGGATAAATTATATGAAATGTCACTAAACTATTAATAAGTTTACGTTTTAGTCACTTAACTTCAAAAAATTATAAAATAACCACTGAACTATTCGAAAGTTTTTATTCAAGTCATTGGACTGTTAAAATCACTGTTGTACAACATTCTCCATCCAAACCGCCTACACCAATCAAAAACTCATCTTCCCTTTCTATTTTATAGTTCAAATTTTTTACTCAAAATCCAAACAGTTTTCTTCTCTGATCTTCAACACTGACTGTCAGATCGAGTTGAATCTAAAGTATATTCTTCTACTTATCAATGAGTACTGATCCGCCATACTGATTGTCGACTTCTCACTTAGAGCTCAGTAGCCGAACTTAAAAAGAAAACTAAACAGCCTAGTGACTTAATTAAATAAAAACTTTTAAATAATTTAATGATCATATTCTAACTTTTTGAAATTGAGTAGCCAAAACGTAAAGTTCTTAATAGTGTAGTAACTTTTGATGTATTTTACCCATTAGTTTTTAAGCTAGTGCAGGAATTTTTCATGGGTACATCAAGCTTCATGTTCACGATGCTTGATCCTACAATTTGCACATTTTGTGCATTCTTTACGTATTTTGCGGGGTTAGATATCATAGTAAAAAGTTACATTTATATTAATTTTGTTAGGGTGATAATTCATATTATAACCAAAAAAAGAAGAAGAAGAAGCTGTGTATAGTTTTAAATATTTAATGCCATTAAAGCAGCTACTAGGTATATGGTTCGTTGTCTTACGCGTTCTACTGCTAACGTTTTCATGGAAGGAATCAGCTACGACGAATTATTGGAAGGAATAAATCCACTAAAACAGGGTAACATAACATCATCTCCTTGACGTAAGAGAATCATTTTGTGTTGCTCTCACCCATTTTTCTCAAATTCTGTAAATATTATCCCAATTGGATTTATTTATTTATTTATTTGCTACACCTCCACTACTTCTTTTACAATTATTTTGCTGTTGGGTACCAAAAAAAATTACAAAAAAGTATTTTGGTTATAAATTGTTTTTATTTTGGTTACTCCCCCTTAATTTGGGGTTAAGCAATGTTTGTTGTAATTCATTTTATTCACCTAACTTTAGTAAATTTTCATTTTGCTCGCTCATTTTCATTTTATTTTTTCCAAAAAAGAAAAAGGAAAGAAAAAAATTGAATTTTTACAAGAAATTGAATTATTCAAGTGTAACTCAAATCCGAAAAAAAAGTCAATGTTTTCTTGTAAAAACATAAGTTTTTTCCCTTTTACCGAAAAAAAAACTAATTAAAATTAATTCTAAAAGAGAAAAGTAAAGGAAATTGAAAAGATATTTTAAAAAATTCAAATTTTTCTTTATAAAAACTCAAGTAATTCTTTAAAAAAAACCTTAGGTCTCTGTTTTACCGAGAAAAAAACTAAAATTGATTAAAAAAAGAAAAATTACTTTTTCTCTATAAAAACTTAAGTAATTCCTTGTAAAAATTAGGTTTTTCTTTTTTTCTTTTTGAAAAAATAAAATTAATTCTAAAAACAATAAAGAAAATTAAAAAGATAAATTGATTTTTCCTATAAAAACACAAATATTTTCTTATAAAAATCCAAATAATTCTTTGTAAATCCTTAGATTTTTTTCTTTTACCGGTAAAAAATTAAAATTAATTCTAAAAAAGAGAAAAGAAAATAAAGTAAATTAAAAAGATAAAATAGTTTTTCATATAAAAAATAAGCTTTTCTCTATAAAACCCAAGTTTTTCTCCTTTACTAAAAATAATCTAAAATTAATTCTTAAACATAAAGAAAATTAGAAAGATAGAATGAGTAACCAAAATGAACACATACTAAAGTTGAGTGACTAAAATAAATGTACAATAACATTACCTAACCCCAAATTAATGGCGGGTGACCAAAACGAAAACATTTCGTAATGTCATTGCCTCTTTTGTAATTTTTGACCAATAGTGTAGTTTATCCAATTTTTATAGTTTGATGAATTTATTCTTAATAAAAATGGCAATCAATTATTATTATTATTTTATTTGAATTTTTAAATAAGTTATAATATTTTAACTATATCCAACAATTTGAATAAAGAATTTGTTGATACCAAATGTAGGGCCCAAATTTATGCCCGAGCCCAAAAGCAAACCAAAATAAACCAAATAAAATAACAGTTCAATAAAAAAGTTTCAAATTATAAGCCCAACAGAAATTAAATCCAATTACATATGGCCTAATCCCTATTGGCCCAAATCATCAAACCCAAAATAGAAAACAAGAAACCCTAGCAGTAGACTTGCGCAGCCACGACAACCCCAAGCTGCACGTCTCCAAACAGCTCCGCGTTTGGCGCCTCCACGTCATTGTACCTGCGAAAGAAAAGGAAAGCAGTAGCACAACAAATAGAATACTAGAGTTTTAGTTTTTTGGGATATTCCGAAAAGGCTATAAAAGCCTTCGAAAACGAGTGTAAAAGGGAGGTTTTTTTTTTTTGGAGTATAGAGAAGCCATATACACAATTTTTACAGGAAAAAAAACAATCTAGAGATTTCACAATGAAAAAGAGATTCAGAAAGCCGGATTGAGAAGGTTTTAGCCTCTGTTATTTTCTTTTTTTTTTGAATACATACATACTTTTGTTTGCTATCTTTATGTTTTTTTAAAAAAATAAAAGTTGTTTTTTTTAAAAAACAGTGCAATATAAAAATAAACTTACCTCGATTTCTCCAACCTACGCCGATGGTGTGTTCGCGGCGGCCTTGCTGCGATGAGGGGTTTGCCCTAGCAGAGAAAATGGGGGCTGCATTTGGGTTTTTTCTTTTCTTTTCTTTTCTTTTTTTTTGTGTTAAAATGGTCTGCAATGAATGGAAAGTGTTTTTAGGTTTTAAACATAAAAAATAAAACGGCGCCGTAAGGGGAAAAGGGGGAGAGCCCGCGCGATGACCCAGTCCTGTAGTTGGATCCGCGCAAATTTCCTTTAAATGGGAAAATTCCGCGATAAGTTCCCCCTGTTGCGCCCCTGTTTCGATTGCATCCCCCTGCAGTTTTATTTATCTAAATGTGCCCCAATAATTTTACTTTTTTTTTCATTTTAATCCTTGATAAAACGCAGCGTATAATGGGCGAGGGATATTTTCCTTTTCACCCCGCATATTTTCGGCGCATTTCAATTAAGCTGTTTTCTTTCTTTTTATTTATAATTCACCCCAAATCTTTTATTTTGAGTTTAATTCCATCCTTTTTTTCTTATTTTTCTTGTGATTTTCTTTTATTATTTATTATTGTTATTATATCTTACTATCATTCTTATTATGTCTATTATTTTTATTATCATCACTATCCATTTCAATATTGTTATTATTTTATTATTTATATATTTACCATCACTTTTATTATTTTACTATCATTAGTATTATTATTTTATTATAGTTATTTTAATATTACTCCTATTATCTTTCTTTCGTTACTTTATTTACGATTAATTTAATTATTACTACCATATTTACTATAAGTAGTACTTTTATTTTCACTATTGTTATTTTCATTTCTTTTACCATTACTTTTATTCTGATTTTCATCCATTATTAATATTATTTCTTATTTTTTACCACCATTATTTTTTTAGCCCTTTTTTTTATATATATATATTCTTATTTCATCTGTTTTATTTTTTTCGTCCATTTTCCTTGTTTTTGACTTTTCTTCTTATTATTTTTTATGTTAACTACCTATTATTTTACTAACCTTCTCTTATTTATTCATTGATTATTTTGCTTAGTATTGTTATTGATGTTCTCGTCCATCTTATTTCCATTACATATATCAACTGCGATTTATTTTCACAAAATCGTGTTACACTAGTTTTATTCGATGCATTACAGTTTTCGTTTCAAAATAAGCAAATTCTCCGCGTTCTAAGGTTCGAAAGGAGTCTTACCCTAATTCACTGGGTTTCGATTTCTCTTTTCGAGTCTAAAGAACTCGTTACTTTCTTTTTAAAAAAGTTGAATAAAAACTTACTCTTAAGAATTCAAGATCGTCGTGTCCTAACTTACTGGATGGGACGTTTTGTTATCTCGAGATAAGGATTTCAAAAAAATCAAAGGCAATATTCCGTGTTTGGTATTTTGGGAAATCAAGCCCTAACTTACTGGGTTCCGATTTTTCATTAGACCCCAAATAACCGAGTATCCTTCTTAAATTTAAACACATCAATTTTGAAAGTAAAAGGGCAAGGTCAATTTCGGGGATTTGAAATGCCGTACCCTAACTCACTGAGCGTGACATTTTACTTCCTCGAGATAAGAGGGTCTGATTGCTCATATTTTATTAAAGTTTTTTTTCCTTTAAAATAAAAAGAATCGTATTTTAAAATCTTCCAAATTTTTGATATTAGGACATTAATTAATCCATTAGGTACCAATTATGGGCGTCACGAGGGTGCTAATCCTTCCTCGTGCGTAACCGACTCCCGAACCTGTTATCTAAAAATTCATAGAACAAAATGTTTTCTAAAGTGGCCCAATCGCACTTCAAAAAAAAAGATTGGTGGCGACTCCGTTTTTTTTTTTAAAAGTCGGCCCGTTTTCCAAACAAAAAAATAGTTTCGACACCAGATACAACAAGAAAGGCAAACAAAAGGGAGTAAAGAGATTAGGGTGAAGATCTATTCACCTATAAAGGCCGAGAGCCAAAACAAGGACAAGGGGATAAGCTGATCAAAGAGATGAATGTTCAGAACAACCTCAAGATGGTAAAAGGTTGATCCTTTATTCATTGTTTCTCAGGATATTTATAGGAGAGATCTCCTTATTCGCAAGTATAACGTGCCAAATATACATCCAATCCTATTAAATGTGTAATAGATAATTATAGGCATGTATCATCATGAGACTCCATCAATACGAGATAGTTAAGCCTAAATAGACTCTTTATTACTTTGGAAGTGTGTTCTTATTAGAATAGTATGGAATTTAAGCGCAGGTATATGACTCCTTTGAGGTAAAATGGGTAGTCTCATTTAGAGATACTGTGGATGAGAGGTCTATCGGGATACTATTTTAAAAGAAGTCAATGCAAAATTATTGATGGCTTTGACGTTGACATGTGTTTGTCTGGTGAAAGGATATAATACTAAAAAAATTAAAAGCTAATACAAAAATTGAAAAAATTAAGAATGGGTTAATTTATCACAAATCTCAAATTATCTAAAGATTATTTAAGAAGTTGATATTGAGATCATCTCCTGTAGTACCAAATTTGGACATTATTGATAATAGCTAATTACCCGCTCAAAGTAATTTCTTAATCCAAACATGAGAATATGTGATTCTAAAATGTAAAATTAGCACAAGTAGCGAAAGAAAAAAATATCAATTTTTTTATTTTCCTTAAAAATTTATATTCTACACATGTATTTAATGTATATTTGAACTTGTATGAGTATATATATACTCCTTCAAATTTTTCAGAAAAAATAAATAAATATACCCATTCTAGTAAGGCATGTTGTTTGGAGAATGAAGGGGCAAAAGCAATGGTCCAAAGATGCGGAGATATATGATAACTTCACTACAACAATCTTCTTTTTAGGGTTATTTGTTGTTAAAACATAAATGGGTCGGTTTCAATGGGATCCTGTTAACCCAAACCATATTTCTTAAGAATGCCTTCTTTTTAATTGATTTTGAGTTAAAAAAAAGAAGCAAAAGGCTAACCTGGAATCTGAATCTCACATATTGGACAGCAGCATGATAACGGTAGGAATTACATATAAATATGTACAGTTTCGTCCTAATCAGAAATGAATATTCGTTCTAAATTAAGCATATCTAGCTGGGGGTGGAGAGAACTTGAAACAGTTCTCACGTTTTGATATAAATAAAATTTAAAATAAAAATACTCCTATTAAACACATATCTACATCTGATACTCACTGAAAAACAAGACAAAATCATATAAAACAAGTAAAAATGAACACTACTTATATATAAACCGTGAGAATCGAGTGTTAGAAGTGTTTGTAAATGAATTAAAACTGTTGACGTCCATCAATAAGTGGGTTGCAAGGCAAGAAGAAAAAGGGATAGACCACCGGACTGAATTCTTCTGCCACTTTTTTACCCTTAGGAAAACGAATGGAGCGATCAAATTTTACGGTATTTATATTTATAGGTTTCTGCGGGATTCTCCAAAACTCTCTAAATTTCTGCAAATCTTTACCAGTTGATTCATTTCTCTCATTTTCTTACACTTTACTGAGTAGCTAAGCTGGTGAAATCTCTTCTGTAAAGTAGAGAGAAGCTAGGAGGATTGCCTATGGGCGAAAGAGATAAGTATGATCCTGTCTTATGGGCCAAATAAGGTTTGGTGGTTAAAAAGGATAAAAATTGAATTTTGGATAAAGTTTTCTTCAACAAATATTCTTAACTTCAATGATATGATTAAGCTGAAATTGCTTTATTGATTTTGAGTTTAGTCAATTTTTATAAGAAGATGCAGCACAAGTAGATGATATTCAATGATTTATGGTGGAGTTATATCTCGTATTTTCGGATTAAATTGTGTTTGACGTCGCAATGAGCAAGTGTTCTTTGGCTCGACGAACAGTCGACGTCACTACAAGAAGAGAGCCTTTGTCCCAATGACGAGATGCCACGTCACAACGTGACGATGTGCACCTCAAGTTTTTCGATTTTCGATTATTCTAAGGATATTTTAATATGATTAGATCTCTAATCTTAATCTATTTTAACTGGCATTGTATCCATGTTTTAAGAGGTCAATTAATAAAGCAATTAAAGATGTAGTACTATAGTACTTTTTCTTTTGGGGGCAATAAGATGTAGTTATAGATAAGTTTTAGTGAGAATTTTCATGATAACTATGGAGAGAATTTTGTTTCCGAATTAGGGCTTTGTTTTCGAGGTTTAAATTTATCCGTTTAGTACATTTAAGTTTATTTTTTTCATATTATACTCACGTTTGTTTACTCATTTAGTGAAAAGTTAAAATGCTTTTGCCCCTAAATTTTTCCTCTTTAAAATATTAATTGTGCAAAAATAAACTTGCATTCAATAGACCCTATTGTAGCTAACCAAACCAAACAACTCTGAAGCATTTTTTAAAATAAATATGAAACAATCATAAGAACGAAGCAGGTTAAAAGAAGAGGTGTAAGCTCATGAGGATGAGAAATGTTTCTAGTTTTTGTAGCTAACCAAACGGCTGGTGTTTAGTTGTTGTGGTCACATGAGAAAAAAAGAGTTCCCTGCATTGAGGAACGAAACATCCAGAGAACACTAGTTTCATCCTTTAGAGCTTTGAACACCGTTTCAATGATTGCCTTGGACCACCTATTTTCAGCTATTAGCTTGGAACCAAGGGCCTCACCCAAAACTACAAGTCCTCCCACTTGGACCACCCAATTTCAGCAATTTGCTTGGAACCAGTCTTACTGGAAAGCCTTAATCCACTAGTGCCATGCGACAGTACACTAATGTTGTTAGAATTCTGACACGTTTATTCAAGAATTGATCACCAGATGAACAAAGACGAATAAAGAAACAAGAAATGAAAGCATAAGGAAGTTTTAGAAACAGAGAGTTCTGTATTCTGAATATTGAAGCTTGAAAATCTTTTTTACACCATGTTTATGTATTTATAGTTTAGGCCCTTAATCAATTCTTAACTACTTAACTATTATAATTAACAACCCAATAACCATTTCTTAATCATTTAATTATTATAACTAACAACTCAATAATCCACTAATAATATGCACAAATATAATGTGCCTTGGTAATGTAAAGTGTGTAATCCCACATTAATTGAGAAAAACTTTTAAGAGGGTTTAAATATAACTTTACTTCCAATTTTCATTGGGTAATTGAGGATAAAAGCTCAACACATGTGTGCTGTTGTTGTCCTGTTTGTGTCCATGATAACATTTGTTTATGACATGTATTGCATATATGTTTTTTGGATAAAATTTCTCTTCCTTTTTTATAAATTATCGATTGTTGTAGAAAGTCTGATCAGTTTCTAACCGTTGCACTTTTTGTAGAAATTGACACTGTGTGTTTTATCATTTTGCCCTTTCAAAAAATAGTATAAATAGCAGGTCATACTCCTCATTCTACACAACAAGAAAAATAGTAATCTTCTTATTATTTTTTTCAACTCGTCTATTTTATTTTCTATTATATTTTCCAATCAAACTTTTCCACGAAATCCTCAATTTTATTTTTCAATCTATTTTTTAATTTTTTTAAAAAGAATAATATCAATTGTGTTTCACTCTACCATTAATACCCTCAAATAAGGCCATTTTATGACTCCCTCCTCAACTAAGGACAATAGTTATATTCTTATGAAGGCTATGGAGAATGACTCAACGAGGGAAGGCCTATTGAATCTCAAACAATTTCTTTGCAAGGCTAGCACTTATCCCTCCTCCACTTCTCAATACCAACACTTGAAAACAAAGTGATAACTTAATTAGTCACATCAAGTCAACTTCGACATCTCTTAATCTAATCAACTGCCACTCTACCCCTAAGACCTAGGTAGTAGGGTGTTTTTTCTGGTGAATAGACGGTAGGTTTTTTATTCAATGTAACTCAGGTCCCAAAAGGGGATCCTCTCCACCAAAGGCAAGAGACTTGGGTAAAACTCTACACTTGAAAAAGCCCTAACAGCTTTCATATTCCATGTTATTATAATTTTTATATTAATAAATTATGATAACTCTTGTTTTCATTACAATTTATCTATTACTAACTAAATATAATTTGAGTAATGAACTGCATCAGTACTTGTCATCATCAACATTAAGTGTACTTTGTTTATAGTTAAAGTACAGATGTCGATGTTTTCCATTATGAGACGGTGTCAGCTGTTGTCATCAATTCTATTAGTGGAAGACAGATGTCAGTTGCATTGTTAGTTAAGTAACTAACAGATATTCACTCTATTTCTCTTTTTAAGGCTCTTGAAAGGCACCAATTAGCATGAGACACCCGGTCTCACAAGTTTTCATCTCACCAACCCATGGAGGCAAGTATATCTCTTATTTATTTTTTAATATTTGTATTCAATATTTTAACAATAAAAAATGGAATAAAAACCCAAATAAGAGAAGTGTGAGGTGTCGACCCATCTTGATTTTTTCTACCGTTAAACCACACTGTTTTTCCCAGCAATCAGCATAAGGCCAACATCTGAGGCCCCAAAGTTGAGCTTGAATGCTAGTATGTCCAGTAAGTCCCTGGGGGACAAACTGGTTACCTAAGGATGGATGGCCATCCTCCCAATAATTGACAGCATAAATTCCATGTGATGAAGACACAAAAATACCTTCACACTGCTCTTTCGGTTGCCTTTTTCTTGTTGTCTTCTTACCTTCTTTTTTTCATGTGCTCTTGTCACTCTTTAATTTTATTTCTGATATTTTTAAGTAGATTTTTTAAAGATTATAACAAGTTCCGGTCTGATATTTTATTTGCATGCATTACTTTTGGTGATATGTGTTTCATGGGACTTGGAACAAAATCCGAATGAGATATAATAATAATAATAATTTGGAAAGATGTGGGATCTGCATTTATTTAAAAATGTGATTCACATTCACATGATGAGCCAAGATGTCAAATTCCCTTTGGCCCTTGGAACTTGAAGAAAAGACACAGAATCCCATTAAATGGAGTGTTTAGCATAGAGTGAGATGATGAAGTCCAGATGCCAACAGTTGGGGAACCGACCGGCTGCGCCACGCATTTGAACAATAATTGAACAAACAAATAAAAAGGCTCTCAAGGATAAATGCGGTCACCAATGTCGGGGCTTCTGTGACCCTGGATTTGGATATTGGACGCGTGTGCCTCTTCAAAACCCTACTTCATGAAAATGATCTCTTTTCCCTTTTATTACATGAGGTCATTACAGTTCAATTTTGGTAACTTAATTAAGAATTTAGAATAAATCACCTACTTATTAATATTATTTGTTTAATATTTTCAAATGTGTTTGACAATTGCGCCACTTACCCAAATATAGTATAAAATTTTAATATATTTAATACTATCTCTACATGATAAATTATAGACAATTAAACGGATATTTATCCGAGACAATTTAAAATAAATAATTTTTTTATATCACATATAATTTAAAGTATATTTTATTAAGATATTAACAAATTAATATAATTTTAGAAGTTTAAATAAATAAAATATTAAGTATTTTTAATTTTTTAAAATTTAAATTTATTTTTATCATTAAATTGAATTTTTTAAAATTTATTTCACTTATTTCTTATATTTATATTAAATAATAATTTGTTATTAATTTTTTAAAAGTAAATAATAAATTTTATTTCTATTTTCTTTTCTTTTTTATTATGAAGTTATATTTTAAATATTTTGTTATACTAATAATATTCATATGTCTTTTTGTTATATTAAAATTCTTAATAATAACATTAAATTAAGATAATAAAATTTTATTTAAAAATATTTTAATAAGTTAGATTTTCTGTATCATTAAATTCTTAGATAATGTTGGGTATCACACATATAAATTTAAAAGTAGAAGATTATTTTAAAATTATAAATACATTCTTTGAGATAAATATAAAAATATTTAAATTATAATACATACTTTTAATTTTAAATAAAAAAAGATAGATTATATGAATTTATAAGTTATATTTTTGATAATTTTAAATTTTAAATACAAGTTGAGCAACTAAAATCATAAGCTATAAATACAATATGCAAATAGGACAACTTAACTAACTAAAACAGTCATGTCCATATATATTTAAAGCTTTTTGTATTGTTGATCAAGCAATATTTCAACAATAAATCATTCATTTCTAGAATTTTTTTGTTGTATTTTCAGTCTTGAAGATGTCAGAGTTTCCTTCAAAAGTAGAGATGCCATTGTCGATTTTCCGACCAGACATCGGAACTAAATAGTCCTGTGATTTTTCCAACACAAGAGTTAAAGAAGTTTTGCCAATAGGCGCCATACGTTTTGGAAGTATCATTCATTGTCGTTGCTGACCATTCGTCTTCTGATGAATCCTACCCTCTCGATAAGGTCATATATCAATTCCAATCAAGCTTCCTCCTCGACATCCATCGCAATATAGCTGCACTTAAAACACTTCAAAAACTTTGGATACCCATATAACCATCGAAAATTGTTGAAGTGATTAATTCTTAGAAATTAAGAAGCATTGAGAATAAAAAAATTGTTGGAGTTTACTCTTTTATCTAGTATGAACACGTTTGATGATAAGAAAAGATCTTTTGCAAGAGGGTTGACTAGAGATTTCTGGTAAAAGCATTAGCCCCGCTCAGTTCATAATGACAATATTTTGACTCTTTTTTTTTTTTTTAAATTTTAAGTTTTAAATTTAGATTTTTATTATGATGTTATATTAATTTTTAACATGCCACCAAATCAAATATATCTATATGTATTTATTCAATAATTTATATTAATATGAATCAATGATAACTATATCCTTCCAAAAAAAAAAAATGGTAACAATTAATTACAAGATATAATAAATTTTTGTATTATAAAAAAATCTAAAATTTAACCTCAAAATTTTTGCTTGATAAATGAAATTATTTTATTTATTGGATAATATAATATTGGTTGTATCAATTATAAATACATATTTACCTACATTGGTGCTCTAATCACTTTTTTAGTTCATCCATTTTGCATACTTCGTAGGCAATGAAAAATATATGTTCTTCACAAAATTAAAAAAGTTAAATGATTTCAATTAATAATTGTCTTTATCACACAATTTTAAAAAATTAAAATATAAAATTACCACCATACTATTAACAACATTAAAAATCGTAATTAAATTTTATTTTGATTAATATTTATTTTTATACTTCGAAAATATGATTAAATTTATCACACAATTTTAAAAATTTAAAATGTAAATTTACCACCATACTATTAATAATATGAAAAATTGCCACTAAATTTTATTTCAATTAATATTTATCTTTATATTTCGAAAATATAATTAAATTTGTCACACAATTTTTATATTATTTCGATTAATATTTGTCACTAACTATCTACTTCTTATTTACAGATCAAAAATCCAGACTCCTTACTTTATTTGAAATTTTTATGTATACTTTTAGGACTTTTTTAATAATTATTTAATAAATTAGAGGTCTGATATCATCACCTTTGTTGATTATATTATTATCTCTTTATTTATTTTATGTTAGAATACTAAATTTGATTTTCTTTTATCATTTTTACGAATCTACAATTAATTTAATAATTAAAATATATCTAGATTTAAATAAAAATAAATTTAAATATAACATATATACAATGATACTTAATCAAAGTAAATCTAATTAAAAATTTATAAATAATTTACGAAAGATAAAATTCTACAAGCCTTTGTAAAAGTTTTATAAGTATAATACGATAAAAATATAAATACATGTCTCTAATTGAATCTAAACTCGATTAATATCGACATCGACATACAATTGTGTATAATAAATCTCGAATAAAAGTATTTAGGATCAAATACTCCAACTTTACTGACTTAAATACGAGTACACAAATCGATCAAACATTCTTTTTTAGACCAAAATACCCCTATATCAGTGCGAGCTCCATCGAGGCTTTGCTTTTAACTCTCGTCACTATCCAAGTGATCCAAATTCCAAAACCATAAAATTCACACCATCACCACCGTTTCTTAGTCGCGACGTGGACGGTCTAGATCCTCCCACTTTTCACATTTCAAATGGTAAGTCTCTACCCTATCCTATTGATTCACGTTTCGGTATCCTGTTGGCCCACAGAACATTATTAAAAGGAATTGTATTTAATGTCTTAAAAAATAAAAAAAAATAAAAGACAAGGGACACCTGGCGGTCGCGAAGAACCAGAAACGCAAAAAATGAAAAAAATAAGAAGGGTAAATTGTAGTAGAGGTCACCCAACTATGGTTTTTTCTTTTCTGGTCACTTAACTATGAAAAGTTACAAAATGGTCATTCAACAATTCAATTTTGTATTTTTTTTTGTCACCAGCAGGCTAACAATCAAAATCAAAACATCTGAAAATCCAAAATAGTTGGGTGACAAAAAAAAGACAAAATCGAATAATTGATTGATTAATTTGTAACTTTTCATAATTGGTTAAGAAAAAAAAACCATAGTTGGATGGCTATAGTTTACCCAAAAAAGAATGCTCATTGTTATGTTTTTATTTTGGTTAAAATATGTTGATAGTCCCTGGACTTGTATAGAATTTGAATTTAGGCCCTATATTTAAAAATCTTAGTCCAATCATTACTATCGTTAGTAGTTTCTATCATAATTTACCAGCTTACCATTTTTATTTCCTATTGATCAAAATTTCAAGTTGACAAATTTTGATGATTTTGGTGATTAGGCTGAGATTTTTAAATAAAAAAAATAGGAGGACTTGATTTTTTAACTTTTTAAGTACAAAGACTAAATCTGAAATTTGGTCAAAGTACAAGCACTGATAGCACATTTTAGCCTTTTTTTGCTTTGTATTTACACTTTTTCTATTTTGGGTTTGGTGGGGTTCTGATATTTTTATATTTTCTTTCAATTATTTGGTACGTTAAATTTGGATTTATTTATTTTTTCTTTACCGAATTAAAACGCTGATGTTTTCATTAAGCTCAGATCTTCAACTTTGTGATTGTTGAAACACATCAAAATGTCTGATTTTACCATTACTTGAAGTTGATATTTGTATTGCTCTTCTATTTTCTTTCTGTTTTTATTTTTTATATGAATATGAATATGATATTGATTTTTGGGTTTTATTGAAAAGTTTCCAAATATAGAAAAAGTAAGGAGCTTGATTTTATATGGTAATTTTCCAAATATTCATCTAGATACCATTTTGTCGACACTATTTTATCCAGATTTTATTAGGGACTAACATGAACTTCAAGAACTTTGGAAGTAACCAACCGCCGTCAGGTGATGGCGGCGGTGGTAATAAACCGCCTGGGAATTATCCGATAAGTAGACAGCCATCGGTCTATTCTCTAACCTTTGATGAGTTTCAAAGCACAATGGGTGGAATAGGCAAAGATTTCGGGTCGATGAACATGGATGAGCTGTTAAAGAACATTTGGAGTGCTGAAGAAACTCAAACAATGGCTTCTCCCGGTGCTGGCCTAGTGGGAAATGGAGGGTTACAAAGGCAAGGGTCTTTGACTTTGCCCAGGACACTTAGCCACAAAACTGTTGATGAAGTTTGGAGAGAGATCTCAAATGAGTTTTCTATAGGGACTGAAGCCACTGATAATATGCCACAAAGACAGCAAACCTTAAAGGAGATTACTTTAGAGGAGTTTTTGGTCAGAGCCGGTGTGGTGAGAGAGGATAACACCCAATTTTCTGGGAAGGACAATAATGTTAATGGCGGCTTCTTTGGGGAATTACCGCAAGCAGGGAGTAATACCAGTGGGTTTGGGATTGGATTTCAACAAGGTGGAAGAGGTCCAAATTTGATGGGGAATAGGCTACCTGATGGTGGTAATCAAAATGGTATTCAAGCTTCCAATTTGCCTATGAATTTTAATGGAGTTAGATCCAATCAGCACCACTTAACTCAGCCTCAGCAGCAACCATTATGTCCTAAGCAACCTGGTATGGAATATGGAGCTCAGATGGGTTTGCAAAGTGGTGGTCAGTTGGGGAGTCCTGGAATTAGGTGTGGTCAGGGACTATATAATGGCTTGATCCATGGTGGTGGAATGAGTATGGTTGGTTTAAGATCACCTGCTAACCACCTTTCATCAGATGGGATTGGGAAGAGTAGTGGAGATAGTTCCTCAGTTTCACCCGTTCCTTATGTGTTTAATGGAAGTTTGAGGGGTAGGAAAAGCAGTGCTGTGGAAAAGGTTGCTGAGAGGAGGCAGAGAAGAATGATAAAGAACCGAGAATCCGCTGCAAGATCACGAGCTCGCAAGCAGGTCATTATGTTTTTTCATTTCATCTAACCTTTCCATCTTCATAGCTCTTTAGTTCATCTTAGAGTAAAGGTAGATACTTTGGAATGTGATTGTTACCAGTCTATTGCTTTGATAATGTTTCCCGCATATGGATGCTGTAACTAACTGAGTGACAATTTTACTATACTTTAGAATGCTCCATTGATATCTCTAAGATTTTGAACTCTGCTTTTTAAACACTTCATCTTTGTAACGTGTTTTACTAGCCATTGACCATCTTTGTAACAAGGTAATGGAACATTCTAACATATAAGAATCAATGAAACCGTTTATTAAGGTTAACATCCTTGACCTTCTTGGTTTTGTTATAATGACTTAACTATAGCGAATCAAAACAATTTTATCCTATGGTTTGTCTCAAATACTTGCATTGAAGTTTCCTACGGTTTTTGCCTTCATTGCTTCTCAACTAGGCTTATACAACGGAGTTGGAAGCAGAAGTTGCTAAGCTGAAAGAGGAGAACCAAGAATTGCAGAAGAAACATGTATGTTCTTTCCCTTCTTTGTTTAAGTGCACTCGATTCTTGGTATTAACATTCTCATTAACTGTTCTCGGCTGCTGCAGGATCACATCATAAAAATACAGAAAAATCAGGTGCCCACAAGTTCTCATTTTTATATCTGTTTTTATTCGATTACAACTTATTTCATGCCCTACTCAAATATCACCAAGCATCACTGTTCTTCCGAAGTTCCATAGTGTTTCTGTTGGGTTCACTATGTATCTATCCATTAGAGTGTCATTGTCGTTTCACTTTACTGGGTCTCTCATTTAAGAAGTGTTTGGTTGAATAGAAAAGTGGAGGGATGAAAGAGTGGAAAAGTGGAAAGAAAATAAATTTTGAGTTTAATTGATATGGAAGAAAAGAAAATAGGAAAGAAGATTATTTTCATCCTAATGCATAAAAACTAATCTTTTCAAATTGGAACAATGAAATGAGAGAAAATGAGAGAAGTGTCCACATTAATTTAAATTTATGCATTTTTCAAATGCCCTATGTTCTTTTCTTTCATTTTTCAATTCTACCAAGCAATGAATGGAAAGAAAATGACTTTCTTTCAATTTTCTCATTTTTCTTACCAAACACACCTATAGGAAGATAAATTATATTTTCTATTTTTCTACCCTTTCAATTTTTCATCTTTCCAATTTTTGTTCAACTCTATCAAGCAAAGTCTTATGGTGAGCTTGATTGAGTAGAAAAGTGAAAGGTTAGGAAAAAAAAAATTGAGTATGCTTAGTAGAAAATAAATTGGAAGAGAAACCATTTTCCATTCTAATGTATATTCCAAATTGGAATGATAAGAGGGAAGAAAATGAGCTAAAAGTATATGTTAGTTCAAAATTATAAAATTTTTCAAAAAAAAAAAGAAATTCATTTTATTTCTTCTTATTTTTCAACTCTACTAAGTAATAGATGAAAAGAAAATTATTATTTTTTTCTCAATTTTTCTATCTTTCCTATCAAGTAATGGCAATGGCAAATATATATATATATATATATATTTATCTCTTAAAATTTTCATTCTAAATTTCTTCCCACTTTACTAAACAAAACTTTAAAATCATTTTGTTTTTATGCATGCATGCATAATATGATATAGGATGATATGGTATGGTATGGGATCCTCTAAAAACCCATCCATATACGATTAGCCATTCGTGATGAATGTTCTGCTTTGTTGCTTAACAGAGTGTTTCCCCATGCTTGGAAAGTTTTTTAACATATGAAACGCAGTTAATTTTGGCATTAACCTTGAACGTAAGAATGTGTTTACAATTTATAGGAGTTAAATTGCTGAGTGTTGGATATATATACTAGTATATTACTTTTAAATCTTTTTCATATATTTAAGAATTATATATGTCTTTGTATTCCGTTAGATGCAAGTGTTTGAAAGAAAATGGGGAATCCAGTAACAAAGATTGCAATTAATCTCAAAGCACTCTCTAGTGCACTGATTGCTTATTTAGTTTTTACTTGCTTCATTTTTTAGGTGCACGATCCTATCTTTTTAGAGCATGTAAAAGAAACTTATACATATATACATTAGCTGCAAACACCAGTTTTCCCCCTTAGCCATTATAATCATCTTGAATTATATTAGAAAACTAGCTTAAATGTTGACAACCACTAAATCAAATGTTTGACAACCACAGGTGATGGAGATGATGAATGTGCAGCCAGGAGCTAAGAAACGATGCTTGCGACGAACACGGACAGGTCCTTGGTGAATCAAAAGGGTTACGTTGGTTTTTGTACATATTCGGAGAGTTGATGAATTAATGTGGTCTTGGATTAAAAAGACTTCCCCCCCCCCCCCCCCCGCTAGTATAACAGTTTGCCATGGAAATGGATATGGAAACTTTACCTTCTTCTTTTTTTACAAGCGATAGAATTGGAGTGTTCAAATAGATTATGAAACTGTTTTTTCACAAATCATATCTGATTTATACATGTACATGCTGATGGAACATGTCCTAAAAGTGATTTGACAACAAGCTTTATGAGAATCTTCTTTGTCATCAATCTATTTTAAGTTGGTGTTTGTGGAGCTCAACATCCGACAAGGTTCCCAATCGAGTGGAATTAACGTAATCTTGAGGGGAATGAGCTGACACACCTGGCACTAATAATCCAATTACCCTCAACATTCTCAAAACCCAACCTTCCTTGTAGTCTGGACCGTACATGTAAGGCAAAATGATGCCCCTAATAAGCTCCCAAACTGCATTCACCATCTTTGGAATCACCCATAGTAAAGAAAAGTAATTCTTGTTCGGTTGTTCTGGTAAGACCTGCATCGTTAAAATCGTAAACATGAATACGATACCATGATATGTATATTAAACATGTCGGAAAATCGTTCTTTTCCAACTTACCTCCCCAGTGTAGAAACTATTGAAGAAGAGGCAAGGTCCAAAATGCTTAAACAATGTCATTTTATCATCATAAGGAACCCTAGGCACCAAGTCATTGTTGTAAACATATCTTAAATATTTCACATCAAATTTTTTCATCTTCTCCTTCATATATTCCCCAAAGTTTTCGTCCCCAACCCTTGGTTGTCCAAAGGTGAAAACCCCATCCAATTTCTCCAACAACAATTCTTCGTCATGTAACATCAGCACTGCAGCAAACAAAATAGCTAAAGCCCCACCCAAACTATGGCCAGTCACTATAAACTTGGCATCTTCATTCTCCTTTAGAATCTCCCTCAGCTTTTGTCTAATAGCGTAGTAGGCAAATTGGCGTTGGCCATCCCTGTGTTGTTGGATCTCCTTAGGCCAACCGTTGTTCTTTTGCAAGCCGAGTGCTTGCATGAAACCACTGTGGGTCCTGGCCTTATCCATGGCTTTAATCTTGCACCAAGAAAAATCAGCATCAGTTCGCCAGTCGTCGGCGTCGAATGGGCTTGTCCCTCTAAATGCAACCACATACAAGTTGGGATTTGCTTGTGTGTCTTGAAGAATAAAAGCTTGGGTTGAAGGAAGTCCTCCTCTGTATTCTGTACCAAAATCAAACACATTTCTTAATATGGATGTGATCTTTACATTGCTTGCTGCTTGATTTACACACGGATCGATCTTAAAGATATGGTTAACACCCTAGATCAATAAATATTCACATTTTTTTTTTATAATTTAGCTCAAGGATCAAGAGTGAGAATGAGAAATAAATGCATAAATAATGTTGATATGGTCGAATAAATTGATTGGTAAGGGACAAATTAAATATAATGACAAATTGATTAAAGCAACTCACCTCAATTAAGGATTAATTAATCCTATAAATCAAAAGCAAAAAGCCTGCCATTGGTGGTTGGCCACTATCATAGCAACTTGTTATAAAATATTTAAAAAATGGGATTTGATTTATTTTTATTATTCTTAAATAATCATCATTATTATTTGATTTGTAATTAAAAGGTAATTACTTATTTAAATGCAAATGAAGGGATAGAAAGTTACATATTTTGGTTTCCAAAGTCCATCTTTTTTATTGTCCAAGTCTTGTTCTTGTTGTTCAAAAAGAAAAGCTAGCTTATTCTTAAGACATAGTCAATAAATAGACTGGGTGTTATTTCTTTAACCCCACGTTAAAGTTGTCTTAATATGTTTAATTATAAATTATTATTCTGATAGAAGGGGTTATGTATTGTTAATTACATTGACTTCAACCACCAATTATATTCATTTAATGCTAATTCAACGAAGTTGAGAATTAGGGAAAAATAATAATTTGTGGACATTCGTTTTATCATTTAATTACCATTTTTATTACCTCATAACAATGTTTTAAAATATACATTTATGTTTTAACTGAATCAATATGCAAGAAAATAATTTACTTAAAACACATTATAGAAAAAAGAGAGGAAATAGAGAAAACTTACCATTCCAGCAATTAAAAAACTTGACGAATTTCCTCTGCTCAAAAAAGAAAAAGAAACATTGTCATATATTCTTTTAATTTAAGAAAATATTTGCTGCACTGTTGATAATTATAATTAATATTTAATTATGTTTAATAAAATTAATATTATTTATTTGTAAGTCTTTTAATGTTTTTCATTTTGATGGTGCATGAAATGTATAGGTTAAAAGATGGAAATTTATTTAGAGTAAAAATGGAAAATACGTAGTTACGTACCTTCCAAAGTTGGGTGACTTTGGTTTCAATGAAGGCTTCATTCTCATAGGATAATTTGGAAGCCATCATAGATAGCGAGGCTTTGTATTTTTGGTCGGCTGGCTTAATGGTTTCGTCTAATTCAAGGCGAGTGTCGGTGTTCCCTATCATCGATGTAAACTTCGCGGATGTTCGCTTAGGCCATTCTGTTTTCCCTGCACCATGAAAGGTAGGTATGATGATGAAAATGATGATTGCAAACGCTGTTTTACGTCTGTCTCTATTTCTCAAACAACATAGGCAAAAGAGAAGTCAGTCAGCCAAATTGTTGAGGACATGCAGCTAGTAGTTTACCTGTTGGAAGATTTAGTAGGAGACGAAAGAGGCCACCGTTGGCAGATAAAAGGTTGAGCCACATCTCGATGGCATCCCCCATAAAGGCCATGGGTTTCTTTACCCAAATGAAGAGTATTTGAAGAACAATGGAGACGAAGATGGGCCATCGAAGAAGAAAGCTTTGATGTTTGCTCCCAGGACAATCTATGAATCCTCTTTTCTCCAACTGAGGCGAGAATAGAAGGCTAAACAGATCAAACAAAGTTGCTTTTTCTGGGTTTAGTAAAAAATAATCGTCGCAAAAACCTTGATGAGAAGTAGCCATATGGCTTGGAAGCTAATGAAGAAAGAGATTTGAGGAGTTGTGTCAACCAGTTCTAAAAACTGCAGGAATCGGCAATGAGAAACTACTATTTAAGTATATATAGAACTAGAAATGCTTAATTAATTCTCCTTTCACTGTTGCCTTTCTCCGATATCAGCGTTGAACAAATCAAGGGTCTTTGTGCAAGGATTGAGTTGTCCTTCACTTTTTATTTTGGATTTTTGAGTTTGACCAGTAAATTAAATACAACTTACTGCAGAGCTTTATTCTTTCTTCAAGCATAAAGTTTTTTATTTAATCACTATCTATAGTATAATATATATATATTATAAAGTAAGGGTAGACAAACAAATTAAAAATATTTTATAAACATTTTAAAATAGGGAATTAGTTATATTAGTATAATCTTAAAATATATAATTTTTAGGTACCAATAATAAAATGTCACATTATCAATTTTTTAAAATGTAAAATATTTATTATACATTCACCTATATTAAATATATTCTCAAACTTAATTTAACTTTAATTCAATTACTTAAAAATTATAAATTTTAATAAATAAACAAACATGTTTTCTTCTTTTATAAATTTTAAATCATTTTAGTTTTTTTTTTAATTTAATTGTCTTTTATTTCTTTGCTTTCAAAACCAGTTTTATTTTTATGCAATCAATTTTTTGGACATTTTACCTAAAAAGGCCTATTTCCAAAATTATTTATAGAAATGGGCCAATTTTCTGATTATTTACTGGAAAGGGCCGAATTCCACGAAATCGTGTCCACGTCAACACGTTCTCAGGTGATGTGTCAGCAAAACGCGTCCTTAAGGGAGCGTTTTGTCCACGTCAGCACAAAGCGACCGTTTTGTCCCTGCCCAAAGGCTACTTTTTTTTGACCGTTTGGGCTCCAACAGTCAAAAAAAAAAATTATAAAAGGCCCCCTTTCATTTTTTTCACACAAAAGTACTCTCATAATTCTCTCAAATTTTCTCAAAGTTCTCTTTAATTTTTGCAAAAAAGCTTTGTTTAAAATTTTTTTGAATTAGTGTTTTTTTTAAAAATTAAAAATATTCGATTGTGTTAGTAATGACCGGAGAATTAATTCGTCTCGATAATAAACACATCTCCGTCGATCAAATGACAATGGTAAGTGATAATTTTAATTTTTTAATACTATTTAATATTATTTTCATTTATGCAATTTTAATTAATTTTTCAATACTATTTAATATTATTTTCATTTATGCAATTTTAATTAATTTTTATTTTATAATTTTTTATAACAGTCTGTAGATCGGATGTTGCAATGCTATATCTGTAATATGTTTGGTCCTCCATCGCCGTTGATAGAGAATTACCTGCGGAAAGTAGGTTTTTAGTACGTGACCACGATGGGCGAGGGGTGCAAGTTGGACCCGAAATTAATCAGTGCGTTGATAGAGAGGTGGAGATCCGAGACACACACTTTCCATCTTCCATGCGGAGAGTGTACTATTACTATGAAAGAGGTGCTCCATCTTCCATGCGGAGAGTGTACTATTACTATGAAAGAGGTGCAGTTGCAATTGGGATTGCCGGTGGATGGGTACGCAGTCACTGGGTCCGCTCAATCTGCTGATTGGGGAGCCGTATGCTATGAGCTTTTGGGTGCTATTTCAGATAATATTAACGGAAGCCAGATTGAGATGGGCTGGTTACGAGACACATTCTCGGAGCTAGATAATGATTCGACTGAACTAGAAAGAATACGATATGCTCGAGCATACATTCTTGAGATGATTGGAGGTTATCTAATGTCGGACTTGTCACAAAACCTCTTACATCTGAGATGGCTGTTGAAACTCGTCGATTTTAGAGTAGCTGGTGAATTTAGTTGGGAGTCTGCCGTCTTAGCAACATTGTACCGGAAGATGTGCGGGGCGACGCGACCGAATAAAACCAAAATCGGAGGTTGCCTATCACTACTGCAATCATAGGCACGATTTCGTTTTCCATTTTTACGTCCTCGAGTGGACTAACCATATACATTCCCACTCATAACGAAGTAAATTTTATATTAGATTTTACAATTATTACATAGATTTAAAATATAATTGTATGCTAAAAATTTATTTAATTAGGTAGAACCATTCGGCGAGTTATTTTGGAATACCTACCTCTTTTGAAGATATACGACTTCTATTAGACTAGCAGTCTGAAGCACAAGTAAATATTAAATAAAATATATATACATAATAAAATAGTCGTTTTGTATTTAGTACTATGTATATAACTAATATTTTTATCATGTTCATATAGTTTCAATGGACACCATACGAGGATCCGCCAATTCGGGCAGTAATTCCGGATGAATTCTTTCAAAATCTGAACATTTGGCATGTGAAGGTCTCATTGGTCAACTATGCTACCGTGGAGATGCACCAGTCAAATAGAGTATTGTGGTAATTTGGATTTCGACAACCGATTCTCGTGGCACCTGAGATGCTCGATGATGAGCACAGAGTCGAGTTACGGTAATTGAATACGGAGATATTGGTCAGAATATATCAAAATGTGGGAAAATCGGTATGATTATATACCTACTTAGGAACCGATCATTATTCTTGAGTTAGCGTGCATGCCGAAATACATGTCATGGTTTAGGATAAATGGTAAGCCATATTTATGTGTAAAGAGGAGAGGCGACAGCAAATTCGTGTCCAAAGGCAACAACAGGGCCCTTTAAATCCAAGAAGAATGGATGACAACCCAGGCCCATCAACAACGTCCACACAATCACCGAGCCCATCAACAGCGCCCACACAGTCACCGGGCCCAATACTTCAACCGACGACACTCATATCATAGCCTTTTCAAATTATGTCAGGTGCGTATCCTAGCCCTTATATGTATCCTAACCCTTATATGTTTCCTTTTCCCAGTCCTATGGCAGGTTGGAATGCATGACCCTGTTCATTTTCGCTCCCGATTACTCCTAGTCAACCGCCGATCTATAGGCCGCCGTTGCATGAAGGATCGCACGAGGCGTCGTCAGGGAGCTCTTCTTTTTACCAATCCTCATCGCCTTATGGGATTCAAACACCTCCGCCATGGGTGATGCAAACACCTCCGCAGTCATTATTCTATCAAGGTGGGTTATCCTCCCAATACCCACAACCAGATCCCCTGCCAGAGCAACCACAAGCCCCGCCGAAAGCTGAATAAAAGTTGTTTTTAATATTTTAATTGCAATTTACTTTTTATATTTTTAATAAAATAAAAGTTTTTTTTGAATAAGATAATATTTTTAATATTTTACAAACTTTTTATATTGTTTCATTTAATAAAATAAAAGTTGTTTTTAATATTTTAATTGTAATTTACTTTTTACATTTTTAATAAAATAATTTTTTTTGAATAAGGCAATATTTTTATATTTTTAATATATTTGTACAAACTTTTTATATTGTTTCATTTAATAAAATAAAAGTTGTTTTTAATATTTTAATTGTAATTTACTTTTTATATTTTTAATAAAATAAAAGTTCTTTTGAATAAGGCAATATTTTTAATATTTTTATATTTTTAATAAAATATAAAAAATACAACATAACTTTATTACAACAACTATCAGCTATTCCAATTTGGACATGATCGAGTTGTATAGCCTGGGTTCCTACACCATCCGCACAACTTCTGTTGGTTGGTTATTTCTCGAATATCCATATTGTTACGTATTCTAGTCGAGCAAGGTCAACCATTTGGTTTGCGACGCAATTCTATATTCGGTAACAGCTTAAACGGAGCAAGCGATACTGACAACCACTTACGTTCATTTGTGACCGGTGGGAATACGTGTTTCCACACGTTGTACATGTATTCTATTTTGTACACTTCGTCGACATAGCTAATGGGATCCATGAGGAGATTCTGACAAGCTGCAATTACATAAGCACATGGATAACGAAGTGCGTCAAACCTCCCATAGTCGCACGTCCTATTTCTCAAGTGTACACGATATTCCCGACCAATAATACCTTGGTTCGATCTGTCAAACTCCGTCACATGAAACCATAGGTTGTCGTGATCATGACACACTGTGTGCATGGTGTTGGCCCGTGCCTTCGCCTTGTTAATTTATTGCAATACCTTCGCGCACCATAGATGACCTCCCTACATTTGGCCTTTATAACTCGCTGCTCGCTTTGGAAATAGTGCTGCTAAATGAAAATATGTATCTCGCACAACCGATGTTATCGGCAAATGATGCGTTCCTTTTAAAACAGAATTTATGCATTCAGCCAAGTTTGAGGTCATATGATCATATCGTAGGCCGTCGTTGTATGCTTGTGTCCACTATTCGAAAGGTATGTTACAGAGGTAGTTTGCACATTCTTCGTTAACTGAACGCAAAACCGCCAACATCTCATGAAAACGGTCCTTACGTATCTCATACCCTGCCAATATAAGTTGATAGCGAAAATTACATACCACTCTTCCATTCAAAATAAATTGAATATTACAAATGAAATTATATTAATAGAGATTAAATACCCATGTTGGTCACTTGTTGTCGTTCAGTTGTAGATCGATATTGCCCGTAGTAGTTGGACGCAACGTGCTTTAGGCAATACCAATGGTGTGTACGATGTCATAGGCTTCCCTGTCGCTCAATTGTGGCTAGTATACCAGTGCCCTGATCAGGTTGGGGGCAGACATGCCTCCTTAACCTAGAAAGAAATCCTAATCATCAACTGACTTCCCCGGTGTTATTGTAAATGCAATTGGAAGGATTCTCCCACTGTCATCCTGTGCCACAGCTAACAATAGACGATGGGTATATCTACTATACATAAAGGTACCGTCAATTTGTACCAATGGTTTGCAGTATAGAAATGCGTCTCGACATTTCTTAAAGCTCCAGAACAGACGCTTGAACACTTGGCATCCACCGAGCAATTGGTCATTGTAGTACGTAGGTGTCGTTTCAAGGTTTGTTATGCAACCTGGGACATATCTCTCCAGCACCTGACACCACTGCCATATGAAGCGTCCCACCCACCATGCATCTTTTCCAACGCCTTCTGTTTAGGTATCCAAGCCTTGAGATAAGAGGGCGTGTATTTTAATTGGCTACGAATATTGGCAATTAAGACCGGCACTGAAGTCTTGGGATCCACCTTCACCGTCGGTAGTATAAAGGTAGCTAACATATCTGAATCCATCTTGGGATAATCTTGTGAAACATCTGTCAACGAAGTACGTTAAATAATGTAACATTACGTAATAACAGTATTATTCAAAAACCCTAAACACCTAGTGATACTGTACCGCCAACACATGTATGTAGACATATGTACCTTTTTATCTCCCACAAGCTTGTCATTTTCCTCAACGAGACCATGATTTTCCATGAACATGTACTATTTTGCACTGCACGCTTGGCCTCAAACTTATCGAATTTGGATTTAACCACGTTGTAGTTATCATGATGCTATGTTGTTTCAATGCACCAAGAAAACTATCCTTATTGGAAAACTCCTTACCAACCTCCAATTCACCCGAATCCAGTGACGAACTTGTATGGTCACACCTTCTGTGCGGTAGATTTGGAAACTCCAACGCATCATCTTGAGATAGATCGACATTATGCATGTGGGTTGGAGGTGAGTACGCTCTGAATCGCAGATCTTCTTCTTCTTCATCTGAACCTCCTTTAACATCTTTAGGTATGGTTGGAACAGACTCTGATTCAGAAAATAATGCAACTTCTGCACCATCGGGGCCGGGCTCTCGAGGTGGATCCACATCGGACTCTTCATTCGACCCACCATCATCTGCAACGAATGATGTCCCCTCGTAGGTGGACGCCGTAGGAAGTAAATCATCCCTTCTTGTGGACATTTCGTAATGTCCCCAATCAGATATAGATTGCCAACCACTAGAAGTTGATGTCATTCCCCAATACGTATTTCCAGTATCAAACATCGACCCACCGAGGTGCATGTCTAATTCACTAACGGAGTGTCGTGTAGGGGTTGTGTATTCCATACTGCTACCAAACACGGACGCTTCCGTGTTTTGCCACCCACTAACGGAGTGTCGGGCAGGGGTCGTGTATTTCTCTCGAATAGCAGTAGATGTTGAAGTAGCAAATGCATCATTTGGCGATAATTACATATAACTCAAGATAGGGTGATCCATTAGCAAGACGAGTCTGCACCGTTGCCTCCAAGCTACGAGGACCTTTGATGTCGAATGAGTTATATCTCACGGGATCAACCGAAGCACCAAAACGATACTTAATAGACAAAACTTTCATTGGCGTCGTTCCGAAGATTTTACGCCTAATTTTTTTACGAAGTTCTGTCAAATCTATGTTCTGGTGAAAAAACAGTCTCGCTGTGTTCTTTGATAAAAAAAATGTCGTTCTCGGTGTTACGGACCTCACCATCATAGTAAATAACAGCACTAATACGTTCATTCATCTTCAGTTTCTATTCTACTTTAGCCTCAACTTCTCTTGCTGTAACTTATGCAACCTGAGAATGAAATTTGGTTCATTTATAGTCTAAGGCCAAATAGGAACTACTGTAGAAAAGGAGCGTCCACGTGGGAGCTTTTTTCAGTAATTTTGCTGACAGTGCATCCTGTTTGAAGCGTTTTGGACACTATTTGTTTAGAAACGTCTTCTCAAAATTATTTTTTCAGATAATATTGTAGAAAAAGATAGTCCACATGGGAGCTTTTTTCAATAATTTTGCCGACAGTGCATCCTGCTTGAAGCGTTTTTGACACTATTTGTTCAGAAATGTCTTCTCAAAATTATTTTTTCAGATACTACTGTAGAAAAGGAGCGTACACATGGGAGTTTTTTTAGTAATTTTACTGACAGTGCATCCTGCTTGAAGCGTTTTTCAGTAATTTGTTGAAAAACGTCTTCTCAGAATTATTTTTCAGATACAACTGTAAAAAAAATTATATTGCTAATATATTTTTTTCCAAAACCCTAAACACAAAATTATTTTTAAAAAACTAAAACATAATAATTAATTAACCTTAAAACCCTAAACCCTAATTTAATTAATTAATCTTAAACCATAAACTCTAATTTAATTAATTTTTTCCTTAAAACCCCTAAAACACTAAACCCTTAAAATCTTAAACTCTTAAAATCATAAACCCTAACCCTAAAAAACGGGGCAAAACGCTTCCCCATGGACGCGTTTTGCTGACACATCAACTGAGAAAGCGCTAACGTGAACGCGATTTCCCGGAATTCGGCCCTTTCCAGTAAATAATCAGAAAATTGACCCATTTCTGTAAATAATTTTAGAAATGGGTTTTTTGGATAAAATGGCCCAATTTTTTTTAATTCTTTTACATTTTTAGGAGGTAAACTTTATTTTTTATTTTAATATTTTGTCTCTATTTTTAAAAAAAATTTTAATCAAATTTCAGAATTTGATAAAACCACCTTATAATTTTTCAAATTTTGATTTTTTTTACTAGTGTTTCTTTTTTTAGATTTTTAATGGTTGATTTTAGTTTTTTTTTTAATTTTTGCTTATGAATCTTATCAATTTTTTTAATTAATGATTTAAGCATTTTCAAAGTTTATTTATTTTTTGCTATGTTTTTTCCTTTCAATGTTTTCGCCCAAAAATTTTAATTATTTTAATTAAAGTTAAATTAAATTAGAGATGATATCATATATGATTAGGTGTAGAATAATATTTGTATATCTTTAAAATTGATAATGTAGCATAATTCTATTGAAACTTAAAAATTATAAATTTTAGGATAATCCTAATATAAGTTATTTCCTTTTAAATATAAATATTAATTTAAAACTAATTTATAGCCCTTTATTTAAGACACAAAACATTTTAACAATAATCAATAATAATTTAAAAACGAATTTAAACAACATGTTTTTTCTTTTTAAACATGAAAATTAAAAAAAAACTTCAAAAAAATTATTGTTTGTACATTTGTAAAGGAATAAAAAACTTAATTTAAAATATATAATTAATATAACTACAACATAATCAGATTTAAAAAAACATATTATTGTTTGTACATATTTTCGGACATTCTCATCGGAGTTTTTAGATTCTATAAATAGGTTCTATAAATAGGTTAAGAGTCGAAAAGTGTCTTATAAGATTTAGTAAAATATTGGATTTTTTACCTAAATAATATAAAAAAGTAAATATATACTAAAATAGGATAAGGACCCTAATATTTACCGATCTAGAGAAAATCTACACTGTAAAACCGATGGCATCTGATCAATTGATGACACCCCACTCCCCTGCCATCGATCACATCACTTTTTAAATAAAAAAAAAATTTGTGTCGCTTGATCAATCGGCAGCACCAATATTGGACACCTAAATATACATGTATTTTTTATATGTTTGAAAAAAAATATATTTTTTACTGGTGTTGACGATGTGTCAGGTGACACCCTAATATTTTATAATAAAATATTTCTTAAAGCTAAAAAAGATTTGATATAATTAATTTTATCGGGTATTGGAACCCGATCCGTGACTGTTGGCAGTACCGACCTGACGACTTGTCACTGATGTGTCCTAGTCGTCACGGTTCAAGTTCCAATACTTGATAAAATTTATTATAATAGTATGTTTTTTTCAGTTTAATTTTAAAATATTATATTATATTATATTATATTAATTAAAAAAATATTATGAGTATTATAAAAGGGGGTTAGTTGAAGCTCTTCCCCTCACCGAAATTAAGAAGAAAGAAAAGGTTAGTATATTTAGTTAGTTTTAAGGCTAATTTTTTTATTAGTTTAATTAGTTATATTTTTTAGTAGTAGTTTATTTATGTCAAAAGTGTATTTAGTGTTAAGATTAGTATTAAGATGTTTGGTTATGTTTTTGTAATTTTAGAAAAAAAAAATGAAGAATCTATTTTTTGCAGCCATTCATTTTAAATGTGTTATTTTAGAAACAATTGATAGTTGTATTTTTGAAATTCGGCAAAAAATAGGAATGGAATTCAATAGAAATGTGTTCGTAGGTGATATGAAAGAGAAGGTCAGTAAAAAAAAATTTATGGCGTTGCGGAAGGAGGATAATGAAACTATTCTACAAATTTCCAGTTTCATTAAATCCCAGCAAATTTACCAAGATGGAACTTTAGACGATGACGACGTCGAGACAATGGTCGCATTGTATTACCTGCCAGGGAAGGTGAACACTAAATCGATTCAGTTATTTGTTGAGTTAGTAGATGCGGAACCCGTTGAAAATGTAACTCAGTTAAGTCAACAATACGAAGTTGAAGGCTCGCGTACAAAGGTTCCCAGAGTGTCCGTTGATAGAAGGTTGTCTGGGTGTGGTTTTCACATAGATCTCAACGTTGGATGTTCAAATCAGTACAGTGGCAGATTACAGATACATCTAGTCGCTATTGAACACCGGTTTTACACTGTAGCTTTTGCCTAGAATTGTAATTATTAGTGCCCTTGTTTTATTTCAATATTTATTTAATTATTTTATATTATTTGGATAAAAAAATTAAAATATATATTTTTAAAAGACACATGAAAATTTAAAGTTGTTTGTGAAATAAAAAAAATATACTGTTAGTGTAACAAATATTAACTTTTTAAAAATTATTTAAAATATATCTAAATATATTGTTAAAAATAATGAATTTTCTAATAAATTTTCAATAATTACCGATTGAGTCTTAGCTCGATTGGTATGGACATTATTGTCAATGCAAGTGGACATGAGTTCGAGTGCGCTAAAACGCATTATCCTCATTGGGAAGAGGCTACAAGTAATTTTAAGTATTGTGTAAAAAAAATAGATATAATCAGAACTGAGATTATTAAAAAAAATCAATAATTTTAATTCGAAAAAAGAAATAGAAAAATGGATAATTTGTGAAGTGTGTTGGTTATAATTAGTTAAAAACTAATGTTTAAAGAGGAAAGGTTTTAGTTGTATAGAAGTCAACTCAAATTCCACCCTGGTTGCTTAGAACGGATGGCTTCTCTTTATT
Source organism: Gossypium australe (assembly GCA_005393395.2). Classification (NCBI taxonomy): domain Eukaryota; kingdom Viridiplantae; phylum Streptophyta; class Magnoliopsida; order Malvales; family Malvaceae; genus Gossypium; species Gossypium australe. The sequence goes on along the minus strand of CM016618.1, from coordinate 81,815,548 downwards.
AAAATCTATAGTTATAACAATTTAAATTAATCTTTTTATAGACATCAAAATTGAAAAATTTTATGAAAATCTGTAAGGATGGAATTTGGAGTATTGAATTACACCTCAGACTGCTTGGTCAACTTTTAAAAGGAGCGACAAATTAAATGCGTTTCACGTGCTTTTGGTTCCATAGGATGAGAATCGCATGGAATTGGTTGGCATCAGTAGAGTTGATTACCTCAGATTTCAATACTATTTAAAATTTTGATTACCTCAGAATCTTATTAAATTTTTTATATTAAAATAAAACTTGTAATTTTATAATAATTATACATTTTTCTTAAAAGTTGGTCAATGGTAATAAGTATAATATATTTATTCCACTTCTTATAGAAATATTAAATACACATAAATTTATTATGTGAATTAAAAAGATTATAATAAATATTCTTATTAAAAATTTATATAAGAATCAAATTAATACATTCGTTGTAATAATTAAGTTAAAAGGTTTATATGTAAAATGTTTTTGGTTCAAATCTCATTAGACCATCAATTTTTTATTTATTGATTAAACCGATGATTTAATCATGAGAAATAAAAATTTCTAGAAAATTCATAAAAAATATAAAACTCTAATAAATTTCTGAAAAATAACAAACTAAAATAAATAATAATAGAAATATAAACATTTCAACCGAATATTAACATTGATTGAATCAATTTTTTATCAATTTTATGGTGGCTGATGAATTGATTGAACCACCAACATATTTCTTCTTAATTATAAATATCCATTTGTTTTTGTAAAAAATTAAACTACCCATTATTTACAAAACTTATCTACTCTTTTTTTTCTTGAAATATTATTATTTCTTAAAATACAAATTTTTATATGAAAAATTATTTTTTAAATGTAAATTTATATATAATATATAAAATTGATGGTTGAATTGGTTTATCCAAAATCATAAAATTGATAAAAAAAAAATCAATTTAATTGGTAAAAAGCCGATTGAATCAATACTAATATCCAATTGAATTGAGTTAAAGCTACTTTAAGTATTTAATTTTATTATTATAGTTTATAAAATGAATGTTGATATTTCTATTATTATTTATTTGAGTTTGTTACTTTGTTTTAGATTTTTAGGTTTTTTATAAATTTTTTAGATTTTTTAAAAATTTTTATGTTTCATGACCGAATCAACTGTTCAATCAATTCAACCAGAAATTGAGGGTGTAATCAGTTTGACTATAATTTGATTTTTGCAACATTGCATATATCTGTTATGTATTCATAACATCACTATGTAAGCATATGATCTCTAGCTAAAAATATGAAAAGAATAACACTCTCTTGATTACAACTTTCAAACAAAAAATAAAACACTTGGGTTACCACACAATTTGTGCATACGGTCTTGTTCTTGATTTGTTAATTAGGTTTATTTGATTCATTGAATAATTTATTTGTATTTTAATTGTTAATGTTGTATAAGATTATTAACTTGTAAATCAAATTATTTTTGAATTTTAATTGTGTCGTAAACATTTTAGATGACTTTATTAATAATTTAATTTTAGGTTACCTAAGTTTAAACATATATGTATATAAGTAGTGATTAGACCTACTTAAAGGTCGAACTACTCGCTCAAACTTGAAGGCCAACACGAATTGTGAGAGGGTTTAGATAAAAATACAAAACCTGAAAAATGAACTTGGGGGGGGGGGAAACAAAAACAAAATCGTTTAAACATTAATCCTAATATTCCTAAAATTCTCTAAACATATTTCATAAACCAATTTCTTCTTGCTAGTTTGAACCCAGCTTTGTGCTAAACTATACTGTGTTGCCCAACTTAATAAAATTTTGATAGTTTCTAAAAAATTCCAAGAAAGACCTTGGAAGACGAAAAGATTTTTGTTTTTCCATAACAGCCATGCTAGCAATCCAAAGAGAGTTGTCCATGGGATCCCATTCCTTAACCTCCATATTAAAGTCTTTCAAATTGTTTTAATCCATTCGGAGATGGTTCCTGAGAAAAATTTTGCTCGATGGTCTCTTGGTACAAAATAGCACCAAATTTCTTTAGCAACTGGGCACTTTCTAGGGACATGCAGAATATCTTCTATTTCATGTTGGCATACTGGGCACGACGAATTTTGTCCAATACTCCTTCGTACTCGTTCATGGTTAGTAAGCAATATATTCTTACTAGCTAGCTATAGGAAGAATCTAACGCAATGAGAACCCTGGTATTTCCATATGGCTTTCCATCTTTCATCTCGCATGTTCCACGTGTCTTTCTTCATTATTTGATACGCGCTTTTGACAGAAAATTTTCCATTTATAGTGTGCTCCTAGAAAATTCGGTCAGGGCTTGCTAATGGGTGTGGAGGGGGAATGTTTCCGATTTTCTTGACAATATCTTTTGGTATGCTTTCCCTAAAAGTGTTCGAATTCCATGCTCCATCAGGCATTACCATTTCGTTAAGGGGGCAATTTGTAGGTGGCCTTCCTAAGGGGAGTAGATATGCTTTAAGTGGTCCAATTTTGGGCACCCATGGATCCACCCATCATTTAACCAAGGTTCCTGTCCCAACTGACCAACATAAGTTCTCTTTCAGTAAAGGCCAGACTTTGGCTACCCCTTTCCAAATAGCTGAACTATTTCTTTGCATAATACTTTCGGGGATTATTTCTTTTATCTCATACTTTGTTCGTAGAACCTTAACCCAAAGAGTCGAATCTTTTGAGATAAGATTAAATCTTAACTTAAGTAAGAATGAGGCATTCTGATCCTCTAAGTGCCGAAGGCCCAATCCATTATATACACGGGGTTGACATACGGAGTCCCAACCACTAATGCCATTTTCCTTTCTCCCATTTTGGCCCCCTAGATGAATTGTCTTGCCAAGCGCTCAATCTCTATACATACCCCGTTTAGAATTCGCATGGGCTACATGAAGTAATTTGGAATAGAGAGAAGAATTGATTAGGCCAAGGTGAACCTTCCTGCCATAAATAATTGTTTAGCAGTCCGATTATTTAATTTTGCTCTAACTTTCTCGATCACAAATCCTAGAGTAGAATTGGTGACTCTTTTGTGCAATAGCGGCACTCCTAAATATGATCTCAAGTCCTGGACTTGTTGGAAACCCAATAACTTGCTCAAATTGTTGCTTGAAATCTCATCTACTCATTTGGAAAAAAATATATTTGTTTTTCTGGCATTAACACGATGTCCCGAGAAACTACAGAATCGATACAGGATACTTTTCAGCATCAAGCCATGTTTGATGTCCGCTTCTGAAAAAATTACCAAGTCATCAACCAAAAATAAGTGTGATAAGGTAGGTCCTAGTCGTGTCAACCTGATGGAACTCCATTCCTCGGTGGATTCAACCGTTTTAAAGCTATGTCCTAGCCATTCCATGCTTAGAACAAATAAGTAGGGTGATAAGGGACACCCTTGTCTCACTCCTCTTACAGGTCTGAATTTTTCTATGGGTACTCCGTTCCACAATATTTGTATAGTGGATGTTGAGATGGCTAACATGATTACTTTCTGTAGGGAATCTAGAATTCTGGCTGCCTGAGTAGAGGTATCTATAAATTCCCACCGAACTCTATCATAAGCTTTCTCTAGATCAATTTTAACAGCCATCCACTTTTTCCTCTTCCCCCTTATAGAATGAATTACGTTTTGGGCAATGATTATATTATCTGTGATGTTTCGCCCAGCAATAAACCCAACTTGTTCTTGAGTAATAATTTTGGGGAAAGCAACCTTGAATCTACTAGCTATGATTTTCATTATTAGTTTGTATAAAACTATACATAAGCTGATAGGTCAAAATTTTGGGATAAGCACAATAAGTGTATTATTTAATTCTTGGTCGATGGGTCTACCGTTGAAAACTTCTTTAACCCATTCACAAATTGTACCCCCAATGATATCTCACTAGTTCTGGAAAACAATTGCATGATATTCATCACTTCCTCGAGCTTTTTGATGGGCCATATCAAATAGTGCAGTTTTGATTCCATCGTTCGAGATTTCTTGGCCTAGAAAATCTAAGTCATTTTGGTCAAGTTGTGTAAATCGATTGGGGGGAAGCTCTCCCATCTTATCTGGTAATTCTCCATAGAGTTGTTGAAAGTATTTTATTGCCTCTTTTATATTTCATCTGGGTCATACTGCCAATCACCACTCATATTATATAAGGCATTTATACGATTAATTTTCCTTCTAAACATTGTGCAACTATGAAAGAATTTTGTGTTTCTATCTCTTAGTTTAAGCCATTCACATCTTAACTTTTGTTTCCATAATAATTCCTTATGACTGAGTACTTCTTCAAGTTTGTTTCTTATTCCCATCTCTCTTTGGGTTAGTGTGTCTGAGTTTGACTTTTCATTTTTTTTTCTGAATTTGATTTAATGCAAGCATCAATTTCCGCTTATAAGTCCCAATATGCCCATACACATTTTGTTCCATTTTTTGAGGCCTATAGTGAGGCTTCCTAAAGTTTCTTGCATATCCCCATTATACCTCTACAATTCTTTTATTATGTTTGGAAAATTCTGGTGCTAGGTCCATCTTACAGGAATCTGAAGGGATAACCTCTTGGAAGGCTAATTTCTGGGTTTAGAGTAATGAGGATAGGTCGGTGATCTAATTTAATTCGTACTAGGTGTGTGACCATACATTTTGGAAAAATTAGATCCAAGCTTCGTTCCCTAAAGCTCAGTTAAGTCTTTCAAATATTCTTCTCATTTGTCAGGTAAAGGTTGGTCCTGAAAATCCCAGGTCTTGTAGCTCATTAGTCTCAACAAAATCACCTAAATTTGGGCATCTTCTACCTATGTTGCCTCCTATTTTGTCACTCATAGCTAGGATAACATTAAAATCCCCTGCTGCCATCCAGGGAATAGAAGTAGTAGGGATGGTTTCCTTTAATGCCTCCGAAAGCATCGTCTTTTAATACGGTTAGGACTACTGTATACGAATATAATTAGAGCAACCTGTGTAGGGGTCTCGAAAGAGACCCTTGTAAGAACAAACTTTGGGTAATTTTTAATAGCTTCAAGGAAAACTATATCCTTCTATCCATCCAGATTCCTCCCAAAAACCCTCGTGCTTCGACCCGATGTGTAACACCCCTAACCCGTAACCATCACCGATCTAGGGTTAAGAAGCATTACCGGACAAAACGGAACATTTACGACCATTTCTCAAACATAAGTACATCATCATCATATCATAGAAATTTATATACAAAGAGTTCCTTTAAAAGGTCTACGAGACCTTAAACATGCATTGGGAAGGGGTTGGGACTAAATCGAGCACATACAAAATTTTTTCGAAAACTTAACATTTTTCAAAGTTATAGAGGTCACACGTCCGTGTCGGCAGGCCGTGTGCCTCACACGGCATTAGACACACCCGTGTGTCTAGGCCGTGGCAAAACAGGGCATACATACTGACTTGTCCATAAGGCCACAAGACACGCTTGTGTGACAGGCCGTGTGAAAACTACGGAGGCTACTGACTTGCTTACGCGGCCAGTCACACGCCCGTGTGTCCAACTCGTGTGACATCCTGACTTACTTTGAATTACAATTTTAAGGGACACGGTCGAGACACATGCCCGTGTGGGCAAATATAGGCCATTTGCAAGGCCAAATTGCCACCCAAATTTTGGGTCACACCTATAAGCATCAAGCCATTTTAAAATCATATCTTAAATGTATCCAAAACATACATTTTAACCATTGTTCCCATCAACGAATTCAAACATAAAACATACCACTTACATATCACCAAAACATATCAATATGATCATTCACACAGCATCACATATACACCTTAAAACTATCATTTTCACATATTCAAAACACATACTAAAGGCATTCAACTATCAAGCCATATCATATGGCAAGAACCATACATCTTAAAACATTCTATAATCACTAGCCTATACATGCCATATACCAAATATACAACTTCCAAAAGTACCAAAATAGATGGCCGATAGTGTGATTGAGTCGCTGACGTTCCCCTGATCTGAGCTAGCTTTAATAGCATTGTAAAATAGAGAAAGACTTCACACAGTAAGCTTTAAAGCTTAATGAGTTCGTAATATAACACAATTAATTCAACAATTCAAATTTAATATGCAAAATTACCAACACCTAGTTCAATTCACCTCATTACTCAATATCATCTATAACAATTCCTAAATTTCATACATAAATATATGTTCATATACACGCATTTACGATGCTACTCCATCTAACTCTTTCCATCATTCATTCATATAATTATCCATATCCCATACACAACTTCATCAACCACATAGGTTCTATACATACCTGTACCATCACGTATTTATCTATCACATTTACCATGCAATGCTTCAAGCTATAATTCATTCGGTCCTCTTTAAATGTCAATAAACTCGCACACCCAGTGCCATTTAATTAGCTGAAACTTTAATATCATCGCACACTTAGTGCATATACATTAAACCAAATTTGACTCGGTATCGTACACACTGTGCCAACTAATATAGTCAATACTTTCTTTACCTCACATACATAGTGTCATTCACAACTGTATTGGTTCTATTTACGCACACTTAGTGCCACATTTCTTCAAACTCATATTTAGCATTACTAACTCATCAACCACATTTTCATTCATTACATAACAAGTGAACATGATTAAAACAATTCGTATTATATACAAACTTACCTCGGACGTAGAAATAACGATACAAGTTGATCAATCGAGCACTTTGTCTTTACCTCGATCTCGGTTCGAATCTCTCTTTTCTTGATCTATACATATTCAAATTTAACTCTTTCATTCACTAAATCATTCAATTCAATCCAAATACACATAGTTAGGGCATTTTACATTTTAGCCTCAAATTTACACATTTTGACATTTTAGTCCATATTTCGTAAAATCACAAAAAACTTATAATTTCATTACACACATGCCTAGATGAATTTTCTCCTAGCTCATACAAGCCCACATATTTCATTTATTTCACATTTTAGTCCCTCAATTTCTCATTTTCACAATTTAGCCCATAATACTCAAATTCATAAAAAATCACTTTATAAAACATGTATATCAATCACCAAACTTGCATAATTCATCAACAAACATCACAAAACTCATGAATTCATCAATGGCTTAACTCACAATCTTCATCAAAATCTAAAATTAAGGCATGTGCTTGATAGTATGCTAAGCAACGGTTACAAAAACGTAGAAATCATCAAAAATCGAGCTTGAAACATACCTCAATTATGCTTGTCAATGGCCGAACCCTAGCTTTCTTTTTATTTTTTTTTCTTTTTATTTTCAACAATGGTGATGAGAAATAACCATGAATTTTGTTTTCATTTTCTTTAATTAAACTTATTATACTAATTACCATTTTGCCCTTTTATTAATTCATTTAAAATTCCACTAACTTAGCCCATTTTTGTCCATCCATTCTATTAATGGTTTAATAAAAACAAAAGGATTTCTTATTTAATAAGCCATGACAATTAAGTACTTTAACAATTAGCACACAGTTTTTGCATTTTTATGCGATTAAGTCATTTTTCGCAAATCGACACACAAATGATAAAATTTTCACACATGCTTAATCACATACTGTAAACACTAAAAATAATATTAAAATATTTTTCTAACCTCGAATTTGTGGTCCCGAAACCACTATTCTGACTAGGGTCTAAACCGGGCTATTACACGATGTAAGTTTTGAAACCCCACTAACATTTGCTTCCAATAGGCTAACAATATCCGGCTTGTGTTTCACGTTGTATTCTTTGAAAATACGAGGGTATTTCACACTTGCACATCTTTAACAGTTCCAAGTAAACACTAATAGATTGACATTCAATATTTTATTCAGAAATTATAAGATTCCTCCGTTCTTCACTGTTGGGTCCCTTATTGGTTTACTAGACCCAACTCCTCTGTTTGAGGGACCTCAGACATCAATCCCTGTTGAAAGTCATTCTATAATAATTCCACAATATTGTTAACCGAATCAGTCAAAGAGAGCTTTGGGGATGATGGTTTAAACAGGCTGGGCTTTTCCTTAATAGTTTTACTAAGCTATTTACTATTATTTATATTATTTTTTTAAGACCACTATTTTTAGCTCCCCCACTTTGTGCTGTCCTTAAATTTGCCTGGTGCACCGTGCCTTTTAGACCATTGCCACGCAAGTTTTTCGAAAAATTTAGGCAAAGGTCGTCTTTAAACATTACGATCGAGTGTGTGCCGGAATCCAAAATTCCTTCCGTCGGCGTTAACAAAATATCCCGAAGTCCATCAATTTTTAGCTTCTGCCTATTGTGATCATTGTTAATATGGTCACCCTTCGCGAAGTCCCCCAATCACACCTCGTCGATGCTCTGACCCTTAACAAACTCCGTGTTTTGGCCATGGTTCATGATGGTTTGTTCTGTCTGCTCCATCACCCAGGGTCTCGACGTACTTAGAGAAAGTCGTGCTTTCAATGACTCGCCTCCACCATGTACCAGGTTAGTACATTTCAGCTCCTTAGCACTAGATTCAATTTCTTTTGGACCTTCATGGCCCAAGTTTTCTTTTTCTAACCCACTAGCACTAGTCCCCTCCTTATTTACCCTTGATAACCCGTTCTTGATATTGGTCTTATGAGGGCCTGATTTCATCACATGCCCAATATTTTTGTTGGGCCAATTCTACCCCAGGCCTGTCTACCCTTGTTCACTTGCAACTCCCAGCCCAAGCCTTATATCGGGCCTGTATTAACCAGTTGTCCCATGAACCAAATTACCACCAGTTTTCTTTTGCTGGGCCAATCATTTCTCAGAAGAGCCTGTCCCAAAAGCTATGGCTACCTCACTTGGGTCTGTTCCTTGTCGACCCACTTTGGTATCGAAGCTGTCTTGTTGGGCCGGACTATCTTTCTCATCTTCTAGGGTTTCTATGGCTTGGAATCGGGAAGCATACGCCATTCCTATTCCCTCTCCAACTTTTACTTTCGTCGTCCTTGGTGACCTTCTTCCCCTTCGTTCCATTAGCATCCATGAGCCATAACCATTACTTCTTGAGCCTTTGGGATTTGAAGTTTCTGTCGTTGTCTGCCTCTTTCCTCCTCTGAAAATTCTGGTTCTAATCCTGTTCATTTGGTCGATTCCTTGGTGCAGATTTCTTTTACATGCCCATAATGACCACACAATAGATTGTGGGAAAGTACTCATATTCTATCTGTTGAAGGGAGCCATTGATGAATATTTGAGAGATCAGCGCTTTTTCAAGATTCACATAAACTGCCATTCGTGCAAACCTCCCCCGAACCCCATTATCAGTATTAAAATCTTCTTTGCCACTTGTCCAACCATTCCACCTATTTTCCATAAAATCTTTTGATTATACATGTGCCCAGGTAACCCCAGGAACCGAATCCACGCCATTACTGTGTTTGGAAAAGGTTGCGATGTGTTAAAGTCGATAGTCCAAGGCTGCACTATAAGGTATTGTCTGTAAACAACCCACGGACTTAAAAACCTTCTGAAAATCCCCGAGCTCTGAAATTTTGCCAAGAAGTAGCCGTTCTCAACATCCATTAGTCGGAACGATTACGTTGGCTTCCAAAGGGAGCATACTTTGTTGTACAATGCCGAATATCCAATGTTTCAACCAAGGAGTTTGATTGCCACGGTTTGAGCCATGTCTTTAATAAGACATTAACCAAGGAGCATTTTATATCTGCTTCTATCAGATCAAAGTCCCCATCTTTCTGGCAATTACTTGTAATAGTTGTTCGTTCATCGGCCCTGATGCTTGTTCCTATCTACCGATCCTTCCAAGATAGCAATTTACCCGTCATAAGAGCTGCTTCCATTACCACATCTGGGTCTCCATCTGTCTCTTGGTTACGCACCTTTTTCGTAGAGCGAGTTGCGCCTTCCTTATCGTTGCTATTATCGTTCTCCAGAGAACTCATAAAGAATCTCTTATTTTATTTATATATTTATTTTTAAAACACTGAAAGGGTAAAATAGTAATATCAGTTATTTAGATTTTAATTTCAGACATATATATATATATATATATATATATATGTATATATATTTTCTAGAGCTGTTCATGGGTCACGCCACTCGCTTAGGCTTGAAAGTCCGCTTGAAAATTGGGAGGGTTTAAGTAAGAATATAGATCTAAAAAATAGGTTTGGACAAAAGATAAGTCTTGTTTTCTAAACCGGTTGGGCCTTAGGCAAAATTTTTTTGCCCAGGCTAAACCATAATTTGACTACTTTTTTTCTTCTTCTTTTTTTTTTGTTGCTGTTATGTTGTTATTTTGCTACCATTTCACTATTATATTGCTATTATTTTATTGTTGTTGTTTTGGATATTATATAACTCTTATTCTATTGTTAATTTTGCTACTAATTTAAAAGCATTTACTTATTAAGTTACAATTATGTTAGAGTTATTTAAGTATAAAGATTTTTTTAAAATTTATTTTTAATTTGTTGAGAAATATTTATTTTAATGGTTTTAATATTATGTTTTTTAAATTTATTTTATATAAAAAACAATCTAAAAAAATTAAAATGAATGGGTGAGCTCGAGTTTAATATTTTTTATTTGGACTAAGCTTTGACAAAATTTTATACTCATTTTTCGGGTCAAGATGGGATTTAACTTAAAAAAAAAGGACTTAAAATTTTGCATCTACTTGATTTAAACTCAACCTAATCTTATCCATAATCAACTCTAATATTTTCTAAATATGGAATTATTCTTATGTTGATTTTTTTTTCCTATTAAAGAAAACAATATTTATAGCTAATGAACAACGTTGTAGTTTTAATGATATTAGGTGACATCATATGAAGGAAGTCTTTTTTAATGATATTAGGTGACATCATATGAAGTCAGTCTTTCACCTTTTCTTGCAACAAAATCTGTGCAGATATTACTTTCCTAATCACGTTTAAAAATTTCCGCACTTCTTAAGTTTTAATTTTTTTTACTGAAACAAAAAGCTCAAAAAAGAGTTTAGGTGAGTTTGGATTAGTGATGAGTTGTTATGCGTTTAGTTTATTTTTTATTTTACGCTATAATATTATTATAGTATCTAATTTCACTGTTACTATTATTTTTGTACTAACCATAAACCTATACTAATTCTTACCTAATTGACCACCCTCTACGTGGTTTAAAAGTAGTTGTTGCACTCTAGGTGAAGGATCCTCCACTTAAGTTTAGCACATAAATAAAACTTACCCTTAATTCAATCACCATTTGTATAATTTATCTATAATAACAAGTTATTTATATCAAGATTTTTGGAATTGAATTGGTGGTCGAATTAATTAGATCATTGATTCTCAAATTGATCAAATTGTCCAATTCAATTAAACAAATAATTAAAAAATAGAGAAAATATTTCAATTGATTCGCAAGTCAACTAGTCTAGCCCCTTATCCTGGACTGGTACCCTAACCAGTTCTTAGTCTAGCTGGCTAATCCGATTTGACTATTAAAACAATGAATTAAATGGTTATAATTGATATTAAAACATGTTCCACTTTTGTCCAATACCCAATAATCACATAAAAAAGCAAATACCTCACAATTTATATACAACTAAACCTTTTTATAACAGTTGCGATTTATAATAACATTACATTATAGCAACCATTGTTATTGTAGAACCAATTTTTATATTTTATTTTTACCTGTTTGTTGTATTTTACTAAAATTAGTTTTATTTTTAAGTGAAATAAAAGTAATAAAATGTTATTTGAATAACATGTTCGAATTTAGTATAAAAGATATTAATAATAATTTATTAAATGAAAACAATATTTAAAAAAATAAAATTATTTTATAAAATTTATTAAATATATAATCTAAATCTCAATAATTAATATATTCAAAGGAAGGTTGATTGTATGTCAAACTCAGAAGCATCCAGGGAGAAAGGAAAAAAGCATGGCTTTTAAGACTAAACTAATTATTTCTGGATCTCTCTCGCAACTCCTACAAAGAAAACCTTCATACATGTATACAGCTTTCTTCTCTAAGGAAAATTAAGGTAAGGGTATGCCAATGCTGGTATACGAATCATCATTCCATAAATGGAAACTAGATTGGCGTGTAAGAAACTGAACATTCATTTTCAGTCCTAAAGCTATATAACATATAGTGTTTTGTAAGCTAAGACTGTCAAATGATTTGTTCTTTTCTAATCACAGAAAAACCTTGTTCAACTTATTGCTTCAATTTTCCCATTTCTGCTATCTTCATTTTATATGGTGTCATTTTGTTTTTCATACCCTGTTTTTTAATTTAGGTTTGGCTTTATCTGAAATATGTACTCCCAAATAATATTAAGAAAATCTGAATTTGCACGATTTACCTATATTTAATTTATAAATTATTTTTTTTTATAATTTGAATAAACTAATATTAACATAAAATTTAACATAATCTACTAAAATAAGCTTGAAATTTAACATGATCCAAAAAAATATGTTTAGTATAGTATGTCACTTGTTTTCACATAGAAATTAGAAAGCTTACAGTATATTTTCATCAGAAAGGAAATTAAGGAAGGTTACAGTCAATGAATTACTATTTAGTGTTTGATTGTAGCTAATGTTTTGAATGGCTGAATTGCTCTTATTCGGTTTTAGCTCTAATTTGGACATACTGTTTTGGGTATGATTCCATTTCATTTAATAAAATATTAAAAATTCTATTTTTTTTGTGTTCAAAAATAACATATAATAAATAAAATAATATATGACTTGAAACTATTACTATTAACAATATCAGTAAAATTTTTTGTCTAATAACATTAAAATGAATATATATATATATATATATATATATATATAATAAACATTAGTTGTAGTGGTTAAAGATGTGGTTTTATTGACTTATTATTAGTATGTAAGGGTAATTTAGTAATTTCACCCAACTGAGTTGATGTTAATGTCTGATTAACTCATGACGCCAATTTAATTAAGGGTTTAAATAATAGTATAGATATTACTGATTTTCAAAAAAAAAAAAAAAAGTTTGTCCTAGGAGAAATGTAATGGAGGAGTAATTCAAGGGTAAAAGTACCACGAAAATCATTATATGATGTTTTATGCATTTTGGTCCTACTAAAAAATAGACAAATTGATCCATGTATGTTAGATAAATGAGCAAAACAGTCCATCTATATAAATGTAATGGAGGAGCAATTCAAGAGTACCATAAAAGTCCTCATATATGTTCTATATCCCTATATGTTATTTTCATTAGGGGTAAGCATTCGGTGGGTTCGGTTTTTATATGGTTATAACTAAATAAATCGTTTTTAGCTTATTCTTATTCTTTTTTTTTTTTTACTTTATGTGTATGCTTTGTGTGGATTTTGTCCGATTTTATATTAAAACAACTATAAATGTTAAACTTGAGCTTTAATACATAATGTCTCAATTTTTTTCAACAATATCAAAACCTTATTAAAAAACTATTACATATTTTAAATTATCATTTCAAAATTCCATAAATATGATATTATAAACAATAAGCAATACCACAATATTAACATTTTCCCTTTTGAAAAGGGGAGAGACAATAATTTCGATAGACAAAAAAGTATGGAGCTTTTTAGATGATTTTCAGATTTGAACAAATACTAACAATTATGTGTTCGGATTCAATTTCTTTGAGGATTTTACATTAGATAAAAAAATAATTATCTATTAAAACTTAATTCTAAAAGTATATATCTTTCAAAAAATATATTCTAAAAGTATATAAATTTTATAATAATAAAATTAATTATATAAATGACAATTTGGGTTAGGTTTAGTTTTCAGTTTTTTTAATTTTATTTTTTAGATTAAATTATTTAGGGTTTATAATTTAATTTCATAAATAAATTAATTATTAAGTTGGGTTTATAGTTATATTTGGTTTGGGTTTAGTTTAAATTTAATTTTTTAGGTTGGGTCCTTGGGTTGGGCTTCTATTCTGATTTGAGTTGGGTTTAATATAATGATATTGGGCTGAGTATAAAATTATTTATTAATTAAAAAATCAAAATAGGTTTATTGGGTTTGGATCCTCAATATCGAAACTGAACTGATTTAACCATTTAAGCCTAATTAGCTACCCGAAATAATCGAAAATTGAATTAATCGAAAATTTTTTATTTTTTCGGTTAGGGTTGTTTGGTTTCATCGGTTTAATCGAATTTTTGCTCACCTCTAATTTTAAGTGTTATATATGTAGTATAATAATAAATTTAACCCTCAACATTTACATGTTTATTTAATCGATCGCTACTATTTTATTTGGAGCTAATTGTGTCTAAATATTTTTATTTTTTTGATGTATTACTATTTTATCTTATATGTCACTCAATAAATAATTTAAAAATTATAAAAAGTTAAAAATCAAATACTTGATAAATGGTTTTTAATTTTTTTTATTTTACTTAAATAAACATTATTATTTGATTTAAAATTAAATAATTCTTTCAAATAAAAAACCAATTGTTTTAAAGACAATTAAAAATAATTATTTATTTACATAAAAATTATTAAAAGTAGCATATTTTTTATACCATATTAAAAGTGAAGGATAACTGAATTATTATGAGATAGATTTGAATAAGGTGTGTGAAGGTATGTTATTCTTATATTTTTAAGTGCTAATTAAATTTAATTTTAAAAGGGGATAGACTTAACATGTAAATAGATTAAAAGTTCAAAAGCATTTAACTGATGCCATCAGGAAGAATGTCGTCACCTTTTTTTCATCTAAAGGGTAATAATTGCTTCATTGGGTCTTTAGACGTTTTATATAATTATATTTCAGTTCGGTGCCGCAATGGTAACATCGACACCTAATTTTTTTTTTATTTTTTAAAACCAGAGGTGATGATGTTAATGGCGATGGCGTCATCGACGTTTATTGTTCAAAACGAGTCATTTAAATATATAATTTTCAAAGTGAGTCAATTTTATAAATAATCAAAAAATTTAGATATTTTTTTTTATAAAAAAAGCCCATGTTTAGATATGCATTTGATAGATATGTTAAACATGAATAGAGAGCATGCATGTAAATACGTACCTTCCAAAGTTTGGTGACGGGTTTCTATGTAGGCTGCATTCTCATAGGATATTTTCGAAGCCATCATAGGCAGAGAGGCTTTGTATTTTTGGTCACCTGGTTTAATGGCTTGGTCTAATTCAACCCGAGTGTCAGTATTTCCTATCACCGTTGTATACGTCGCCTGTCATTTCATCAGACTCTGATTGTTGGGTTCACTAAATTAGAGTTTTAAGAAAAAAGCTTGGAAGAATGAAATCTCTACGTTTCTTCTCATAATCTTAACTGAAATATTTATTTGATGACATAATAAAGTAGCAGGTTATGAAACATTTGTTACCTATCCTCACTGTTCAACTGCAATTTTAACTTTTCCCTTTACAACTCCTCAACGTGAACCTAAATTCTCAACAATGGTGGACCCAGAAAAGTGGCAAAATATTCCTACCTGAAATTTATAAGATTTTTTGTTTACCTCATGGTTAATGATACAATCACCCAATGAATTTTGACTTAATTATATTATTCCGTCGATAAGATTCAACCTACCGAAGTAACTAAGAACTCCAAATGGAAGTGAGAAGATTATTGAACCGTCAGAATTATTTTGACATCTTTTTTAGGTCCTATCCGTTAGATTTTTTTGAATCCGCACCTACTTTGTTCTTCCATTTCTTTTTTCCTACAATATGAAGATAATATTCTTTTTCCTAAAATATAAGTAATAAAAAAAATGGACCAACCCTGAATTTTAAGGAAAAAGATCTTTTCAATTAGATTTCTTTCCTTTTTTATTACAATTCTCTAACATCGTAATCTTTTTTGTTATTACTTTAGATTATCGTATTTGTATATTTATGATCTCTAAATAAGTAGATTATCTTGAGTTGTGCATACATTAGATTGGACCAAGCTAAGCTAAAAAAGGGCTAGACTATTTCAAAACAAAAACTAGTCAATGATGACCCTCCATGGATTTGCCTATATAAGCCACAGCTAAAGTTGCAAAAATAAGAGCTTGAATCCCACTTGTAAATAATCCAAGGAACATGACAGGTATAGGGACGACTAAAGGTACTAAAGAAACAAGAACAACAACTACTAATTCATCAGCTAATATATTCTCGAAAAGTCGAAAACTAAGTGATAAGGGTTTTGTGAAATCCTCTAAAATGTTAATAGGTAAAAGAATTGGAGTGGATTGAATGTATTTACTGAAATACCCCAATCCTTTTTTTGAAAGACCCGCATAGAAATATGCTACTAGTGTGAGTAAAGCTAAAGCAACAGTAGTATTTATATCATTCGTGGGTGCGGCTAACTCTCCATGAGGTAATTGTATGATTTTCCAAGGTAACAGAGCATCCGACCAGTTAGAAACAAAAATAAATAGAAACATAGTTCCAATAAAGGGAACCCATGGACCATATTCTTCTCCAATCTGAGTTTTGTTTACGTCTTGAATGGATTCAAGAACATATTCGAAGAAATTTTGGCCGGTGATTGGAATGGTTTGTGGATTACGAACAGCGATAACGGCGGAACCTAATAAGATAGCAATTACAACCCAAGAAGTAATAAGTACTTGGGCATGGACTTGAAAACCTGCTATTTGCCAATAGAAATGTTGGCCTACTTCCACACTAGAGATATCGTATAACCCGTTTAGTGCGTTTGATATACCATTCATATTGCCCTTTGACAAAAATAGAACTTTATTTAAAAAAAAAAAGAATTATTTTGATTCAATATTCTCTTGCCTACTCAAATTCTATATTTTTGACACCGATGAAACTAATCACACAATATTCATAGTTTTTTTTTTTATCTCTTTTGTGCAATTCAAGATATAGTAACCAATTCCATAGATCTATGTAGTTCCAAAAAATAATTTATTTATCTTATTATTAATCAAGGATTTCGTATATAGCTAGAACGACCCTCACAAATTGCAACTACTAATTTGTTAAGAATTAATCGAATTGAAGCTATAGCGTCATCATTTGCTGGAATCGAAATATCTGCGAGATCGGGATCGCTATTTGTATCGATTAAACAAATTGTTGGAATTCCCAAAGTGACACATTCTCGCAGAGCCTTATATTCTTCTTGCTGATCAACGATGATTACAATATCAGGCAATCTCGTCATATATTTAATCCCGCCCAGATATGTTTGCAAGCGAGATAATTGTCTCTTCAACATAACTGCATCTCTCGTCAGAAGACGGTTGAGTCCCCCCGTCTTTTGTTCTGTTCTCAAGTCCCTGAACTTATGAAGCCTCGTTTCTGTAGTGGGCCAGTGTTGATGATTGGGTTCGGTTTCAAAAAAATAATCAAGTTTTAGTCAGTTTTCGGCTTCACCCGCTTAAAAAGTTTGTTTTATTATTCAAAAATTAATAATATATTAATTATATATTTTTAATCTATATTTTATATATTTTTACAATTTAATTTATTTTTTTAAAATAATTATTTAAATTAAAATTGGCTCGAGTCAATCCAAATTACAAAAATACTTGTCAAAATTCAACCCAAGTTGAGTTAGATTTTTCATACCACGCGAGCTACTCAACCCATGAACAGGTCTTATGTTAAAGCATTGGAGTTATATTATAAAATCAAAACAAAGTCTTATATTACAATTTGGTCGATAAAATTACTATAGAGACCTTTGTAGTAAAAGTCAGTTTGTACTTTGCCCTATCTATTTAAAAAATAGACAATTTAGTATTTATATACTAGATTAAAGAACAAATGGTCCTTTATGTTAAAAGTTCCATCCATTTTTACTATTGAAAACTGGTATGGTTGATAAAATAAACAGAAAATGACACATGTTGTGTCACGTGTACCTCATGCTGACGTACATGGATAAGCTTTTAACAATAAAAATGCATGTACTTTTTAATAGAAGAACAAATTTACTCTTTAATCTAACATATAAAAATTATAAAAAAAATGTAATTTCCCCCGTTGCATAATACTTTTATTAAATTCGATTATCAATGATAATATCTCTTTAGTCTCCCATATGCATACATCAAAGTTATTATTGTCTTTTTTCTTAATTTGAATCAAAGAGTTCTTGCATATAAGAATTTTTTTTATGAATGGAATTAGTAAATTAAAAAAATATTGTTTCATTAAAACATATAATTATTTATATTTATTTAAAATTAATGATCTCATTAAAGTATAGTGTCCCAAATGTTAAATTATTATCATTATGATTTCTAAAGCTTTGGGTCGATATTGAATTGTCCCAAACGTTAAGGTATTGAAAGAAGGTAGAAAAGAAAGAATTTTATAGAAAATACCCCACAATTTTGTGTTAGGTTGGGTCCAATGACTACATAGGCTAACAGTGTGAAATCAGACCATCCAACAGTCTAAAAGAAGTCACTAATCATCCCAACAACCTTAATTATTTTTAGTTGCACAAGTTTTCACTCTTCCTAGCTTTTTGTTTTATGTGCTTTTTCTTCTTCATTTTAAACACGATTGTCAAAATAGCCATGCATGGAAAAGGATAACATAAAATAAACGACCTCCAGACAAGCAACACCCACTTGATTACTACTATTAATTATTGTCACCAAAGTCTTGATTCTAATTAGTTCCACTTTTTTGTTTTTGTCTGAAGTTTCAACTCTTGGGTCTTTCTTTTCCTCCTTTGATAAACATCATATCAATTATTGAAGCTGTAACAGTCTAAAATTGTTTAACGAAAGTAAAAATTACTAAATTGAACCAAACAAATATCTTACAAATATATAAAAGATTTTTAAAAAAAATTAAATACATATAGTATATAGAATTTGTAGTCAAGACCATGATTGAAAACGATTTTGTCATTTGTCGATCTTGTAGCTTGTGGCAACAATGGGACTTCTAACAACATGTTTTCGGTGGTGGTCTTCCCAAATGAGATAACCAAAAGACACAGTCTTATCAAGCTGTCTTGGACCTTCAATGCTCAACTTGAAGCTTTTCTTCTCGTTTATTTCCTTGAAGACCAACGTGTCTGGCTCCACACTTACCTTAACTCCCTTCATTGCTGTCAAACTTGCTTTGTAGATGAAGCTTCCTTCTCCAACATTAGTCACTGTTCTTTGAAATTCCTTCACAGTGTTGGAATCCGGTTTCACATTCCTGTCATTGAAATACGCTATAAAAGAAGGGTAATTGAGATCTAAAGAAGGGTTGGAACAGTTGTTTGAAGATGATCTTGTGATGGTTTTTATTTGTTGTGGTGTAAAGTTTAGACCGCAAAGAAAGTCGATGTAATCTTGGACCGTAGCATCGTATACGAGCCCGGGGTCAAGCGCTTTGTTGGGATTGATATGGCCAGCTCCCATTGCTAGTGGAGTGGCCGGTTGGAGATTAGTACCGATATCCTCGATAGGATTGCCGGTGTTATCGATGGGATCCGACGTTGTCATCAAGGCTGATCGGATCGCTGTGGGGCTCCAATCCGGATGTGCCCCTTTCAGGAGTGCTGCAATTCCTGCTACATGGGGACATGCCATGGATGTTCCCGAAAGTAAATTGAAGCTACTAAACAACATATCGTCATTCAAACGAGCCACTCCGATATTTAGCGGCCAAGCAGCTAGGATTGAGTCACCAGGGGCCATAATATCAGGCTTGAGGACCGATGGAGCACTATAGGATGGTCCTCTAGATGTATAACTAGTTACAGTGGGTGAGGGTTTGGAACCCAGAAATGTTGTTTTAAACTCAATGCTGGCTTTTGGGTTTTTATTGGTCTTAATGTAATCGACGACAATATCGCCATCTTTTTGTTCCAGGAAAATGGCTGGGAAAGGGCTTTGAGTGAATATATCCAAGAGGGTACTATTTGTTATGAAAACACCAGCTACATTCCCCGCCACTTGAATGCTGCTAAATTGGTCATTGAGGGAATCTTCCTTGCCTGGATCTTGGCAAACAATAATCATTCCCACAAGTTTCTTCAACTCTTTGGTTTCATCACATTTGTCCATGAAAACAATTGGGTATTGGGTTGAAGAAAAATTCCCAGGATAAAGAGCAGCTCCTCTGACATAACCATCGGTTCCAAGGCTTAAACTTGCGCCGAAGGATCGATCCATTGTACCGGCAGCTACAGTTAAAACCCAAGGGGTTCCATTATGTAGGGTCTCTAAATCTGGGCCTTCATTTCCTGCAGATGTAGAAACGAAAATGTTCTTCTCTATAGCAGCAAATGTGGCTATTGCTATGGGGTCTTCATACAATTCAAGCTCATCCAAGCCAAATGACAAGGAAAGAACATCAACACCGTCATTAATCGCTTGATCAATGGCAGCAATTACATCGGTCGTATATGAGCCTTCATCCCAAAGAGCTTTATACATGGCAACTCGAGCCTCTGGAGCCATTCCTCTAGCAGTTCCCTGGGCATATCCAAAGAATGAAGCATCTCCCACATATGTTCCAGCCGCAGTTGATGATGTATGAGTCCCATGTCCTGCAGTGTCCCGTGGAGAATTCATTGAGATGGTGATATTAGGATTGTTGGCAATCAAACCTTTATTGAAAGACCTTGCACCGATGAGCTTTTTGTTGCAGAGTGAAGAGTTGAATTGGGTACCACTCTCACATTTCCCTTTCCATCTCAATGGAACATCATTCATTCCATCATCATTAAAGCTCTCACTTTCCGGCCAAACCCCGGTATCAATCAGCCCAATAATAACATCTTTGCCGAAACCCGACGCCGGCCACAAACCAGCATCGGAATTCAAGCCAAGAAACTTGAAAGAATAAGTAGTATCGAGCTTCACAGTTTTGTCTCTAATGGAAGAAACATACCCCCGAGAGTTTTTCAAGGCCTCAAGCTGAGCCAGAGTGAGACTCGCACTGAAACCTTGAATAACATGGTTATAACTATAGAGAAGTTCAGCAATGGGGATGGTTGAATTGGTGTTAGCTCTCAAGTTAGCAGATAAAGATGAAAGTGTAGCCAAGTACCAGCTTTGGCGGCCGGCGAAAGCTTTGGGCATGGCAGAGTGGTCCATGTGAATGATATAGTTGTCGGCTTGTACCTGCTTTGTAAAGATGAATGATAGACTAAAATAAAGGCAAATAAACAGGAGATTGATATGATGAGCTGCCATGGTAAAGATTGGAATTTGGTAAGATGATGATGATGATGAATGTTGTAAAGCTTATATAGGGAAATAGGATGCGTGGGAACTTGTGAATTGTCTGAAAGATATCCAAACAAGAAAATTTTGTAAAGGCCTTATCTATCAAAATCGATCTTGCTTGTGGTGGGGCAGAGCTAAGATAGAACAAGTTCTGTGTTATTTCTAATTTCATGGTCCTTACAACTTGCAAGTCAATGAAAAAGTGAAACAGGGGGAAATACGGGCCAATTAATTCAGAATTTAGAAGCAAAGTGTCTTCACAGCTGGTGGCAGTGGCAGTAATATGCAATCCAAGTACTTGAATAATTGGTACAATATGGGGTCGTTTTGGAGACCAAAACTTGCAAGAAAGCAACAGCAATTTGGCCCATATGTTTGGGCGTTTCTGAAACTTGAAAGATATTGAAGATTGAGAATGGCGTTAAAGAAAGGGGTTGTCGACAAAATGTAATCCTGGGGAATGGTCGGCATTTCCATGAGAAGTTTGGGAATGGTTGGCCTTAATTTTTCTTTTTATAATTCTCTCTTCTCCCTCGTGTATTGGTAAAGCTTTGATGTTCATTAGAATCTTATCAATAATATTTGTGACTCAGAGGAGTGGTTTAATCTCATTACAATTTCACAATCTTTTTTTTTTTTCATCGTTAATGTTGTCTTCTTCTTTTTTACCTTATTTTACATGTGTTATTTACATGTGTTATAGCAAAATAGAGATCTCCGATCCATTTCACTAGGTAGCTTTATCAATAAACACAGAGAAATTATGAATCGTCAATGTATCAAATATAGTTCTTTCTTAAAATAACAAAATTTCTTTTAATTATTTTACCCTTTTTTAGTCAAAAGTAGGGTATCCATCATCAATAAACATACCAAAAAATGTTTAATGTCACACTTTGTTAGTTTTTTATAAGCATAACTTACAAATTAAAAAAACATTTTAATTATTTTACCCTTGAATAAGATATAAAGTATTTAAGATAAATTACACCGTCGGTCACTCAATTTTCATAAATTTTTATTTTGAACACTCTAAAAAAAATTACAAATTGAGCATTGCCGTTAACAACCGTTTTCAATTTTTAAAAAGTCAACAAGTGATCAAAAAGAAAATTTATTAAAGTCAGGTGACTAAAATGAGTGTACAATAACATTAAATTAACAGGGTAACCAAAATGAAAACTTCTTAAACTTGGGTAACTAAAATGAAAACAGTTATTAATGACAGTGCCCAATTTGCAAATTTTTATTTCTAGTGCCCAAGATGAAAACTTATGAAAGTCATGTGTCCAATTGTGTAGTTTAGCCAAGTATTCAATACACGAAATGTTAACTGTTCTCTACGTAAACCGTCTTAATATCAAGGACAATATTTTGAGCAAGTACAACTTCACATAATCAAGCTAGGCTCAAGCTACATGCATATTACGAATAAAGGAAAAAAGTGCAAAGTGGTCACAACTTGGTCACAGTTTCATTGCAACATTAACTCTATGTACCTATACACCCTGTATTGCATGGATGTGAGCCATATTTCCTAAATCCGCCTTAAATTGCAATTATTAAAGCCTGATTACCGCTAAAATTATAAGATATTTGCATCGTTGCATGCATCTTACTGTTAGTAGATTTTGAAGTTGTAATACTCTGTTAAAAAAGTTGATCTACTCCACTTTGTAACTCAGAGTTGGAATGTTAGGATTTAAGCCTCAATTATTACAAGAACTTGGTCATAAACAAAATAATAGAAAAGAAGAGTAAATTTACGTTAAGCAAACACAATACGATGGATTGAGACACACACATCATATTCAAGTAACATTATAGCACATCTAACTATTATGAAGGAAAGCTCCAATGTTTCCACCTCCCTTTTTAGTTGTCAAGGTTTGCTCCCGTCGCAAGCAAAGGCCCCACACCCTTTAGAACCCGGATGGTCATGCAATACAGATACATGTGAGTTGTAGGACCCCTAATGTTACAATTCATCACCCTCTGACCTCCCAATATGTTAGCAACTGACATTTGTATACTCTGATACTTTTACTACGACCTTCGATTCTAATAATTCAAGCATCCCAGCTTCAATACTAGATTATATGACATATAATTATCATCGTCACAGCTCGAGGAACATGAGACGGTTTTTGTTTAGCTAACAACTAATGAACCAAATTATAGACCCGAAAGAAGCAACATGGCAGCATGGCCAAGAACATGATTCATCATATTACCAGCTGAAACTATATAGCAAGAAACGGTAATGCATGCATTGATTATATACCAATTGAAGATACTGAGCTTTCAAAGATAAAAACAAAAAAATATTGCATTTAAAGATGACATGTATTGTATATACACAGAGGTGGAAGTGGCGTTTACCTATGCTGGCTCTCCATGGAAACAAATAGCTAAAGACGATGTGTGAATTCACCTTAACCTGAGTTTGAATGGCTATTTATTGCTCTTAGGATTCTTGTTTTATCCATAATGATCTATTAGTTTGGGCACCACTTTCATACCCACTACTATCACCGGATTCGTTTACGCGTTTGTCAGTCAATGTATTCTTTACATCATCTCGTAGTGAGCGCATGTTCTCCCGTCCATCTTTACGTTCCTGAAATTTAAATGTAGAAAGAAAAGTGACATGTGGCAGAATAACGTCAACAAGTTCAGGCACAATTAATATGTTCGATAAATTTTGACTTTGCAAAAGCATTTTTCTTAAACACATCTCGACCAAAATATCATCCAATGGATTCCAGCGGAACATGAATGTTCCTAGTAAAAAAAATGTTTCATTTAGCAATTAAACTTGAGCATCACTGAAAATTGCTAATCTTCTCTTGATTTTCTCATCAATGAAACTAATAATGATGTTGCATTATACATGATGAAACATGCACTCTTGTCAACCCAAGCAATTTTAACATGCGAAACACATTGCTTAACAAAAGAAACACATGGAACAAAATATTGTACAAAATAATCTACCAGAAACAAGATAAAATTCAGAACTAATGTTACGTCAACTTACATCTCTAAACGGGAACTCATCGGCTTCTAGCATATGAATTACATGCCCCATTTTAGGCCTTTTCTGAGCATTTGGGTCCACGCAGCGTAAAGCAACTAAAAGGGCTCGCTTCAGTGCTCTGGAAGAAGGCTTCTCTGGTAACCTTGGATCCAAAACACCCTCTGCATTCCTGTTGCTAACCATTGATTTAATCCACTCGACCAGATTTACCTGAAAGTTGGAACAAATTGCAAACATATTACAAGAATAAAAGACCAAGAAAGCCATCAAGCTTTGAATCATAGGATAATATTATCAATTGACTTAATTAAGGCCTACAAACCTCTCCTTGAGGCCGGCTGTAATCCACCGGAGTTCTTCCTGAAATTATTTCCATAAGAAGAATGCCAAAGCTGTATGCATCACTTCTCTCATTTAGCATGCCTGTGCTAGCATATTCAGGAGCCACATATCTACAAAACAGAGGCAGTACTAGTATATCAGATGACCATTGAAAACATTAGATAACCACGAAGATGTTCGCTAACAGAAGTTCGACCAACCCGAATGTTCCCATCACGCGAGTGGTCACATAACTCCTCCCAGACCCCAAGAGCTTGGCAAGGCCAAAGTCGGATACTTTTGGATTCCACTGCTTATCAAGCAAAATGTTGCTTGACTTGATATCACGATGAACAACCTTAGGTTCAAGTCCCTCATGCAGATATGCCAACCTAAATTTCAGTTTTTGCAAACAACAACATTCTCAACAAACATAGGGAAGAACACCAAGGACAATTCAAGTTTGGTTACCATTTTCTGTAAACCGAAAATTTACCCTTTCGCAGTTCCAAGCACTATATTCATACGGATCTCCCATGTCAAAGGGCTGCAAGGTCCCACATCTCCATGAAGCCATTGTTCTAAATTCCCATTGTCAACATACTCATAAACAAGCATCCTATGACCACCAAATTAAGTATGTTAGCAAATCATAGCATGATGCTGAAGTTTCACAATTGTAAAAGTTGCAAGTTTTAACATAAAATCCAAACTTCCAATGCAGCAAATTAAGATCAAAATGCAACAAAAAACAGAGAGTACGTATGTACCTATGAGCTCCTTCAGCACAATAACCAAGTAATCTCACCAAGTTCTTATGCCGTACGCGCCCAATTGCTTCCACTTCAACCTTAAACTCCTTTTCAGCTTGACCCCTAAAAGAAAATACAAGAAAACCGAAAACAATAGTCAAGTTTCCCCCAGCACAGAACTCCATGCTTCAAGGGCTATTCTCATTTCTCAAAAAGTTACACTAATACAACAAATGCATTAAAGAGCTTAAATTTAACCCCAAAAAAGGGTAGCCTTTTTACCTATTATTTAGCAGATTCTTGACAGCAACTTTGCTATTGTCTTCCAAAACTCCACGGTAAACAATTCCATAACCCCCTTCACCAATCACATTATCCGCCGCAAAATCATTTGTAGACTCCTCAAGCTCTCTCAATGTATACCAATGTCCCCACCCCAGGTGGGAAACTTCCGGAACCGCCCTAACTGTCATCCCTTGATCACTAGACCGTGCCTCACCTGACCCGTGATCCGACCCGGATCCACGCTCTGGAGACGCTACCTTACGATCCTTCCCTATCTCAATGTGAATGCCGTTGCACCTAGAAACAGCGCCGCTGCCTTCTTCCGGATGAAGAACCAATACGGGGTCGGATTCCGGAAGTAGGACAGGGTTAGAATGATGGGACGGTTCGACGCGGATTTCTTGAATCTCCTTAGAAGCGATGGGGATACTGGAGTTAAGAATAGGCTTAACAACGTTGTTGCTGCTGCGGGTTGCTTTGTTTTGGCGTTTACAAGTGATACAAAGGGAAATAAGGAAGAGAAATATGATTATAGCAGTTCCAACGCAGATTCCAAGAACAACCCATAATTGCAAACTGAAAATAGAGGTGCGTTTCGACAGCTGATCGTTTAAGAATGAATAACCAAACATTATCACGAGTTACTTAGTTTCCTAAAATAAGAGCCAAATTCAAGATATCTTTTGTTTGCTCAAGAAATGAAGTGAGAAGAGGAAATGTTGAGGGAAAGATGATTTAAACGTGGCCATGGAAGAGGGAGAAAAGAGTGAAAACAGTGGAAGCAGCTGCAGAAGACAAAGAGAAGGCTGCAGCTGGCCTGATGTAGACGTAGCAATTTTGTCACGACAGCATTGGAAGACATAAATATGATACTAAAAAAATCATTTAAAACTAATCTTTACATAAAAACAATATATTAATGTCGATAAATATATATAATTAATGTATTTAAATTTATTTAAATATAATAACAATGCATAGAAAAGGATAAATATTAATTTTATAAGTTAACTTTATTTTCACTTTGATTTAGGCTCTGTTTGTTTGGTGGAAAATATTTTTTTAAAAATATTTTTCAAATTTTTCGCGGTTTGTTTGGTGGAAAATGATTTCCTAAATGAAAACATTTTCCAAACACGCGTAAAATGACTTCCTAATTTCTGAAAAACGTCTTACCGATTTCTAAAGGGCAAGACATTTTCCACAGCTCCTCTTTTCACTCTCTTCACCCTAACGAAGATCGTTTGTCACTTCATCATCTCTGCCTTGTCTTCTCTGCTGTCACCTCTGCCTCGTCTTCTCTGCGATCATTTCTGTTTATCGCTTCATAGGTGCGTACGGATATTACTTTCTATAACAATTTTGGAGTTTGCCCCCTTTCTTTTTTTTTTTATGGATAACAGTTATTATTCTCAATTGATTGTTCCCTGCTATTGTTGCATGGTTGTTATGATCTGGGTAAATTGATTGTTCCCTTTCTTGTTTGTTTTAGGCCCTCTCTATCTTAGATCTGATACTGGGTTCTCCAAAGATACGAAACCGAAGAGGGGTTGCATGTTTCGAGGTAAATGTTTCTTTTCAATCGTTCTCTGATTGATTGCTTTATAGAAGATCCTGGCTATTTTACATTTCAAGTTTTGATGTTTGAAAACTGGGAATGAGCAATCGTAGGTATGAGATTTGAGGGTATTTTGCGTGATTCTCTCTATCTTTTTCTTTACGTAGTTAATGCTACCACAAAAGAAAAACCCCATTTTCCGCATTTTATATAAACACTTGTTAGTTTCCATTAACAGTCAAAAACTTCTCATTCATCACTGTTGGGTCATCCATGGCTCCCTTTTCCATCACTGGCACCACTACTTCTATTGTCATTAGTATTGGTGTGTCCTTTCATCATATAAAGAAGTGGGTTGGCTTTTATAAAAATCATGACCTTCACTTCACTGTCCTTTGATAATAAAACTACTAAGGGCCTTGGCTTCCCTTGAAGGACTTCTTATCTTCCATAAAATGGTTATTAAGTTTCATAAATCAAATTCCTTTTAAGTTGTGTTAATAGATCATAGTTTTTTCTATCAGGTTTAGATTATGGCATTACATATTTTGTCTTGACAGACATCATGATCCTGCTATTTTTATTCATTGATTGATCAATTCTGTAACTCAAAACATATATATATGATCTTGCCAAAGTCAGATATAGCCTTTGGCCAAAGAAATGAGGTCAACTTAATCTAAGGGCAGATGTGTGTTTAGATCTTGAATATGTTTAAGTTACAGAATTCATTGCTGCCAAATATATCTTGTATAGTTCCAATTTTATCATATTTATTAGCAGTAATGAGTTGTGTTGTGTTATTACAATGCATGACGGTGATAGTAAATTTTTTTTAAACAAACAAGATTGATCCATGTCAGATCCAATACACATACACAAATAATTTTTTTTAAAAATCCTACCATACCATACCATCACTCACACCCGAGATCAAGTAACATGTAACTTTTTCTACCCTAAATTACTTGTACATGATTGACCAAGGGAAAAAATTTCCTCCCTACTTTACCTCATGGACCTCAACTAGGCTCATTTATGCCAAATTATCAGCCATTAACAGCACTTTGTTGAAATGAAGCAAGAAAAACTACTCTCCAAATTTCTTGCCAAATCTTCTCTCCCTATTTTCTGAAGGTGCTTCCTCACATGCATATACACTATAAAGTTTGGATTTAGACCCTTTTCAATCATCTCCGAAAGCACACTTTGTGCCATAACCGATTTTCCCTGTTTCCTATAAAGACTAGCCAACAAACTGTAAATCGTATTGCTTGCCGTCCTATACTTATCACTACAAACAACCACATACTGGTGTGCTTGTTCATACTGTTGTAACTTGAAGTACCCCTTGATCAAAGCAGCATGTGTCGTCAGTCGAGGTTCGATACCCTTCGATTCCATTTTATTGAGCCAGACGAATGCCATATCTAATTTACCATGTCCAAACAAATTACATATGAATATCTCATAGGTTAATGCATTAGGAGGACAACCATTTTCGACCATGAGTTCAAGCAGTTGACAAGCTTTGTCGGTTTGATCAGTTTTTTGTAAACAACTGGGTATATAGTTGAAAAGCAGCATGTGTCATTCATTGTTTCTCAATATTATCAAGTTGACTATTGGGCCCAACCATATTGAGTAATATTATCCATTGCCTACTCATTGTTTTTGGGTCATTTCCTTTCAATTATATGCAACCAATATTATTATCTGAAAACTTCCAAATTGAATTTAACTTTATCATCTTTGAAGAGATTGTATTTAGTATATTTTAAATTTTAGCCTAACAGCTTTCTTAAGGAAGATAATGAGCGTTACAATTTTGCATATAGTTGGTACAAAGAAAGTAGCTTATTAATTTCTCAAAAAAATTATTAATGCAATTATAATTAGCTTGATATATATGTATGCACTTTAGTCATGGTAACTTTTCATATATGTGATATTATGAAAATCTTGCATCTTTTTTGTAGTGATCAAATATTTGTGTGGCATTATTTTATGTAGATGGATCGTAATCAAGATCAAAATGCTATTGTCGGAGTCGTGGCTTCAGTTTTAGCTTTTGGGGCTCTTTGGATTAAAAAATTAAAAACTAGGAAGGAAATTGCTTCTCACCCTCGTGTGAATCGAGATTATGAAAGAGAAAATTATATTAATAGTATTTTATATAGTGGTGACCAACATTCTACTGATGTGATAAGGATGAGACCGACCGCCTTTTTTAATTTGTGTGATATTTTTAGTAGGAATAATTTGTTACAATCATCTAAATCTGTCAATATTAGGGAGCAAGTAGTTATATTTTTACATATAATTGGTCATAATGTAAGGTTTCGAGTGATTGGATCTAGATATTATAGATCAACTGAGACAGTTCACCATTACTTTAGGGTTGTATTGAGAGCTATTTTGAAATTGTATAAACTATTTATTAGATTACCTGATGAGTCAACTCCTAGTGAAATCAGAAACAATCCAAGGTTTTATCCTTATTTTAAAGATTGTATTGGAGCATTAGATGGAACTCATATTCGTGCATCCGTTCCACTTAGCATTCAAGGAAGATTTCGTAGCCGTAAAAGGGAGACGACACAAAATGTATTGGCTGCCATTACATTTGATTTGAAATTTTCCTATGTTCTAGCTGGTTGGGAAGGTAGTGCACATGATTCTCGTATTTTAAGTGATGCACTTTCACGCCCAAGAGGATTAAGAATTCCGGAAGGTAATAATTATCATTAAATACCAAATAGTTCTAGTAAGCTCATAATTTATTAGTATTAATTATGTTTTGTAAAATTGTAGGTAAATATTATATTGCTGATGCTGGATATGGCATTCGAAATGGATATATTACTCCATATCGTGGTATCTGATATCATTTAAAAGAGTTCAGTGCTCAAGGGCCTGAAAATGCAAAGGAACTTTTTAATCTTCGTCATTTATCATTACGAATCACTGTTGAACGTGTTTTCGGGATTTTGAAGAAACGGTTTCGTGTATTAGATGCTGAGCCATTTTGGAATTTTCAAACTCAAGCAGATATAGTTTTGGCTTGTTGTATCATTCATAATCATATAATGGGAGTTGATCCTAGTGATACTTAATCAAGGATTATACGAGGAGTCTGAGTCTGATTTGATAATACCAACTCTTACGGAGCGAGAAGAAAGAGAAGAAGCAAGAGAATGGTCTACTAAGAGAGACGAAATTGCACAAACTATGTGGACTGATTATATGGCTAGAAATATTAGGTAGGTTTAGGGCTTAAGGTTATTGTTTCTATGTTATGTATGTTTTAGTAAATTGTTTTTTTTTTTTTTTTTGCTAATGTTGGTTGGATAATGATATTGAAATTTTAGTTTGTTGGATTTTGAAATTATTATGTCTTGAATTTGTTAGATATTGATTATGTTTTAAGCTTGTTAGATATTGAATTTATTATGTTTTAAGCTTGTTGGATATTGAAATGATTGACAATGACAATTATTAATGTAGAATGGGCAAGGGCAACAAAGAAGGGACCTCCAAGCAATTCAGGTGGACAAAACCGATGGAACATGTTTTTCTTGAAATTCTAGCAGAGGAGGCCCAGAAAGTAAATAAGCCTTCTAATGCTTTCAAAGCAGTTTCTATTAATCGAGTTGTCGAAGCTATTTCTGAAAGATTCCAAGTCCAATGCGATGCGAAGCATGTGGAAAATCATTTGAGGACTGTAAAAAACCAGTGGCAGATTATATGCAAAATTTGAGGTGAAAGTGGTTTTGGATGGGATGATAACATGAAAATAATCACATGTGATAGAGCGAGATATGATGCGGCAGTGATGGTAATATATGTATATATATGTTAAGTATATTTCAATTGTTTTTTTACTTGTTAATCTAATTGTGTATAATATCCAACAGGCATACAAGAAGTATGAACCATATTTGAATAAAAGCATCGATCATTATGATGAAATGGCTTTGGTTGTTGGCAAAGATATGGCAACAGGGAGTTTTGCTAGAACATTTGCTGACATAGATTTGGATGATGGTAACCAAGATTCAGTGCCTCTAGACTGTGACAATGAAGAGGCTGAAGAGGTAAGAACAAATGTATCTTCATCTGGCACATCCAAACGTAAAAGAAAAATGTTCAAGAAAGTGTTGTTGATGAACAAATTAAATTTGTGGGTGAACAACTTGGCAAAATTGCTAATGCTTTGGAACAATTTACTGCGGATAAGACACCACAGCTTTACAAACAAGTGATGACGATGGAGGAAGAAGGATTTGATGATGACTTCTTGTGTTCTGTGTTTGATTATCTAGTGAGTCGTGAATCCGAGGCCAAAGCTTTTTTAGTTAAAAGTAAGAAGCATAAAAAAATTTGGCTTCAAAAATTTTCTCAAGGTTGAAGATATTGATACTTTTATGTGGTGTAATATTAGTTATGCACTTGGACAATGTTGTTTTTATTATGTGGTGTACTACTAATTATGCATTTGGATAATATTATTAATTTTTAGTATTAATTGTGGTCTAGAAGCTTATTTATAAATATTCAATCCTTGTTTTTTATTTTTTTTAACACAATTACAAATAATTTATTTGACTTTGGTTGTTTTCATTTTATGAAGGTTAGCAATGTAGCTTAATAATTGAGTATTATTACATATTTAATTTGATTTATTTATTTATAAATAAATCATGGTAATATATGTAAAAACAATTTAAAATATAAAAATTTATTAATATGTATATAAATTTATTAATATATGTAAAAATAGCTTTTCCGGAAAATATTTTCAGGAAATCTGCCAAACAACAGAAAATATTTTACACAGATTCATCCAAACACCAAAAAATATTTTCAGTAAATCATTTTCCAAAAAAGTAAATCATTTTCCAGAAATCATTTTCCGGAAAACATTTTACTGCCAAACAAACAGACCCTTAGTGTAATTATATACATAAAACTTAGATTGGGATTTATAGGTATAGACATGAAGGCTTTTTTACCTTAATAATGTGAAAAAATAATTAATTACCAAAATAGGCACACCAAAAATTATTTACAGAAATAGTCATATGTTACATTACCTCGTCGGTGCCGCCTGACACATCGACGACACCTGATCGCTGAAATCAGAGCTTTAAAATTTATAAAACGAATGATCAAACCTGGAAACTAACTCTGACAACGATTAAAGGCAAGTGTACCTATCGAACAGTAGTATAGCTTAGGCAAGACTGGATTGTCGAACCCAAAGGAACTAAAAGTACTAATACTAACTTTCTTTTTATTATTTAGCCTAAAATAAAGTGAAGTTGCTTTAATCTAATTTAATGACTACTAAGCTAAAGACAAGAAGACAAAAAGAACGAATTGGGAAATAACTTGAAGAAAAACTCAATTGATCACGACGATACCTTCAGGAAGAATCCACCTAGACTTCACTTGTTATTTATCACTGAACCATACGATTTATTCACTTAGTTTGATTCATAAGACTCCCTAACGTATATTAAACCCTCTCTCGAGGCGAATAACGTCTAACCCTAGGTTAATTAGTGGAACTCTCGTTCTCTTATAATAACCCCCTAGAATAGCAGTAAATCGATCTATGGATATCCCATATTAGGTTTCACCCTAATCCGGAAAAATCTCGTAACCCTATCTCTAGGCGTTCGATCAACTCCGCTTAATTATGCTAGATCTACTCTTAGGTAGGGTTTATTCCTCCTCCACCTAAGCACATCAAATTTGGATTAAGCACATATAATTACGAAAAAAGTAAGTATTTATCATATAATTCAGAAAACAATAACACGATTCATCTAGGTTTCATCCCCTTCAGGTATTTGAGGGGTTTAGTTCATAACAAATAAAGAAAACATCTCAAGAGAAAAGATAAAACAAAACATAAGAAATCTCTAAAACTCCCTGAAGGAATTGAAGGAGAAATCCGCAGTTTTAAGTAGAACTCCGACTTCCTAGGATGGATTAACTGGCTAACTTCGAGTAATTCCCTCAACTCTAACCTTTTCGGCTTGGCTCCTTGGCCTAGCTCGACGCCCCGACAAAAGCCCAGGCAGAAGGCTTCTGCCGAACTCCCCTTTCAAGTTGCCCTCTTAGGTGTTTATATAGGCTTTGAGATGCCTTACTTAGCCTCCAAGTATCCTAATCCGAATAGGATTCCTATTTGGGTGTTTGAATAGGCTTTGGAATGCGTTTCTTTGCCTCCAAGTATCCTTTCCCGAATAAAATTGCTCTTTCCAGCAACAAGGACACGGCCATGGCACACGCCCGTATGAGTCATGGCCAGGCCATGTTCGGACTTTTAATGAGGCACGGCCGTGTGGTCTTTGGGCCGGGCCGTGTTGATTTCTCTCTTGGCCCAATTTGGTCCGTTTTAAGCCCGTTTCTCGTTCTTTTCATCTTTGGGTGCTTTCCTGAGTATAAGACATGAAAAAAAGGATTAAGAGCACCTTTTTACACAATTCAGGGAATAAATCATCCAAAAGTATGTTAAATGTGAGATTAAAATATGTTACTTTTATGGTTCATCAACACCACCCATTTTTCTCCCCAATCATTTTGTCATCATTACTTAAAAAAAAATTTTTGTGCCGCCACTATGTCAGGCGGCACCAATATGTATTTTTTAAAAATACCTAAAAATTACGGGTATACCAAGTTTTAAAAAAAAAAGGAAAAAATATATTTTCTAATGGTGTCACAGCCATGTTAGGCGGCATCGCTATTTACCCAGCGGTAAAAAAAAGTTGAAATCTGAAGAAAAAAAAGCAAAAATGAAAAATGAAAAAAAAAAAAGAAAGGGCATGAGAGCCCGTGATCATCCGGGTGGCATCTGCCTGACGTCCTGCTGCGAACGTCTGCGGACGTGGCTCCCATGCCTTTCTTTTCAATTTCAACTTTTTTTATTCTATTTTTTTTCTTCAGATTTTAGCTTTTTTTTCCCTTTGTTTTTCCTTTGACTACCAGGTAAGTAGCAGTGTCGCTTGACACGGCGGTGACACCATTAAAAAAATATTTTTTTCTTTTTTTTTTTAAAACCTGGTATACCCATATTTTTTAGGTATTTTAAAAAATATATATACCAGTGTCGTTGGACACAATAACGGCACAAAAAATTATTTTTTTAAGTAATGATGACAGAATGATTGGAGGGAAATGGGTGGTGCCGCCGGTGTGTCAGGCGGCACCGTGGCACCGACGGGACACTGTAGCGGATGCTTATTTCCATAAACAATTTCTGGTGTGCCTATTTTGGTAATTAATTTTTTCCAAATTATTGGGTAAAAAAGACTACATGAAACTTTGAGTTTGATTCAATTGTACGCATTTAAAAAAAAAACAAATACATATATTTATTTTCATATTGGATTAATATAATAGTTTGTTATGCAATATATTAACGTAAAAAAGTGCTAATTTGATCATATTATTAGTAATTTCTAATAATTTAATCAAATCAAAATTTAATATATATAAAATCTCAGAAAATTAAAATTCATATGTAACATTACACATTAAATCAAAGTTCATGTATAGTTTAATATTTCTCTCTACATAAAAATATATACAACTTTGAAGATTATAGGATATAGTATGATTCTTAAAGTTATAAGAAGGAAGAGATTTTTAGAATATTTTATTTTTGTATAAATTTTCATATATTTGTAATTTATGCTATATAAATTTAATAGTTTTTGCTTCTTCTTTTTTGATAAATTACAAAATAGTCATTTATGTTTGGTTAATATTATGTTTTTGTTATTGAACTTTAACTTATTACAATTTAGTCACTAACATTATCATTTTATAACATTTTAGTCATTGTACCTGTCATGAGTCGTGGATCAAAGCCCGTGACTAATTCACAAAGAGCATCCAATGAAGGTCAATTGATTAAATGAGGCTCATTCGACCCACTTGAACTATCCCAATTCGTGGAACATATGGAGCAGTCCATCTATTTGAAGCATTGGTGACCGAGTGAAGCACTTATGGAAAATTAAAGCTACATTAGTGAATATGGAAAGTAATCTTTCAATATATGTAATCTGATAAAATTTGATTTTGTATTTTTAGGGGATCATGTAAATCTCTTAAGAATCTCAATTGTAGATAAGCTTTAATCTCGATCATCAATGTAAAGCAAGTTGTATTGTTGGATCTGGGGGAGCTCAATTATAAATATAAGCATTCCCTCTCATTTGTAATCATCCCATACTTGAGTTGTAACAGCCCGTTCGAAACCACAATTTCGACAAGCGAGTCAATAAATATTATTTATTTAATATTTTTAAGTATTTCATAGAGTCGTATTTAAACAAGTTGAAATTTTAATGTTTAGACAATTAATTTAGTAAAAAGGACTAAATTGTAAAAGATGCAAAAGTTAGTTTCTATTAATTAAATGTGTTAAATAGCAATGGAATGTAAATTAATGGACTAAGTGTGTAAATAAACTATATAATTAGATAGTGGACAGTTATGGACAAGGTTTTGTTGAATTTAAGTATATTTAATAAGGGTAAAATGGTAAAAGGGTAATTATTATGAGAAAAACAATTAGGAAAAGATCTATCATCTTCTTCCTTTATTTTTCCCATAGCTGAAACCTCCATTAGAGAATTTAGAAAGCTTCGGTCAACATTTGCTCATGCATGGTAAGTGATTTTGATTCCATTTTTAATGATTTTTATGTTTTTGAAGTCATTTTAGTTTAATCTAGCTAAAACGGGGGTTAAATTATAAAATTATTAAAATTTTAGGGACCTAACATGAATGATGTAGGTGTGTTTGTGAACTTATTTGATAAATTCATGAATTTGATAGCTAATTATAATTATTTTGTTAAGTGATTTTAGTAATTTTAATGTTTAAAGATTTATTTTTTAAAATAGTAAAACTCTATGGAAATATTTTGAAATGGTGATAAATATGGGTTGATTAGAAACCCTAGGAAATTCAACTAGCATGAATGGTGGTTAAATGTGGTTAATTTACAAGTTTCGGGTTTAGGGGCTAAATTGCATAAAAGGTAAAATATTAGGTAATTTTGTAAATTGATAATAAAAGGACTTATAAGTATAAGGACTCAAATTGCAAAAAAGTCAAAGTAGCAGAGTAGACGTCAGTTTGTGTTAGTAATCGTTTTTGTATAGGTAATTTCTTATATTGATTATATTTTTTTTAATTATTATTTTGGTTAAATTGTTGATTGTTGTGCTTTATATGGCTTTAGTTGATTGTTAAATGTTAACTAGTGACTTGGATTAAATTATAATGTCAATTAATTTGATGATTGTGCTTGAAAACGTGAATTTCATAGATGTATATTTGACAAGGTATAATAGATTGTATATAAAGGATTTGGATATGTAGTGTGTCCCGTTTAAACCTCGTGAATAATTAGGATATAAATGACATGTCATTAGGGGTTATATAGTTTCGGGTGATAGTCTTAGATGACTTACCGATGACTGAGGTCTTGCATTTGTTGCGGATTCTCCACAGCTCGTGTGAACAACATTGTGTAGCTTTACATTTCGACCTACAGTTCATGTGAATAGGCCCATTTCACAGGTCATGTGAGCATTACAGATATGGTTACAGTTACTTTGTGTGAGCATGGTTCCCATGTATCCGACGTTGTTTCATTGGTTAAACAGTAATAAAGGCTTAAACGAGTGAACTTAACTATATGAAATGTTATGAGATCATGATAAATGAAATGGAAAATGTTGGCATAAATGCTTTGGTTGGAATGAGTAATTCAAGTTGGAAATGTGATGAATGAAATGTATATTTGAGTTGTTACTAATATATGTTTTATGAAATGATAAGATATATGTTACATTGTTGAGCTCATTAACTTGTAGGACTTGTGATGTGTATAGGATTTTAATGAGTTCATGAGCATATTAATGGAATTATGCATGAATTAGATAAATTGAGTCTATATGATAAGTTTATGTTTAAGATTTATACGAGCTTATTAAGCATTAGTTGCTTACGTTAGTTGTTTTTCTTTTCTTGTAGATCATCAGAAAGTTTGATCGGTTGGAACCTAGTCAGAGTACATACACACTATCCGTCCATCATTTCGGTAGATGTTTTGGTTATTTTGTTGATTGTTGTAAATGACATATAATAGGAGCTATTATGTTATTTTTCCAATATGATATGAGTTGAGCTTACCTCTAGCTTACTTGTATATATTACTTAGTTTTGGCCTATAAGTGTCTATGTATATGTGTTTGTGGTCACTTTGTTTATGCCTTATGAAAGTAAATAGATTATGGTGAAATGGATTGTAAATGGAATGGTTAAATTGGTATGTTTGATTTATGTTTAAGATATGAACTTGTGGCATTGAAATTGAATTAATTTAGTCTGTGAATTACGGTGTCAAATGATGACATATTAGTTAGGCACTTAGGTTGAATGTTTTGGTATGTTTTAGGCTTGATTATATGTATTTTGAAAGCATGTTTATGGTTAATTTGGTTTTGGATTAGTACTTAAGGAATTGGTGTTGTTTTGCCTTGTTTTGAAAGCAGTTTTAGGAGAACACGACTTGGGACATGGGCTGTTACACAACTGTGTGCCACACACGATCACATCATACGACCGTGTGTGATTTTGATTTTAAGTGCAGGATTTTCCATATAGAAACAAGTTGTTACATGGCCGTGCGACCTTATTTTGAATGCTCACATAGTCTGCGAGACGACCGTGTGACCTTATTATTAATTGCACATGAGTTGAGACATGGTCGTGTAACCCATATTTCGAATTGTATACAGTTTAGTCACACGGCCAAAATTTTCAAGTTTTTTCATATTTTTTTGATTTGATTCAAATTGGTCCCTGATTGTTCCCAAACTATTTTTAAGGCATCGTAAGCTTGATTTAAGGTTCGTAAATGTAAATATGTGAAAGCACCAAATATATCCTATTCCCTGTAAAATAGTAAAAATAACAGTAAAGGGGAAGTAGGGTCGAATCCACAAGGATCGGATTATACAAATGCCTGTTTCTCAAAATCCTGGGCAGAATCGTGCCCAAGAAAACTTGCGTTCCTGGAAAAATAAAAAAACAGAATTAACAATTTCGATCTGGAATAAAAACAAAATATAAAGTGAATTGAAATCGTGAAAGTAAATTGCGAAAATTAAAAGGAAAATAAAAGAGTTTAAAGAAAAGTGAGTTTCTTATTTGGCGAGATTCTAGCCTCCGGTTGTCTCGTTCCTCCTTGGGTTCAATCTTCAGCTTTTAGATGACCCTTCTCTACCCAAGTAAGCCAGTTATAGTGGAAAAGGACGCCTACGACCAGCAGCTCCAAGGATTTAGACTTCAATTAGTGGAACCCGACTCTAGCCAACAATCGCTTTTGTGGAGTCATTTATGCTAGATCAACGCTTCTCAATGGTGAATCCCACGCCATTTTGGCTCTTGGGCTCGCCAACCTTTGATGCAGTAAGCTAACGAACCGACGGTGCAATCCTTCCAAATCATACAAAGCGGCTGCCTTTGCATACGTTGAAAAGTTTACTTTTAAAGAGACATGGACGGAAGCGTCAGCCCCGTAATGCGGAGAAATGATGAATACTTGGGTGAGAAAGTTAAGTGCGGATTCTAAGCCTCAAGAACCATTTTTTGAGGAATTCGAAAACCTTCAGCTAGATGGATTTTAGTGGCTCATGGATGGGATGTAAAGAAAAATAAATGTATAATAAAAGTGGAGGTTTTATTTAAAAAAAAAAAGAAAATGGGAAGAACAAAATAATTATGGGGAGAAAGTTTACAGAAAAAGATGAACAACCAAAATGAGTCACTTCATCCCCTATTTATAGTGCTAAAATAAATGGACTAGTCCTACTTAGAGGTGTGCATAGGCTGGGCGGCCCGACCTGGCCCGAAGGCCCGCCCGAAATGTGGGAGGGTTTGGGCAAAAATATAGGCCCAAAAAATGGGCTTGGACAAAAAAATAAGGCTCGTTTAAAAATAGGCCGGGCTCGAGTAAGGCATTTTTGGCCCGGGCCCGGCCCGGCCCGAATTCATTAAAGGCAAAAAAAAATATTTTTTAAATATTATTTTCTTATTGTTTTTCTCTTTATTTTGCTACCATTTTACTATTATGTTTCATTATTTTGTTGTTATTGTTTAGATATTATATAAAACTTATTTTATTGTTAATTTTGTTATTATTCTAAAGACATTTGTTAATTTTGTTATTATTTTAGAGGCATTTGCTTGTTAAGTTGCATCTATTTTAGTGTTATTTAAGTCTACATATTTTTTAAAATTTATTTTCAATTTGTTGAAAAATATTTATTTTGATTTTTTTAATATTTTTGATGTATTATATATATTTAAAAATTATATAAAATAATATAAAAATTAATACGGGTGGGCCGGGCCGGGCCCGGGTTTTAGTATTTTTATATGGGCCAGGCTTGGGCAAAATTTTAGGCCCATTTTTTGGGCCCAGCCAGGCCCGAGCCCAATGAACGGGCCTATATTTTTAGTTGGGCCCGACCCGAACGCGGCCCGACCCGGCCCATGCACACCTCTAGTCCTACTCAAACTCTCAAAGATAATTACAATTAATCAAAGATAAATAAAGAAATTAAATAATCCTCAATAATTATCCTAATATTAATTATCCTAATTAATTAAAATAGAGTCTAATAAAGCAAAATCTCTTCTATTTGCATTTCAATCCTTCTGTCCTCCATGTTTGCACTTTTGGCACCATCTTTTCCCTTTGTTGCACATTGGTCCATTTTATCTTTAATTTCACATTTTTGGCCCTTAATTTCGCTTTTGCCTCCAATTTAGTCCCTACAAGATAAAAGATTATAAATAGCCCAAATTAGTAGAATCATACTCAAAATAAATATGCAATTAGCACAAAAAAATGTGACGTTCTTGAGTATTATCAAATTCCCCCTACTTAGCCCATGCTTGCCCTCAAGTATGGTTCATATCCACTGTGAAAATTAGATCCTGAAAGAAATTTTACTCCAAAGTTTTATAAAGATTAGTCAAAAATGCATATGAAAAATAAAGAGAACTTTTAAGCTTACTTTAAGTAAAACAGAAAAAGTTTTCTAATTAACACACACAAAAATTAAAATCGTCTTGAATTATTTCATGTTATTTAGGTAAATTACCAAACCTACCAAGACACTCTATTTATTTCCTCCTTTAGTCCCCAACTGCAATTTTATTAGTACTATTTTTCTTTTCTTTTCTCTTTTTTTTCTTTTCTCTTTTTTTTCTCTTTTTTTTTTTACTTAGGAATATATTTCCGGTTAGCAGAGTTTTGCCCATCACGTCACACAACCTTTTGACGCGAAGTAGAATGACAACCCAAGCACCCTACCCCGGTTATTCAGTCAGTCACGTTCTGAGCCGCACTCATAACCTTAGTTAGCGGAGTTTTACCTATCACGTCACACAACCTTTTGACTCGAAGTAGAATGACAACCCAAGTACCCTACCATGGTTACTCCGTCAGTCACGTTCTAAGCTGCACTCATAACCTTGGAAATATTTATTAAACAAAATTTACACGAAATATTAATTTTAAGAGGACCTAAGAGAAATAATCAAGTGTCAAAAATAAGTATTAGTAACCACCTAATAGACAAGAACATAATTTAGGCATGCAAATGTATTAAGTGTCCACTTGATATTAAACTTGATCAATTTTACAAAAAGCAAGATAGAGTTAACTTATTAATCATAATTATTTTTAGCCTAATAAAAATAAAACAGTGGAGATAAAATCATACAGACAGAACCATAACTAACTCAGTAGCCAAGAATCATGCATGTGGGTCAAACAGTGGAAAGTCATGGTCAAATTCTTGGTCATGAAAAGCGACCGAATATTATATAAAAAAATATGGACAAAATAAAGCCTCAAGCAGCAAACACAAATCACAGCAGAAGATGATAGTAATACGAAGGGTACCTCCCCCTACTTAAAACACATTGTCCTCAATGTGGACGTAAAAGAAATAAATAGGTAGAAAAGTTTAGAAAAACTTCCCATGTAGCTACTGTCAATTGCGGAGGAGAGCGATGTGTTCAGTGAGCTGTTGGCCAACAATGTCGAGTCGAGCTTCAATACGTTCTAAACGTTGCTCAACAGTCGATGGGGGTTGGGCTGGAGTGGGAGCTGGTGCGTCAGGTTGATTTCGCTGTAGGGAGACTCGTTCAGACGGTGTAGAACGCACACCAGGAGGGACAAAGTGGAAGGATGACGGAGTGCCAAGTAGTAGGCCCATTGAGTCGAGGCATTGAGCATCTAAAGGATCGGCTTAAGGTGAGGCGGCGGTCGGACTGTTTGCGTGAGAGGGCGATGATGGAGGAGGAAGAAGAAGAGGAGGAAGAGGGAGAGTTGGTCGAGGTTGGGGCGTCGGTTTGTGGCGATAAGGAAAAATGAGAGGGAACGTCGGTTAAATTGACGGCTTGGGGCGCGGATAGGCGACGGCGACGCGAGTTGACGGTGAACGCAGGTTCGGCGGCGGCGCGGCTCCGTGTTCGTACCATCGCGAACGGCCAATGGCGAGCGTTGGAGGGCAAACGGCGAACGGCGATTGGAAGGGAGGGGGGTGAGTTCGGTGGCCAAGGGAATGGGGGAAAGGGAAATGGGAAAAGTTTTTAGGTTTTGGGGGTTTTAATTGGCTGAAAAGGGGTGTTTGGTTCTAGGGTTAGGGGGTTCTAGGGCTAGAATAGGACTGTTTGGCTGCATGGATTGGAATTCTGGATTGGAATAAAACCTGGAATAGAAGTTGTTTGGTACCTTGGATAGGGCTGTTTGGCTCTTGTTTTGTTTCCCTTTTCTTAGTATTTTCGTTTCGTTTTACCTAGATGGAAGAAGAGAAATTTATTAATAAAATAAAAAAATGAATGGAAAATAATAAATAATAATAAAAATTAAAATAAAATAAATAAAACAAAATAAAATAAAATAAAATAAAGATTTGGTTGCCTTCCAACAAGCGCTTGTTTAACGTCATTAGCTTGACGACTTAAATGGTTCTACGGTGGCTCAAAATAAATCTTTTTAATCATGTGAGCTTTGAAATTCTCATTTTTTATCACATCCACCATATTTGGGTTTAATCGTCTTTGCGCCTTTTTCATTGGTTTCGTATTTTCCTCCAAAAGGTTAATCCCTTTTAAGTCGGCAATGGTCTCATCATTCTCCGAAAATGTAAATTTGATATGCTCGAGAGGTGGTTTTAATTTTGGATCTGATGCCTACACCACAGCCAATAATTTTTTAACAGATTCAAAATCATCAAACATAATTTTAGATTTATCTCCATAAATTGACTCAAAATTTTCTTCCACTAAAGAGTCAGTTATGTCGACACAATTTACGCTCAAGATTTCACTGGGATGGCTAATGGCGTCGTAGACATTAAACTTCACGATCTCCCCATCAAACTCCATCGTGAGAGTTCCACTTCGAACGTCGATTTTAGTACTAGCCGTACTAAGGAAGGGTCGTCCTAACAAGAGATCTGAAGATCCGAGAGCACTATCCTCCTCCATTTTTATCACATAAAAATCTGCATGAAAAATAAGTTCTTTAACTTTTACCAACACATCCCCTAGGACTCCTTCGGGACGCACAACGGACCTATCTGCCAGTTGAATGATAACACCTGTTTTTGTTAAAAAAACCTGCGTTAAGTGATTCATAAATAGAATATGGTATTACATTTATGGAGGCTCCTAGATCACACATAGCCTTTTTAATTCCCAAATGACCTATTTTGCATGGTATTGCAAACATGCCCCTATCCTTACATTTTGCCGGCATTTTCCGTTGTAACACTGCGGTCACATTTTCACCAACATTCACCCTTTCATTACCTGTTAACTTCCGTTTCTTGGTGCAAAGCTCTTTAAGAAATTTAGCATACCTCGGTATTTGCTTGATGGCGTCCAACAACGGAATGTTGATCTCGACGTTCCTAAATGTTTCGAGGATTTCCTTATCCTCCTTACCTCTTCGACACTAGTGGAATCATTCTAGAAATGGAGGTTGAATTGTGGGTAATTGAGGTTTCATTCGGACCTATTCATCTTTCTTAGGCTTTTCTTGGGCGATTTCTTGGCCAAGATTCCTATCAGGAATTGGTTCCAGTACCTTTCCACTTCGCAACGTCACTGCATTCGTGTTTTGTCTTGGATTGGGTTTTGTTTGTGATGGCAGCTTCCCTTGAGAGTTCAATTTCTCAACTGATATGGTCAATTCTCTTATAGACGTCTCAGTTTTCTGTTGAAAATCCTTCATTTCTCTTTGGAAATTAAGAGTTTGCTGTTGGATTTGCTGTTGAAAATCAAGAACATTAGCTGCTAATTTATTGACCAAAGTTTTTAGAGAATTACCTGAATCTTATGGCTGCTGTGGAACTCGGTCTTGGTATGGCTGGTTATTTCGTGGATTAGCTCCATAACTCAAGTTAGGATGGTTCCTCCACCCTGGGTTGTAGGTATTAGCGTAGGGATCATATCGCCTCTGTGGTGGGCCAGGGAAATTTCCCACTACATCTAAATGAGCCATAGGGTCATCATAAAAACTAAGGCATGCATCAGTTGTGTGCTCAGGTGTAGCACATATTCCACATAACCGAGCTGGTTTAGCTTTTTTCTGCAACAAGAGAGCTCACAATATTAGTAAGTCTATCAAGTCTATCTTCTATGGAAGAATTACTTAGCTGGTGAACCCTTCTGAGGGGTTCAAGATTGGCTCGGAATTGCTAAGAATTTGCAGCCATCGTGAAGATCAAGTCTCTTGCTTATTGGGGGGTCATGTTGACCAACGCTCCTCTACTAGCGGCGTCTACCATATTCATCTCCATCGGTTTCAAACCTTCATAAATGTACTAGATGAGAGATTTTTCTGTTATATCGTGTTGTGGGCAGCTTGCCCACAACTTCTTAAATCGCTCCCAATAATCGTAAAAAGTCGCTGCTTCTTCTTGCCTTATCCCCACAATCTCCCTTCTTAGCCCGTCTGCTCTAGATGCTGGAAAAAACCTGTTTAGAAATAAACGAGATAAATCAGCCCAAGTAGTAATAGATCCAGGAGGTAAATAAAATAACCATTCCCTAGCTGAATCTGCTAGGGAGAAAGGGAAAGCGCGCAATTTAATTTGATCCTCAGTTACGCCTTGAGGTTTCATACTCAGACAAACCATATGAAACTTCTTCAAATGTTTATGGGGGTTTTCATTTTGTAACCCTTGAAAAATTGGCAGCAACTGAATTAACCCTGACTTCAGTTCAAAATCGATATCCATAGTAGGATATGCGATGCACAATGGCGGTTGTTCTGTCGGAGCTTCGGCTAGTTGCCGAATTGTTTGAGCCATAGGTTGAGGTACTAAATTAGGGTTTCCGTCAACCTTAGCGTTAAGCACTCCTTCTGGGGAATCGACTTCTACTTTTTCACCTATAAAATTTTGATTAGGGTTTTCGTTAAACCTAGACTCTGCTTCATCGTCGATTCTGATTTCTGGCGGTGGATTACTTTGAGTCTCAACCACCACTGACTGCTTTTTCCTTAGC
Source organism: Gossypium australe (assembly GCA_005393395.2). NCBI lineage: Eukaryota > Viridiplantae > Streptophyta > Magnoliopsida > Malvales > Malvaceae > Gossypium > Gossypium australe. The sequence continues at coordinate 81,770,643 of CM016618.1, read as the reverse complement.
TTTGTTTCCTTGCGATTAGCTTTTGCAGTCTTTTCAATTTCTGAGTCAAACGCAAGAGTGCCTGGAGCAGATCTGGTCATAGAAAACAAAAAACAAGATTAGTATGTTACCGATCCCCGGCAACGGCGCCAAAATTTGATGTGTCGTTGAAAGCACCAAATATATCCTATTCCCTATAAAATAGTAAAAATAATAGTAAAGGGGAAGTAGGGTCGAATCCACAGGGATCAGATTATACAAATGTCTGTTTCTCGAAATCCTGGGCAGAATCGTGCCCAAGAAAACTTGCGTTCCTGGAAAAATAAAAAAAACAGAATTAACAATTTCGATCTGGAATAAAAACAGAATATAAAGTGAATTGAAATCGTGAAAGTAAATTGCAAAAATTAAAAGGAAAATAAAAGAGTTTAAAGAAGAGTGAATTTCTTATTTGGCGAGATTCTAGCCTCCGGTTGTCTCGTTCCTCCTTTGGTTCAATCTTCGGCTTTTAAATGACCCTTCTCTACCCAAGTAAGCCAATTATAGTGGAAGAGGACGCCTACGACCACCAGCTCTAAGGATTTAGACTTCAATTAGTGGAACCTGACTCTAGCCAACAATCGCTTTTGTCGAGTCATTTATGCTAGATCAACGCTTCTCAATGGCGAATCCCACGCCATTTTGTCTCTTGGGCTCGCCAATCTCTAACGCAGTAAGCTAACGAACCGACGGTGCAATCCTTCCAAATCATACAAAGCGGCCGCCTTTGCATACGTTGAAAAGTTTACTTTTAAAGGGACATGGACAGAAGCATCAACCCCGTAATGCGGAGAAACGATGAATACTTGGGTGAGAAAGTTAAGTGCGGATTATAAGCCTCAAGAACCTTTTTTGGGGGAATTCGACAACCTTCAGCTAGATGGATTTTAGTGGCTCATGGATGGGATGTAAAGAAAAATAAATGTATAATAAAAGTGGAGGTTTTATTAAAAAAAAAAGAAAATGGGAAGAACAAAATAATTATGGGGAGAAAGTTTACAGAAAAAGATGAACAACCAAAATGAGTCACTTCATCCCCTATTTATAGTGCTAAAATAAATGGACTAGTCCTACTCAAACTCTCAAAGATAATTACAATTAATCAAAGATAAATAAAAAAATTAAATAATCCTCAATAATTATCCTAATATTAATTATCCTAATTAATTAAAATAGAGTCTAATAAAGCAAAGTCTCTTCTATTTGCATTTCAATCCTTCTGTCCTCCATGTTTGCATTTTTGGCACCATCTTTTCCCTTTGTTTCACATTGGTCCATTTTATCTTTAATTTCACATTTTTGGCCCTTAATTTTGCTTTTTCCTCCAATTTAGTCCCTACAAGATAAAAGATCATAAATAGCCCAAATTAGTAGAATCATACTCAAAGTAAATATGCAATTAGCACAAATAAATGTGATGTTCTAGAGTATTATCAATATGCTATGAATGATATGTAGTTTGAATATTTGGTATTTAAATTTATATTTGAAAGGTTTTATATTGTGATTTGTTTTGTTATGTGTCGTAATACTCTAAAACCCTAATCCGATGACGGAGATGGGTTAGGGGTGTTACATGAGCAATAGGATACTTTGAGTGTAAAACCCCTTACTCGTATTCGACGCCGGAACAGGGTATGAGGCATTACCAGACTCACATCACAAGCAATCACACAATTCCGAGTCATAAAATTTGTGTCCAAATTAAAACCATCCATATTCAATCATAAAGTCCCTTATACGAGCCTACGAGACCCGAAACATGTATTGGAAGCGGTTCGGGACTAAACCGAGAACTTTAGAAATTTTTACAAAACTTAAAAATATTTTGCTAACTGCAGGGCCCACACGCCTGTGTGGTCCAAGGGACACGCCCGTGTGACCTTGGGACACGCCCGTGCTTCAAACCTTGTTCGATTTAGGGGTGCTCTCTGACTTGTGCCACACAGTCGTGCCACACGCCCGTGTGCTAGGCCGTGTAGCACACACGGCTGAGACACACGCCCGTGTCTCTGCCCGTGTGCTCAATTATGGACATTCTATTTGTTGGATTGCCGGTACCCCCTATGGTGCAGCAAAAATAAATAAATTTCGGCGATCCAAACCATGGATTCATGTGCAATGAACGAATCGGGGTGAAATAATGGTTTCGAAATTATCAAAACTTCAATCTGAATAGACAGCGATGCCTCGGCAACAAGAATTCTGATCAACTATCGAACCAAGCCACAACCTTTTATGATTTCAGCCTCTACGTAATCCACCCAGTTGACGATGAACGGGAGAAATCTCCAAAATTATTTTTAGAGGTTTCTTTGCTTGACGGCTGCTAGACCTCACAAGCAATTTTTAGGGTTTCTTCAAAAAATTTGTCTATCATTTTTTCCCTTTATAATTGATATATATATAATGAATCATAATTAAAAATAAATAAATATAATAATGTTTAAACCGAATTTTATAATTACATTAATTATAACAAGGATTACGGTAAACTATATTTATTTAAATTTATATACGAACCAAATTCATATATTAATAGAACTATGTTCTCATTATGTGTACAACATCCTTGTACATATAATATGTTCAATATTTGATTGTCCAATTAAATTAATTCATGTGACAACCAAACATAATACCAACTATGTTATATTCCGTTCATTTCAACCATAGGGTGTGACCCTGTAGGTTCTTGTAACATTAGCAGTAATACTAGAACGTTTCTAATGTTACAAACAATGAGTGGCATCCAGCAATGCATCATTGCTACCTAAATTACAAGAAGTCATGATTCGACAAAACCTTTTGTGATTAACCTTTAATGCATTAATCCTTAAGTCCTTTATCTCTGGAATTGACACAAGTCATGGAATAGTTACACTTGCATAGTCCATCCCATGTTTCTTGATATCTTGAGTAGATTATGATATACAAATTAGTATGACATCTCATATCAACTTATTTGAGCATGGCCATGCATTTCTAGTCTCACTCAATCAAGTGGCCTAAGATATTACTCCCATTATGTAGGAGGGACTTATCCTATATTGATCAACCATATCCCTCTACATAGATTGTGGTATATCCAACATCAGCCTTTATAGAACAACCAGTTACGGTGTACGTTTGACTGTATCAAAATATACAACTCACGATGTTGGGATAATGATGATCTCAAGTCTAAGGATCATATACATATTAATCACTATGAATAATATTGTGACAATTACATAATAATCCAAGAAACATACTTATAGCGGGTCAGTCCAATATGTTGTTCTCTAACACACATATTCATGCATTGATTTTGACACTCCATATCAATGACAACTCTTTATCATCAATCAACTACATGTTAGTCTTAATGCATTATTATTGTCCTAGTCAACAATAACACTTGACTAAGGATCTTTTAAGAATAATCATATTATTCTCAGGACATTATTATAAAATAGTTTATTTGTATACACAGGGAAAAAACTGAAATAATAATGACAACGCTTTATAATAATAAACATGGTAAATCAAGTATGTTATTACAAGCATCTCATGATTGATCTTTGGGCATACTCTTACACTATTTTGCAACAATTAAGGTGCAGGGGACACACGGTCAGATTACATGCCCGTGGGGCAGACTGTGTGTCACACACGACCTAGACACACGCCCGTGTGGACAAAAACAAGGCTATTTACCAAGTCATTTTGTCACCCTTACTTCTACACATCAACACAACACCACATGGCACAAATTCAAGCATATAAGAGCAACTAAACAACCACAACCAACACAATAACATGTCATCCTCATGCCATTATTTATCAAGCAACTAAACAACCACAACCAACACCAACTCATGCAAGATTCCACATTCATGGTTAAAACATATCAACTTTATATCTTTGTCTAACATATTCACTACATTTATTATGCCCTAAATCAAACATACAAATTTCACATTCATTAGGTATACCATGATCATATCACCATAGATATTGACACATATATGAATATACTTAGGCTTACAACCATGATAGCCCAAATAAACCAATCTACATGGCCAATTACCAAAACAAGCATTTGACAATCACAAGCCAACACATTGGTTACAATTACAATGACACATTTAACAAAATGACTAAGTCTCTATACATGCCATAGACTTAAAATACTTGAATTCACTTATACCCAAAATGATAGCTTGATAGTGTGATAGGATCTCCAGCGATCTCCAACCCGAGCTAGCTCAATGACCTTATGAGACATTGGAAAGGAAGGGGGTAAGCTATATAGCTTAGTAAGTTCGTACGAAAATAATAAGCAACTCTTACCAATCTTTTATCAAGTTCAACAATTTAAACACAAGATAATACAAATAGCTATAAAGCTTACAGTTATAATTTTCATTCAATCATAAGGTTTACTCTATCAACTTATAAGCACAAGTTAACATATCTTGGCATCAGCTTAACAATCATAATCTCTTCTTTGTAACAGATTACAGCAAATATGAATCATTTCAAACTTTATAGTAACCATGCACATAAATTATGTATACTCATTGTTTCCGAGCATATGTCTTAGTATCTTTCAATTGCCTAAACTCTTATCTTCCCCTTACTTCCATGACCATTCTAATAGGCAAATATGTTAATCTTTCCTTTTTCTCATATCCGATAAATCACAATTTGTGTGAATAAACAAGCCATATCATAACTCAATTTAGCCCGAAGGCCAATCACAAAATCGGCAATCGAATTTACCATGTATTTCATACATCACAAGTATTGACCAATAATCATAAGGTTTTCACAAGACATCATTGTAGAAATCATGAACTCACAATTTCATGAAGTCAATGCTTATAAACTTTACGTACATACCTGTACCAATTTGTAATACTTACATACTCTTTCTCTTATTTGACACACTCGTTGAATTTCCCGTTGAACCATTTGGAATACTAAATGATACTCAGGGATCTCGTACACACATACTGTACCAATGCCATATCCCAGATATAGTCTTACATGTAATCTCGTATCGATGTCAATAGCCCAACTATGGTCTTACACGAAGTCTTATATCGATGCCATATCCCAAATATGGTATTACACGAAGTCTCATATCGATGCCATATCTCAGATATGGTCTTACACGAAGTATCATATTGATGCCATATCTCTGATATGGTCTTACACGTAATCTCAAATAAGCCTAATGTCATGACATTCGTATCCTACATATTCTTAAGGTTCAACCAGGACTTTCGATGTATCGAAATCTCTATCGGTCATTTCCGTAACATCGTACTCAATAGCATTCATATTTCATTTTAATAATATAGGATTTACCATAATTATATCAATCAAGCATTTATACACATATAATTTAATGCTTACTAAACATACGAACTTACATTGGCATAAAAACGGCAAAAAAGACTAAATCGTCAAATACTCATTTTTCCCCGTTCTAACTCCGAACCTCATTTTTTCTCGATCTATAATATCACATTTAACTTATTTAATCATTATACAATTCAAATAAGCCCAAAATCACATTATGTTAAAAATTACATTTTTGCCCCTAAAGTTTGACATTTTTACAATTTAGTCCCTAGGCTCGTAAAATGAAATGTACTCAATTTCTACAATACCCATGCTTAGACAAACCTTACACATGCTTATAACAGCCCAAAATTTTCATTTATTCACATTTTTACACCATATTTTATAACCTTTACAAATAAGTCCTTTTAGGCATTTTCACCGAAAATCACTTAGCAAAAGTCATTTATCATACACCAAACATGCATTTTCTACCATTAGACATCAAAATATATACATTTTCAACATAGGTAAAATTTTAGACCTTGACATCTCTTCAAATTGATGGTAGAAATAGAAAGATCGAGTTACAACGACTTCAAAAATGTAAAAAAATTAAAAATGAGGTTAGAATGGACTTACAATCGAGCTTAGAAGCTTGAAAAACCCTATCCATGTCTTCTCCATGTAATATTTGGCCAAGGAAGAAGAAGATGGACAAATTTGGCTTTATTTTGGCTTTTTAATTCATTTTAGTTACCAAATTACCAAAATACCTTTAATGAAAAACTTTGAAAACATACCAAACCATGTAAATTTTTGTACATTAACCTAAAAAATGGTCTAATTACCATTTAAGAACCTCTAATTTAAAATCTCATGGCAATTGGACACCTTTAACATATAGAATTCAAGTTTTTCACTTTTTGCAATTTAGTCCTTTTGACTAAATTGAGTGCCTAAACGTCAAAATTATCGAACAAAATTTTCACGAAATCGTTCCATAAAATCGTAAACCATAAAAATATAATAAAAATGAATTTTTCTTCATCGTCTTTGTGGTCCCAAAACCACTGTTCTGACTAGACCCAAAATCGGGCTGTTACATTGAGAGCATTTACTCAAACACTTGGTGCAATTTTGCTTTCTTGTGTCTTTTTTGTTCTTTCATTGCTCTTTTACCTTTGAGTTGCTTTCGCTTTATTTTCGGTGTCTTAGAGAATTTCTATCAAAAATTCTCACTTTGCGAGAGTTAAGTTGACTTAGACGAATTTGAACTTAAGAAATTGCCAAATGCTGCACGGATTGCGAGACTAAAATTTTAGCCCGTGACATACCTTTACCCATTGTCAGAGGTGTAATGGAAATCAAATGTGGCACAAATTGTGTCGTTAAATGCTGACATATCATCCACATTACTGTTGCGTAATTAAATACTTTTTTATTATTTTAACCTTTTTTTATTAACTTTATTCCCTATTCCAACTCAATTATTTTCTTCTTCTTTAGTCAAAATGAAACCTAGAGAACCAATCTCAACTCCACCACCATTCAAAACTCCACTCTCAACATTGACAAATCTACACCATAACTCTACCTAAACCGAGACTTAATCTCAACTCTAACCATACCCATTTCCACTGTCAACTAAATTGAACCTATAAACAAACATCACCACCTCCTTTGTTGTTCATTACCAACACCATTTGAGCCATCGCATCCTATCACCTCACCCTTTAAAAGGATTGACACTCATTTAACTAACCAGAAGAGAAGGAAAAAAATCAAAGAAAGGAATTTGCCAGGCAAGTTTGTGCTACGAAAAATCTCAGCTTTCTCATCTTAGCTTTCTCATCATGTTAGCATTTAAGGGCACAATTTGTGCTACGTGTGGATAATGGCACAATGACTAAAACGTTACAAAATAATAATGTTAGTGATCAAATCGTAACAAATTAAAGTTCAATGATTAAAACGTAATATTAACCAAACATGAATGTCTATTTTTGTACTTTACCCTTCTTTTATATGTTATATCTTGTAATCTTATTTAATTATTTTTATATTATTTATTTATTCTCATTTAATTATTTTAATCTTTGAACTTTACTATTTATATTTAATTTATACTTAAATGTTTCTTTGGTCTTAATAGATACTTAAATTTGAATATTATTAATTGGTATTTTTTTTTAGGAATTTAGTTGAGAAAGTTTTAGAAAATTTCCAAACCTTTCTGAAATTTTTATTATTTTTATATTTTAATTTTTTTATTTTCAAATAATACTTACTACGTGTCTTAATTTAAGGCTGTCATGTGATGTCATGTTATTGGTTACTAATGTCAAATTATTAAAAAATTGACAGAATTAACTAGATATTCTAATTGAAACTATTAACAAATTTGACATTTTCTTAGATATATGATTAACTCCGTCAAACTTTTTATAGTTTGGCACTCGCAATCAACAACACAATTCAAAAAGACATGACAAGAATTATTTAAAAATAAATAATAATATTTCAAAAATATATTGTAAAAAAGTTAAAAATTATAAAAATTCAAAAATTATTATTAGTATTGATCTATTTTATAATTAAATGTAAATGAAAGTATTTAATTTTAAAATCAGACAAGATGAAACCGATTGGAAATTAGAGAATGATTATTGAGAGTTGAGAGCCAAGCCGTGATTAATTGAACCAAATAGGTATAATCAAGGAATTTTATCCCTATTGTTTTACTTTGGTGGCTAATTTAATGTTGGCAGAGTCAAGCTTATACTCATGTGATGTTATTATATTCTAATTATTGTGGGTTCATCATGATATACACATTTTTTTTTAGTACTACAATAAAATTGAGAAAATAAGGGGGAAAAAAACTTAGAAATGACGTGGTAGAATATAATTTAATATTTTCATTTTTAATCTTTTAACTTATATGGCTAGCTGGCGAGTCAGTAAATATCTGGAATGACAGGTGGCTTCCGGGACCTGGCAGTGGTAGAGTAACATGTCAAAATATGAATATTAGGTTTACTCAGGTTTCAGATTTAATTGATAGGGAAACAAACACCTGGAAGCAGGATACCATTCGATCGTTGCTCGGAGAGGAGCAGTTGAAATGCATTCTCACAATCCCTTTAGCAAGCAGTAGACCACGAGATGAACTAGTATGGCGAGGGGATAATACAGGGGTATATATAGCAAAGAGCGAATACAGATGGCTTATTACAGAGGGGGGTACTAGAATACATAATGAAACTCCTACTAATTTCTTTACAAAATTATGGGAGCTACAGGTGCCTAGCAAAATTTGCATTCTCATGTGGAAAATTGCTCATAATTATTTACCCACATTACATAATCTTAAAATACGTCGACTGGCAGTCAATCCTTTATGCCCGGTATGTCAATCTGAGGAAGAATCGGTGGAACATCTTTTTAGGGACTGTCCCTTCACACATCAGGTCTTGCGCGGATTAGGAACGCCATTATCAACACACAACAATGAAACCAGTTGGAAAAATTGGTTAGCAACAGATTTTGAAAAGCAGAATATTGAAGCATGCAAAATCAGATCTATCGCCTAGTGGGCTATCTGGTATAATCGCAACAAACTATATCATGAAGGAGTGCGAGAGCATGTGAATGATGTTATTGGGTTCATCAAGGCCTACTATTCAGAAATTTCTAGTATTGGGGAGAGTTTGAAGACTACAAATGAATCTACAGTTCCAGTTTGGAAACCGCCAGACAATGATATCATAAAAATTAATTTTGATGCCTCTTTTAATAGACTCACGAGACGTTCTATTTCGGGAATCATTGCAAGGAACAAAGAGGGTCTGACAATGGCAGCATGTACCTTTCCATGGGAAAATATTCCAGACCCAGTCATGGCCGAAGCTAGAGCGTGTCTGCAAGCTATTATTATGGCAGAAGAGATGGGCTTCCAGAATATTTGTATTGAAGGAGATGCGCTATCTGTCATACGAAAGCTGAGGTTTGCAGAAGAAGATAGGTCGTGTATTAGTAGTCTGATTAAAGAAATAAAGGGAAGAGTTGTCAACTTCAGAAGAGTGAGGTTCAAGTACGTCTCAAGAGAAGCCAACAAAGTAGCTCATGCAATGGCACAGGAAGGAGCTAGATACGAACACCCCAGATACTGGATTGAGGAGGCGCCACACGCGGTGGAGGTTCTGGTGAATCAAGAGAAAATAAGCGGGATTCATGGCAGTTAAAGGAAGAAATAGAGTCCGGGAGTTGTGTTTGGGTACCCGACGAACTCGTGATTTCTGCCAGAGACTGAGGATATAGAAATGGTTGATTTTGGGGGAAAATCGGTCTCTTCAATGGTTGATACAAGGAGGTTGAGATCAGGGATTTAAATTGCGGTCGCGGCCGCGTTTTCGGTCGCGTTGCGTTTATCGCGGTTGCGGACATAACGAACCGTGTATTTTTATATATATTTTTTGCATAACTCCTATTTAGAGTGACTAAATAGGTTCTGATTATATCTATATTCTTTTTGACACAATGTTTAGAACTACCCATAGACTAGTCGTACATTTTTAAATACTTTTTTGCACAACTCCTATTTAGAGTGACTAAATAGGCTCTGATCATATCTGATTTTTTTGACACAATGTTTAGAATTACCTATACTGGAGGATAATGCGCTTCAACGCACTTGAACTCACATCCTTGTGCATTGACAACAATACCCATGCCAATCAAGCTAAGACTCAATTAGCATGGACAAAATAAGACTTATTTATTTTGCACATGTTGTATGAGATGTATTATACGAATTTTGATTAGATATAATTATACCTACGATATCTTGAATTTTATTGAATTTTACTTATGAAATATTTACTTTAATTTAATTGTACAAATTTAAGATTAAATAAATAAATCTAATTATTTTAATATTTAATAAATATAATTGTATGTACACTCAATAAGTATACATATTCAACAATAATGTTAGTTGTTTGTAAAAATTAAAATAAAATATTCATGTATCTAATTAAATAATGTAAAAGTTTATTTTAATTTAATCATGTGGTCGGGACTTCGATCCTCGCTCATAGGAATGAAATATATTTTGTAGTCAGTCGTTTATTTTTTTGGAAAATACTTGTAGCGAGAAGATTAATCCCTACTACTGATGATGAATCAACTGAATTTAACAAAAAAAATTATGAATCACAATATTTTACATAGAACTAAAATTCACTTATAATTTTGAGAATTTCTTCTTGGTTTTCAAAGATGAAGCTGGTTGTTTAGGTTGATGAATGTTTGTTGTCCAAATTATGAAGTGAAAAAGAGCAAAGCAATCCTTGGCTTATCCCATTGAGATGTTGAATGTGGAATAGATTTATCACATGGAAGAGAAGTCTCAATTCCCTACCTTATATGTCTTTTAATCAGATAGATGCCTTTCAGTGGCAAAGCAACAAAGGCCATTTAAAGGTGGAAGTGATAGGCTGAAGATGACAATAATTTCGTTTAAGTAATCCAAGTTCTAACTTTGAACCATATTAGCAGTTAATTTAAATGTCTCCTCCAACGACAGTGCCACCGGAAATTGGTCAGACTCTCCGCCAGCCTTTGAATCCATGCAAAAATAAATTAAAATAAAATCCCACAGATTGCCAGGGAAATTTTTATAGTTTTATATAGCAGACGAGATTCTTATAAAGGCATCAATTACACCTTCTTTGAAGAGCACCTACTGGATTTGGAAGTATACCATTGAATCTTGCACCAACTTTTTAATTTAATTATGGCGATTCGTATTCCAACATTGACCTGTTAAATGTCGGTGGATGAATGTTCAGTTAGGTTGCTTTCTAAGTTGCCATGGACCATTGTTTTCTTTCTATCGTCTTCACTGTTCTTCTCATTCAATTAATTTACCTCTATATTCTACCACCAAGTAATGAAAGAGCATAGGCTGTGGTCCTTGGAGGCTTGATTCTTATAATCAACAAAATGTAAAATTCAATACTAACATCTGCAATCATTTTCTTATTCTGAACATATTACTTTAAAAAAAAATCAGGGGTTAATCGATTTAGTTTATATACAAATTTAGATGAAGAAATTGATTTTGAGTTTAGCTTGCAACAAGTTTATATGAATTCTACATAAAAAAAAGGGAAGGTTGAACGAGTTAAATCAATTTCACAAAAGAAGAAAGGTGTTGCAAAGTCATAGGATATTGTTAAAATTAAGTGAACGTTCATGCATGGCCAACTTTGAGAAAATTGTGCCTTTGTGCCTTTTTTACTTTACAACGATGGCGATGGCGATGGCCAGCAAGCGACATTACTAAAGAATTAAAACGCATGAAAATGATAAACCATTGTTCTCCACATTACCAAGCATGCGAGTTTCTTACACATAAAACTAATGAAGTGTTTTTCTAGCTTTTAATGGGAACTTCAGATTAATAAAGAAAAATAGAAAAATGGAGTGTTTTCTCTTTTTTTGATAAAGAGATTTTATTCTCTTTTAATTTTTAAAGTGACTAATAAATTCAAAACCAGGGGTCAACCATCAAACACCCTCTTTTTTTTTTTTTTTTTTTTGCCTTGAATTATAAATTTATATATCAAAATTCAGAGGTTTAGTGGACAATGGAACAAATTAAAGTAAAGTAAAAGCATCCTGGATGAGATCCATCAACATATAATATAATATTAAAGTTGTGATAATTGGGTATAAGAACATTTTAAAAAAATGAAAGAAACCCCCCACTACAAATCCCACTAAATCCACTAATCTCCTATTCTATGCCCGTTTTCCTTCTTTTTAACTAACCAAAGTACAGAATAAGGAAGCCTATATTGTCTTTTTCAAGAGCTAACATACCAACTAATGAAAGCCCTTGGTTGAATTTGGAGACCATTAAGATGATTCCAGGATCAAAGCAGGTGAGACATCGGTGCTGTTATGGCTATGATTGTGGTCAGCTTCATATGTTACAATCAGCATCATCGGTTCATCTAGAGCTCGCTCTACATGTTTCCTGGCAGGGCAGCCTTTGACGCTGCTGCACCTGTAATACCCCCTGAAAATTGCCCAAACAAACGTGTTAGGGAAAGTCGGGTTTGGTCCGAGTTAAGTGGACTCGCGCAAGCTTAACAGATGAATTTAACTCAGTAGACGATTCAATGTAAAATACATAATAAAGTCAATGACAATTGCTGTTGAAAACAAATTTCTTTAAATATGCAAACTTGAATTATTGTCCTTTTGAGGCGTTTAATTAAACAGGTAACGGGTGGATTGACTGGTAAAGAGACCCACATGAAAGGCAAAAACCAAGCTAATAATCTTTACGAACCTTGGATGAGGGGACCCCTTGATTGGTTTCTGCCCATATTTTCTCCATGAATATTCATCAGGAGGAATATCAGCCGTCTTGTTGCTAATAGCTGGAACTCTAATGACCTTCTTCAATCTTGATTTCCTAATAAAAGTTCAATCAAAAGGTTCAGACTTTCAGAATAAAACCAATTAAACATCCAATTGTATGTATGGCCCAGAAAATCTAAGAAACCAACCTTTCCTTGGAGCAATGGCAACGGCGAGAGAATGAACCATATTTAAGAGCAGCACCATCCAATGAATTGCACTTCCTTTTCAAAGAGGAAAACAATGGAGGTTTGCCAGAAGAAGGGACGTGAGAAGGACTAGTAAATTGGAAACCGGATGGCTGAAAGCTATCAGTATTTCCTGTTGAGGAAGAAATAAATGAATTCCCAGCAGACAAAGTACGCGAAGATGAGAAATTTTTGGTACTAGGCGATTCGTTTCTTTCCAAAACACCAATCTTTGCTATCAAAGGAGGACTTCTTTTACTCTGGGGGCGACTATGAGGCAAAGGAGGCAACCTATAACTTGGGGTCGAACAAAAAGGCTTAAAAGCAGACACTTGATCTTTGGTTACTTGAAAAGAAGAAGACCCTGTCTCTGGCTCTTGAATCTTCTTCGAAGCTTGTTCTGTATCTTGTTTTGGGTGAAGAACAGGGGCTCGTCTAAATCGAGCATGGCCGATTCTCGGTCGATCCAATAAAGAAATAACCTCTTTGAAAGAGTTAACAGTCTTATCTGTAACAGCTTGGATATCCATGGCTGACTCTGCCGAACCAGATGGAGCAGCAGTTTTAATAGAAACATCTGGATTGAAAAGCTCTTGATTTTTAGACATCAACGTTATCAATTCTTCAACACCCTGAATCCCAGAATTTGCAGCTTCTTTCAAAGCAGTTTCCACCACTTTTCTTGCAAAACTACCACCACCATCACCGCCGTATACCATCTTCAATTCCACGGTCATCCCTGTTCATCAAACGAAAAAAGAAAACCCAAACCTATCAAAAGTCTGATAACCCGAAGAAGAATCAAACCAGTTTTATAGATTTACGGAAAACCAAGGTTTGATATATTTAGGATAGGAGAGGGAAAATGAATTGAAATAATAATGTCAAAATGATGAAAGTAATAAGAAGAAAAGCTCAAAAGAGAAGAGAGTCAAACTTAATGCCTTCCGTTACATATTACCGTCGAACTCGTCACCCAATCAAATTCACTCCACGTATTAGAAATGTTGTCGGCACCTTGACCAACTTGGGTCCCATCACAACGGGAATTTTAAATTTTAAAAGTCAAAGGGCGATGAATAACCGTTGGATGAGATGACCAGGTGAAATGGGGAATTCTATTTTGGTTGAAGACAGTGAGGCAGTGGAGTTGACTTTTAATAGCTTTAATTAAAGAGATAACATAAAAAGTCGTTCGTGGGGCCATTTTTACCGGAAACCGGAAGAAACGTCAAACTTTCGTCCCCCAAAGTCATATGGGATTCTTTCAAAGTGGGGCCATTGCTGCCGTTCGATTTAGCATCATATAACTATTTATAAAGATTGGTCTTTTTCTTTTCTCATCATCATTTGAGCTCAACTTTGACAAATGATTTTCTTTTTCTGAGAATATATTTTTTGAAAAGTCCTAAACAAATTTAAATAAATATAACACGTTTAGCCATTAAATTAAGTCAATGTTGACAGGCACGTAGATTGGAAAAACCTTTTTTTAATTAAAATAAAATCATATCAATCATTTTGAATAAGGTATAACAATTTCTTACCCTCAATTTTTATTAAAAAAATTATTTTACCCTTTATTTAATTTTTCATCTCTTTTACTTCTTTAACTTACGTTTTTATTAAATCATCTTAAAATAGATAAAAAAGTTGAGGTTCGTTAACTTTGTTAACGTAGCGTACAGATGGATTGCCACGTAAATAACATGTCAACATTTAATTAATTTTTTAAAATATTAAAAATATTGTAATTCTTAGACTTTTTAAATAATTTAATGATTTTTATTTTTTTAAAAATAGTTTTTATATATTTCTTTAGGATTTTTAAATTTTAAAAAATTAAATAAATGTTGAGGTGTCAACCATATGGAAACCAACGTGTACACAACGTGAGCAAAGTTAAAAAAAATTAATTTCTCTATTCATTTTGGGGTAATTTGACCAAAAAAACGCAAGTTTAAGGACTAAAAAAGAAGAAAATTTTAATGAAGGGTTGAAATATTTTTTTTTATAAAATTAAAAGACCAAATAAAGCATTATGCTTTTGAATAATGATATGCTAAATGTTCATGAGAACTTTTTTTTTCTTAAATTAAATAAAGTGTAACAATTAGTAAAAAGTATCATGGTGAACACAATTTTTGTTAACACCCCACTTCTGACCCAGTCACTATATACAAAGTTATGACGTCACATTACATTACCAAAGCAACTCAAGGTTAACTTACTTCTTAATCATATCATTCAATGCACAAATATTGTTCAAATAAATTCAATCATCCATTTTAACCACAAACTTACATTTATAGTGTTTAATAATCTAATTCATCAAGTTATGGGTGTAACAGTCCGGTTTTTAGTGGTGTTAAAAATGGTGGTTTCATAATCTCATTTTCGATATTAGAGTCCTTAAATATAATCATTTAATTTTTACAAGGTTAGTATAAATGTTAATTAAAGTTTGGTTCCTTGATTTTGTCAAATTAATAGTTAATTAAGGTACAAGGATTAAATTGTAAAAATGGTAAAAATTAATCCCTATGAATTTTTAATTAACCGAATGACCAATTAAGTAATTGAACCATTAATGTATAGCCAAACGGTGGTGGACGCCAGTTGTAATCCACCAAATTGGTTAATTATGCTTTGTGTTAATTAAGTAAAGGTTAATTAAATTAATTAAAGATTAATCTAAGTATATTAAAAGTCAAATTTTAATGAAAACAAAACATTTTAACTATTCATCTTCTTCTCCACCCGTAGCAAAAAGAGAGAATAGGGTTTGGAAGTTTCAATCTTTCGGTCTTGATTTGGTATGTTAAATTTAGTCTTTTTCTTTATAATTTTTATGTTTTTGAGATCGTGAGAGCTTGATTTTGCTAGTCTATGTACCAAATTATAAAACTATTAAAGTTTATGAAATTTTTCATTGATGAATGCTTGAAGAAATTGATACTAAATTGTTAGATTTTAAACTTAGAAGTGAAAAAATGTTAGTTTGTAAAGCTTAATTACTAGTTTTTGAATATAAAGACTCTATTGTATAAATTTCAAAATTGGTGTAAAATTTCAGTAATTATAGACAATAGAGAGTCTTAAAAGGATGTAATTGTGATCGGTTTCAAAATTTAAGCTCAATTTTGAAAAATATTACAATTTCGATTTTAGGAACTAAATTAAATAAAATATAAAACTTTAGGGCACTCAAAAAAGCGAAATTAAACTGATTCATGCATATAATAGGATATTGTAAGATGTATGGAATTGATAACTTGAACTAAATTATTATATATATGTATGTATGGGGAATTGAGCCAAATCGAAGATAATCAAGAAAACACAAAAATTGTTGATTAGTCTTTAAAGATTTGGTTGTTTATTGATTTTGTTAGGTAAGTTCATATGGTATGATTGTATTTAAATTGTTATATATTTGAATTATGAATTTGCATAAGATTGTTAGTAAATTGAATTGTTTGCAATTTGATACAAAATGTGAAATATGAACTAAACCGTAAAGAAATAATTATATGTGTTAAAGATGTCTAGGTGATCTTAATAAAAGATAAAATACAATTGACTTGTCAATATGATTATTTGCAGGTTGGTATGGGATGTATATGATGGTACGGAGTTTATTATACAAAATGAATGCAAATATAATAAAACTCGAATGAAGGTAGCTAGATTACTATCCAAAAAGATTCTCGTATAAAAAAGAAGAAACAAGATTTCTTGCCTACCTCCTAGAGTGGATGAACCAAAAAAAAGCATCAGCTGAAATTAGGAGGGAGGATTTAAAACCACAAATCATCCACAATTTAACAGGTGCATAGGGATACTAATGGAATAAGCCCATAAACACAAAATAGAAGGCCGAAGGGGGCAACATAGGAGCCTGAAATCGGCTCATTTGTAGTGGACTGGTAACAAGGTCCACAGGGTCTTTTTTTATTAATCAAAGTAAAATGAAACAGACAAAATAAAATAAAATAAAATAAAACATAAACTTTTCATTAATGTTATGAGATTTAAAAACATGTTAAACTATGTATACTTATTGGAGAAAAAATAATTGAGTTTGATGTACGTATATTTATTTATTTTATTATTATGCATATATGATGTACTTATATTAACTTTTTAATTGTTGTTCATATTTGGTAAAGGATTATTTGTAGAAACATTCGTGGTATGAACTATTCATTAATTAATTAAGCATAAGAATATTTTTAAAAAATATATTATAATCATTTTCATATTTTAATTGAAAATATTTAATAAATATAGAAAACCATATATGCATATGCATTATCGTACAATACTATTATTTTTTTTTATATATTAGTTGTGCTATTTATAATAATTGTATCTATTTAAGTTTATTATATCCAAGTAATTAGCTTAACATTGATCTGTAATTTATAACTATTTCATTAGAATAGCTAAATTAAATATACATTAAAAATATATGTGTTTAAAATTCAGCATTAATATTTAAGAAAAAAATTGTTAGCAACCAAAATATCGTCACCACTTTAAGCATCAGTAAAGGGAGAGAATTAAAATTTTTGTTAGAGTTCGTATAAAAATTTTGTTGTTAGAGTAAAAGATTATTAGGATTAAAAAATCAAAGTAGTAATATTTATTACAAATAAAAATATAAGAAAAACCCTAGATAATTATTCATTAAAAATGTGTTTTTATTATTAATATTTTAATATATACTGATAATTCACGTAATATGTTATTACTTTTTTTAAAATTAATTTCTTGAACAGTAATGATGCAAATCACTTTAATTATCATTATATGATTATAAATATTTTTTTCCTAAATTTAGTTAGTTGATTGTTGTAAATTTTTTTTTTTTTGGTAAAGAAAATAAACATAACTAGTTAATTACTTAATAACTCTCTGGGCAATATTACCACTAGTTTGTCAAATAGAAGAAAATGCTAGCACCTCTTTTAGAATATCCGCAAATACTTTCAACCCAAAGCTTGTATTAAAGGCCATTTTGGCTAGGTAATCTACAACCTTATTAAAATCTCTAGGGAATGTTCTATAGTCCAAAATCCCAAATTCTTTAGAAGAAGATGAATACGTCTAATAATAACAGAGTTCAAACTCGTCAAGGAAAGACCTTGAATGGCCTTGATTGCCTCCAAGTTATTTGTTTGAATCTTTACGCCTGCATATTGCATATCTTGAATGATATTCAAGAATACCCCTAATTCAACATAAAAAATTTAGCAATTGCGCAAGTATCGATTATATCCTTAATCCACTCCTCATTTTTGTCCTTTACTACAGTGTTTCCATGGTTTACTTGGTTAAAGTTTGAGCCCATAACACTTGCATAATGCATTTGATTTTACAAGAAAATAAGATAAGAAATAGTTATGTGATCATGTTAATATGCGTCATTTTTATTTAATTTATGCAATTGAATTATATTTAAAAAATCTAGTATTTATTAATTTAATCATTATTGAATTAATTTTTATCCTTTAATTATCAAATGTGATATTTAATAATTGGTCGTTACGTGGCATGATTTGAGTGAAAGTGATATATGCTAACATAGCATTATTGTTTCATACAATTCTCTTTCTCTCTCCAGTACAAACATATATTAGATTATAGCGCATATCACTCACACAATGTGGGTGGAGAATAATTAGGTAATAAATACATTTATTCAAAATTTATATAAAAATCAATTGAACTTTTTGTTGAAATAATAAAGTTAAAGCATTTATTATTCATTGTGTCACACGGCCGTTTCATTCAAAGGAAAAGGCCCGGCTGAGGATGGCAACAAGAATCGGACTGCAGGTAAATTAATGGGAGGTAAAGAAGGTGGTATTCGGGCCATTAGAAAAATTAATAAAATCACGCACGGGAAAGGAAACAATTTTAGAATTAAAAACCCCTCAATAATTCCCTTGAGTGATTCTATAACTAGACTGGTTCAAACTGTCTCCACGCTTAAAAAAGTGGAGTTAGTTGCATCTGGCCCGAGCACCGGTAAAAGCATTTAAATTGCTTCGTAGTATGTTTTTTCAGTTTAGTACATTGAATTATGGTTTTTTGGTATTATTTTCTTGGACATTGTATTATGAGCTCTAATTTATCAATTTTTTCTTGGAACTATCAAGGGTGTGCGAATAGCAAATTTCTCCGAGCTTTTCGTGAGTATAATCTTGAGTATAAACCAGATATTGTGTGTCTTTTGGAGTCGAAAGTTAGTGGTAAGAAAGCTATTTCTATTATTGATAAACTGGGCTTTGATCGGTCCCACCACATTGAGTCTACTGGTTTTCAGGAGTCATATGGGTTGGATGGAAGGACTATATTTCCATTAGTATTATTCATAATCACCCTCAATTCATGCTTCTTCATTTTCAGGGCAATAGCTTTAGTAATGGTTTTTTTATGTTTGTTGTTCATGGAAATCTTGACAGAACCAAGAGGAAATCTCTTTGGGCTGATTTAATGAAGGTGTTGCCTCAAGACCCCTTGCTATGGTTGATTTTGGGAGATTTTAATGCCATTCTCTCCCCTAAGGACAAAAAAAGCGAACGCGCAACAGACAAGAGATGTAATTTTTTTGGTAATTTTGCTGATGTTTGTAATTTGCAAGATCTAGTATTTATAGGACCGTCTTTCACTTGGCAAAGAGGAAATACATCCGAGCGTTTGGATCGAGCTCTAGCTAATGATGCTTGGGTTTCGGCCTTTCCACACACACTTGTTTACCATCTTCCTCGTATAAAATCGGACCACAGGCCTATTTTTCTTAAGACTAATACTGAGCTCAGTGTCTCAAGAGAGAGACCGTTTCATTTCCTTGCAGGATGAACGAAGCACGCAAACTTTAAGGATTTGGTCTCAAACAAATGGAGCTATTCAGGTAACATGGCTGATTCGTTATCTGAATTCACTTCTCATGTTAAAGTTTGGAACAGGTTCGTCTATGGCTTTTTAGGCACTCGCAAAAGAAAACTCTTGAAATCTCTTGGGACCATTCAAAAGGCCATGGATCAGTCGTCCTCCAAAAGATTAGCTACTTTGGAGATGGAGGTTCGGGATGAATTGGAGAGTGTGCTTAACCATGAGGAGCTCTTATGGAGGTAAAAGGCTAGGTGTGATTGGCTCCAATTTGTGGATAGGAATACTAAGTTTTTCCATAGTCGCACGCTACAAAGAAGGAAATTTAATTGTATCTTGGCCTTACACGTCAATAATAGAAAATAGTGTTCAGATCAGTCTATTCTCAGTGATGAGGCCGTTAAGTTCTTTGTGAAGTTATATGGTGAAAATTCAAGGCCTATGTATGATATTCCCTCAAATATCTTTCCCTGCCTCAAGGACCAAGATATTGACTTTCTCAATAAACCTGTGTTGAATGATGAGATAAAGAAGGCCCTTTTTTATATGGCTCCGCTAAAAGCTCCAAGAAGTGATGGGTTCCATGCGCACTTTTTCCAAAGCTAGTGGGATCTAGTTGGAGGGGCGGTTTGTGAATGGGTTCAGGGAATTTTTGCTGGCAACAGAATTGAAGGGAAGCTCAATAACACTCTTATTGTGCTTATTCTAAAGAAGGATCGGCCGGAAGATTTCAGTCAATTTCGGCCAATCAGCCTCTATTCGGTTATGTATAAGTTGGTGATGAAGGTGAACGCTAACAGTTTAAAAGTAGTATTTCTGAATTTCATCTCTCCAAAACAAGCAGGGTTCATTGCGGGGAGGAATATCTATGATAATGTCATAATTGCGCAAGAGGTAATCCATTTTATGCGTAGTAGGAAGGCTGGAAGGAAGTGGATGGCCATTAAGTTAAATTTGGAAAAAGCATATGATAAGGTCAAATGGAAATTCATATAAGTGTCCCTTGTCGCAGCTAGAATTCCCGAGAAAATCAGAAAGGTTATTATGAACGCTATCTCCTCCTCCATTATGCAGATTCTTTGGAATGGAGTCCCGTCTAGATCCTTTAAACCTGTAAGAGGGATTAGGCAGGGATGTCCTTTATCGCCCTATCTCTTCGTACTTTGTATGGAATGGTTAGAACACCTTATTAGATCAGAGATTTCAGCTGGCAGGTGGCTTCCTATTAGGTTATTTAGATCGGGACCGGCTTTATCCTATCTATTCTTTACTGATGATCTTGTTATTTTTAGCAAAGCGGATATGGATCAAACTTTTTTATTAAAAGAAAGCCTTAGACACTTTTGTGATTTTTCTGGCCATAAGATCAGCGCAATGAAGAGCAGCATGTTTTTCTCTAAAAGTGTTGACTCTAGCATAGGAGATCAGATTAGCCATTTTTTTGGGTTTCAGAAGGTCCTCAATCTAGGAAGTTACCTGGGGGTGCTTCTTCTATACGATCGTGTTACTAAGAGTACTCTAGACTTTGTAATCGAAAAAGTGAGGTGTAAGCTTCAAAATTGGGAAGCTAGGAAACTCTCATTTACAGGGCGCGTTACACTCGCTCAATCAGTTCTTCTTGCTATTCCTAGCTATTTCATGCAGTCTTTAGCTATTCCGGAAGGGGTGTGCGATGAGATAGAAAGGATAGCAATACAATTCATTTAGGGGGGTTCAGTTAATAATCCAAAATCTGCCTTGGTTGGTTGGGACTCCATTTGTCAACCGAGGACCTGTGGAAGACTTGGCTTTAGACATGTTCAAGACCATAATAACTCCTTTCTTATGAAGATTTGCTTTAATCTAGTCTCTCGGAAGGACGCATTATGGGTAAGAGTCCTTCGTTTAAAGTATGGATGGAAAAGCCAGCTTCCTGCCTCTATTCAAAAAAGTCATTGTTCTCATATTTGGAGGTCTCTCTCTAAGGTATGAACGCTTTTATATGAGAATATCATGTGGTCTGTTGGGGATGGTACTACAATTAGAGGCTGGAAAGACACTTGGATACCTGATGTTAGGCCTCTGCTTAATCATGTGCCTGCTCATGATAGTCTCAATTTGGGCAATACATTGAAAGATTGGGTTCTGCAGGATGGTTCTTAGAATGTGGACATGCTTCACATTTGGCTACCAGATGACATGTTAAAGTGTATAGTAAGTATCCCCCCATCTCATCCTGCTGAAGGTGAGGATAGAATCATTTAGGCTCGTTCTGGGGCAGGATCTTTCTCCGTTTGAAGTGCTTATTGGTCATTAAAGGAGAATTCTTGGAGACCTAAAGACGACAATTGGAAACCAATTTGGAAATATAAAGGACTTTAGAGAGTTCACCTTTTTATTTGGCTTGTGGCCAATCAGAGGCTCTTTACTAATTCAGAAAGAACCAGGAGAGGAATTGGGAAAACAGCACGTGTCCAAGATATGGACACGATTTTGAAGATATCATGCATGTTCTTCGGGACTATCCGACCGCCAAGGAAGCTTGGACGCTTGTAGTCCCTCTAGAGAAGCAATCCAGGTTTTTTCTGACCCTTTACAAACATGGTTATCAACTAATCTTTGTTGTCATATTAAATTGCAGGACAAGGGAATTACTTAGCCGTGTCTTTTCGGGATAATAGCTTGGAGAATTTGGAAGAACAGGAATCTTTTCATCTTTCAAAACATTGACTAGACGTCCTTTGATCTTATCAAATTCTTTCTCAGTTGGGCACAACATTTTGAAACCTTAATCATTGGTCTTAAGCTTTCTCCATATTCCCCGGGGATACACCACCATTGTTCAGACAATTGGGTTTATTTATCCTCTGATAGAGCAGTGGCTAGTGTGTCTAGAAACGCCTCAGCAGGTGGCTTCGTTCATGATCGAGATGGTAATCGGATATTAGGATTCACGTACTATCTGGGCAGATGTTCACCTTTGGAAGCAGAACTTTGGGGTATTCTTGATGGAGTGTTTATCTTATTAAATAAAGGCTACAAGAGGGTCAAAATTTAGACCAATAACCTTGAAGTGGTTAAGGCCTTGTTCATAAAGGAAATGGTGGATTCTGGCACTACTCTTCTCAGAAGAATTAAAAGACTAATGAATTCTGGAGGTCACTGGGAAATCAAACATGTTCCTAGGGAGCGCAACTTAACAACTGATCAACTAGCGAAGATTGGTCTCTCCTGGTAGAATTCTCTCCGAATATTTTAAGTTCCGCCTGATGTGGTGGCCACGGCTTTCCAACAAGATCAAGCTTTTAGTGTTTTTTAGGACCCTTTAAGTTGTTTTCTTATCACAAAAAAAAAATATTCATTGTGTCAACGATTTAATTCGAGTTTTTATTGATTTGATATAAAAAAACAAAATACCCTCTTCTGAATAATTTTAATATATCAATCTTTAAAAATATAATTTTGTACTCTTATTTAAGTTGTATATCCATGCCGATGCAGTCCTAGAATTTGTTGTAACGTAAGGCAGTGTTGTTATTCCACAGAAGTGCAAAAACAAAGAGAAAAGCCAAAATTGGGAAAAGTAACGCTGTGCTGATATCTCAATGGATCTTTAACAAATAAGTGGTAACATATAATAAGATTCTTCACCACCTTTGGAGAAAAGCTGAAATGCTAATCCCTTTTCACAGCCACATAGTAAAAATAATAAAAAGAAAGAAATATGTCTACCATTAAGAACCTTTTCATTCAAAGAAGATCCTCCTCTACCTGACCTCCCCTCCCCTCCCCTCCTTTTCTCTCCTTTCTTTTTTAAATCATGCTTCTAATATCTTTTTCTCATTATAAATTCATTAAAGGAGTCCCTTTATATCATTTTTAAAAATTTTATGGCAAACAATATTATTTTCTATAAAAAAAAATTATGAATTATTAAATTGAATTTGCATAATAATTTATTTGGACCTTGACTTTACCAAAAAAAAATTCAGTTTAGCCCTTTATTTAATTTTTTTTGTCTCTTTTAGTCTTTAAATTTATTTTTTTTGTCAAATTACTTTAAAATGAATAAAATAAATTAACATTTGTTAACTTTGTTGACATGACATACACGTGTATGCCACATTAACAATTAATTAATATTTTTAAATATAAAAATTTTAAAAGTATAAATTATTTAAAATTTAAAAATATATATTAAAAAGTGCTAAAAATTTTTAAAAAATAATTTTAAATTTTAAAAAATTAACCAATCCCTGACGTGGCTTGCACGTGGATGCCACGTTAACAAAGTTAGCAAATGTTAATTTTTTTATCTATTTTTTTGGCGATTTGACAAACAATGCAAGTTTAAGGGCTAAAAGGTGAAAAATTAAATACAAGGCTAAAATGATTTTTTTTTGTAAAGTTGGAGGGCAAAATAAGTCGTTATGCCAATTGAATTAGCGTATTATTAATAATTCAAATTCCAATTATGATCATTTTTGTTGATACAAGGCATAACAAAGGAGGAAATAGTGATGGTTCTGTTGAGGTCGGTCCACCTAGAGGGGTGAAGACTCGGAAAAGAACAAGAGGATAGATTGAGAGAGAAAGAGGACAAATTTACTCAGAGTAACTTTAGGGTTTCAAATGATTGATCTTTTCTTTATTAAGTGTGATGTGACAGAATAAATGCTCAATCCCATAAATGCATAAGGGATATTCATGGTCGTGAAGAACATACATCATGGGATCCATCTTACTATGCATTGAATCAATACAAGGTTGTTAAGCTTAAATGAGACCATTATTGTGTTGAAAGTATGTTCACACTTGAGTAATGTTCGTTCCTAAAAATGAATGGTTTGAATCATAAAAGGGTGTCGCTCTTCGAGTTTGGAAACGTGATCAACTAGGATACTACCTCACATGAAATCAAAAGAGAATTTAACATCTTCTGCTTTGCTAACATGGGTCTATATAGCGGAGGGGTATAACAATTTTAATGAAGAAAAAGCGAAAACTAAAAGTAATCAATAAATAGGATAGTCGTTTAAATCAGGTTGAAATCAATACGTGAGATTTTATTTTATGTATGTATATATGTATGTACGGTCCATGAACACATCGGATGTCACAATAGCGTAGCCATCAATTTAATCATCATCTTTGTTTATCCAAGTGTGAGTATGCAGTAAAAAAAATATATTTGACAAATATATGACCATATTTTTATAATTTTTTCATGTAGTTAAAAGAAATTATGGATGTTAATCAAGTTTGTGTGATATAATAAAAGTCTTTCATTGGAATGGAATTATAATTGGAATCAAATGATGATTTGGAGGGGGGGCTCTGAAATAGAAGGCCAAGTCGGAGGATGCAACGGCGAAGGTGGTGAGTGGCCCGCAGCGTTTAACGTTACAATATTTTAATGGTCGTCCGCCGCCTATAAGCAAGCAGGTGCCACCAAGAATCTAGTTAGGTTGGGTTGAATATAATTGGTGAAGGGTGGGGTCAGCATCAGTCAGCCCCACATGGAAACTTTAAACCCCTAAACCCATGGATGGGCCCATAGCTTTTCATTTTTTTCTGCTTGTTGTTGGCCACTGTTTTTAAACTGCGATACTGACTGCACAGCGCGCGCTCCTGGTAAAGCCGAATGGTCGCCTATTTTCCTTTTTTTTTTTTTATCTTTTTAATTATTACTTTTTCTATTTTCTAATAATCTTACTAGTCAACTTTATTCAATTATGTAAGAAAAATAAAATACCTGGTACACACACTAATCATAAAATTGCAGTACGTACAAATAGTAACCATGTTTAACACTTTCAAGTTTCAACCATCCTCTCCAGTAATTATGTTATGCTTTGTATTATCTTGTATATTTTATTTTTTATATTTTAATAATTTGTATCATATATATATTTAAGAGATAAATGCAAACGGGTATAATTCTTTTATTTACTAAATTTTCATTCTATATACCACTCATACTTGAATAGAGATGCTCTAGCACTGTTTCCTAAGAACAGTGTATCTACCAATTTTACCATAGCAGCTTGTTCGAAATCATAATAACTCATTTTTTAGTCAATCATTAAGGTTGAAGGTGTAAAAGTACTAAGAAAGTTTTTATATTAAGAGTTAAATTTAATTTTTTTCATCTACTGAAAGAAACAAAAAGAGCAAATTATTCCTTCATGTTAAATTTTTTTATCTATCTTTAGCATTAATTAAAAACTAGTGAGTCTTGTGCTGGCATATAAAACCAATTTTTAACAGTAGAAATGAATGAATTCTTAATAGAGGATTAATTTATATTTTGATATAAGGTACAGAGGAGAAGGGATGATATGAAATTATGATTTCACATCATCTCTATAATTTTCCAATAGGAGCAATTTTTCCTCCTAATTTTTAGCATTTTTAGTTGGATTTGAATTTTTTCAAGAGGATCGAACAATCTAATTTATCATGCTCCTACTCGAAAGAAATAGAGATGGCGTGGAATGATAGTTTTATATAATCATTTCTCACGTATAGAGATTAATTCACCAATTTTTTAAAGAAAAAAATGATCTACTTAATCTAAACCCTTGATTATATATTCTTTAATTCCATCAAACCTATACAATATCATTTTAATAAATTATACTTTCTCTTCTCATTAGCAAAACCAATACAAGATTTGATGTAAAAAAAATGATATAGAGAATAATAGAAAATCAAAGTTTACATATCATTCAATACATTAAACCAAAAATAAGCACATCTTTAAATTCAAATAAAATCCTTGAATACTAAGTTTGATAACATTTACTTCCCAATTCCAAGATTTGGTTGCTGAAAACTAGGTATTCTCTGTCATATCAAATTTGGTTCCAACCTAGAAGAGATGCAAAACCCACAAAAAGAAACAAATAATTAAATAAACAAGGAGTGGCTTTCAAATTTTCAATTCCTCTAATTTCATTTGGCTACCAATATTTATTTAGTGAGGAACTCGAGACAATAATTTATTTAACTTCCCAACTATCAGCGCAGGAATCTCTTAAGAGAAAATCCAAAATCCAACGTTTAATATATTATCTCCTTAATTAGCATTTTCTATTGGGGGTTAGGTGTGAAATTGTTTATTACCTTCTCTTATTTACTTCACATACAAACAAACAAATCACAAATTTCAATCTCTTACTACATAAAGCACATATTACTAAATATTTTCTTTTTTTTTTTTTTTACTAAACTTGCATTTTCATGTAATTTTCTAATAAGATTGAAGGTAGAAAGTACTCAAATAGAAACACCGCATAATATTTTTTTTTCCACCAAATTTATAAAAAAGAGGAAGAAGTAATTTTAACTTTTTATCTATATTTTCATTTTTTTTAATTTTTAATTTTTAAAAGTTAATGAAAAAAATTAATATTTTTAACTTTGTTAATGTGGTAATTCGTTATTCAGGTAACGATTTACTTGTGTATTATACTAATATAGTTAATAAATATTAATTTTTTTACTTGATAAAAATAAAATTTAAAAAAGTAAATAAAATAAATAGTTTTAGTTGGAGGGGCAAAAGAAAATGTTTGTCGCGCTTTTCATAATTTATGATTACAGGCAAAGCCTAGTAAATGACATGTAATATTTGAAAAGTGACAACAAGTGGGAGTGAGAGAGAAAGACCACAAAAAGAGATAGATCCCTCTAACCGGATTCTACCCAGATTTTTTTCCTTGAATGAATAAAAAAACCCAGATTTGAATCAAATTCAAAGAGGTTTTCAAGTCCGCGAAAGTCTATAAAAGGGCCTCCAAGGTTTTGGATTTTAAGTAGCAAAGCAAAGAGTGCTTAGGCGAAAGGTTAGAGAGGCAGAGAAAAGGCAGTGTTGAGAAGGGAGAGAAATGGGGGCCTGGGCAATAGCAGTGCATGGGGGTGCTGGTGTCGACCCTAATCTCCCTAAAGAAAGACAAGAAGAGGCTAAGAGACTCCTCACTCGTTGCCTTGATATTGGAATCTCTGCTCTCCGCTGTAACCTCCCCGCCATTGACGTTGTTGAGCTTGTCGTATGTTCCCTCCGCCCCTTCCTTTTCCCTTTAATCCCTTAAAATAGAATGGAGATTATCGATATAGCAAATAAAATGGAAAAACCATCAGATTCCACATTTTATTATCTCTGAATTTGGATTTTGTTTTGGTATAGGTGAGAGAACTGGAAACCGATCCTCTGTTCAACTCCGGGCGTGGATCTGCCCTTACGGAGAAAGGAACTGTGGAAATGGAAGCCAGTATTATGGATGGTCCGAAAAGGCGGTGCGGTGCCGTTTCCGGGTTAACCACCGTTAAGAACCCAGTTTCGCTTGCCCGACTTGTAATGGAAAAATCACCACATTCGTATCTGGCCTTTTCAGGCGCCGAAGAGTTTGCCAAGAAACAGGTTCGTAGTTTGGTCCAAATCCCACGTTTTTTTTTACATGCTTTTCGAATCTTAGGTTCAGCAAAACACGTGTTGAAGTCTGACACCTGACAATGTCAGGGACAAGCTTGGGTCTTCTTAGATTAATGGTTTGGATTTGTTGCAGGGCGTGGAGATGGTGGACAATGAATACTTTATTACCGAAGATAATGTCGGGATGCTCAAGTTGGCAAAAGAGGCTAACTCTATCCTGGTATACGTTTAAGATTTTACAATACTTGACCTCTTAAAAAACGACATTCATGCAGTGGGACGATGGCTAACGTTTCCTAGTTTTGTCTTCTGGTCAGTTTGATTATCGTATCCCTGCTGTTGGCACCTGTGGAGCCGGTGCCGCCATGGACAGTCCTTTGCAGATGAACGGGCTGCCAATCAGTGTCTACGCTCCGGAGACAGTCGGGTGCGTGGTGGTTGACAAGCAAGGCCGATGTGCTGCCGCCACCTCCACCGGTGGGCTCATGAACAAGATGAGTGGAAGGATCGGTGACTCGCCACTAATAGGATCGGGGACATACGCATCTGAGTTATGCGGGGTGTCGTGCACCGGCGAAGGGGAAGCAATCATCCGGAGCACACTGGCGAGGGAAGTGTCTGCGGTGATGGAATACAAAGGGTTGAATCTGCATGAGGCGGTGGATTATGTGATAAAGAATAGGTTAGATGAAGGCAAAGCGGGGCTGATCGCGGTGTCCAAGGACGGTGAAGTGGCATGTGGGTTTAACACCACCGGGATGTTTAGGGGCTGCGCCACTGAGGATGGGTTCATGGAGGTGGGTGTCTGGTGAAACGTCAATGGGTTGCACTAAGAGAGATTTGCTTTTTATGTCTTTAGGTTTTAACCATGTGCTTCACAGTATCCCTGGTTTGGTCGGTCAATGTGTAATTGAAATGCCCCCATTAATAAAATTAGGATCTTCCGTATCAATATTGAATCATGACAAGCTTGATGCTTTAGATTCTTAATCTATGGGATTAAGATCTTCAATGGGACAGCCAAAAATTAAAAAGTCTACCTCAAATAATTTGAGTTGCCATTACCATTTACGCTTCTGTGGCATTGGCCCCCCATTGAAAGCTGCCGCTATTAAACACACATTTGCCTTCCGCGTGGTTATGCATATTTTGGAGACCCCCATCCAATCTACAGGATTGAAATGAAATGTTCATTGTTTTATCTCACAAAAAACTCACCACAATGTTGAATCTCTGATATTAGGTTGTATCCAAAACCAAGTTATGGTTTGGTGGGATCGAGTTCTACACGTTTTATTGAAAGAAGTTAGTATATTATTATTTTTAATTATATTGGAATTGGAATTGAAATTAAGTAAAAGAATATTTGTTTATCGAACTTGAGCCTGATATGGAACTCAATCCATTGGCGGGGTCGAGTGTTGAAGGTTGAAACTTATTTTGGCACCTTTTGGCGGCTCCCGTTTCCAATGACTGGAATCCATCCAACGAGACAACACAAAAATTATAATTTTAAACAAAGATTCAAACTTGTGACAAGATTCCGAACCCTAAAACGACAGCTACCGAATGGGGCTTGAGGCTCAGAACACGAGATTCTAATTTCATGGGTAACACACCACATCTGCTTGGAACCACTCTACTTTTTATTTTATTTTTTCCAACTATTCAGAAAGCGGGTTAACTAATGTAAAGGTATGGCAACATGCATGTATCTTGATAATTTAGTATAACCTTATTTTTTATCCCTTTCTTTTATCTTGTTTTACATTTAAATCCTTCCTCAGAAGCACATGCAGATTTGTACTTATGTATTGTAATTTCACCACCCAAGCACATATTTCAATTTTATTCGTTCATTTTTTTATACATTTTAAATTAATTATATTTTAACTTGTGATTTGGTTATCTTCAATAATTATTTTTTTAACATTTAAGTTATTTACTTGATATATATTTAAATTAAATAATAAATAACTTTATAATTTTAATTATTTTTAGGAATATATAAAAATTTAATAATAATTATTTGATGCAAATTTATTTTCTTACTTCAATTGCCATTAGTAATATAAAAGATATAGGGTTCAAGTGCATTGTATAAAAAATATCCATTACTAGTGATTTTTTTTTTTTACAACTTATGAGAGAAAGATAAAATCTTAAGCAATAGATACTCTGACCATTAGGCCAACACATAAGATTTCATCAACAGTAATTTTTAATCCTGCTGCTATAATATATAATTTCACTACTATCATTATTTTTAATCTTACCAAAACCACTAAATTAAGCACTAGTTCATAATTTCAAATTTTAAAAATCCATTACACACATTATGCTTAACATTGCTTCCAACTTCCAATTACATAAAACAAATATTTATATAAAAATAAGGATTATCAAAATACCTCTCAAAGTCACCTTTATTCTATTACAAAGTAAAGAGTTTTTAATTAAGTGAAATCTAACCCATCAATGACAGCATGCCTTGGCTGTACCATGCCACTTTTTTCTAAGTTTGTGTAGTTAATGCTACTAAAAACTTAATTAATTGGTTTATGTAGAACAAGTATGATATTTGCAACTCTTGTTCTGTCTTGAAGTTATGTCGTCTCAATTTCATTAAGTAGGAAAGTGGAAAGTCCCACATTACCTACTTTTTTGTATCTGTATGACTTACAAACTCTATCAGAATCTCCAGTTTATGATCAGGTTAAAGTTTATTGAACTTGCACAACATTTTCCTGGAAAAGACACAATTTGAGTTTGCATCATTATGAATATCCAAGGTCCAAGGAGTCAATACCTAACACAGAATTTCACTTCGAATGCTGCCAAAATTTTAAAAAAGAAACGAAAAGATACTTTAGTTCTTAGTAGAATTTTCTACCAAATCATGTGGGCTGCTGCTATTTAACATGATGAATCCAAGAAAAAGAAATGAATCTTAGACCAAAATATACTGTGTTGGGTCTCCTTGTTCCTTTCAATTACCCCAGTTTTTCCTCCCTCTTCCCGAATTTTCTAATCAAGATTCATGACAGAATCTTGCACCAAATCAATATCCTTTAAAATTTCAAAGCTAGCATGCCCTTTTCTATGACTTTGTTTCCTTCTCTTTTGCTTTTCACCTTTAATTTAATAATTAAAGGGAGTATCTAAAAATAATAAATCATGTGCCTGCAATTTCAAAATCTATGAAATTGTATATTCAAGGTTGATACCAGAATCTCACGCCGGATCCAAATAATTTAATCACCTTATTGTTTTCAAACCGAACTCCCCTCGTTTTCACTCTCTTGCTAAAATTCAATATTTTACTAGGATTTTTTTTATAGGCAGGATAGTGAGTGTTTTCCGGCTGGTGAATTAACCTCCACTTGATTAAATTACAAATATTCATGAGTTGAGTTGGGTTTTATTTAAGAGAAATTATTTTATGATATTAATATAATTTATGTTTGTCTAAGCGTATTTCAACCCTAAATATAATATTTAAATTTTGGTCATGTTCGTTCATATTTGTAAATGGCTAATTCAAGCCCATTTTAAGCTTGCATATATTTCTTTTAAAAAAATATTAAGAATAAATTTATATTATTTTTAATTTAATATCTAATAAATTTATATTTTTATTTTATTCTAAGTTTAAACATAGATATTGTTTAATTTATAATAATATATGTTTTTTTTATATATAATTGGGGTGCTGATGAATTGTTTAGGATTGAACCAAAGCTCTAATACCACAATACACTTAAAACTAGGCTAGGCTGAGAGATTGTTGGAATATATTATAGTATTATATAATATCATTTAAGATTTAATTTTTTCAAGGATAATCTAGTTGTTACTTCATTAATTAAACCCCTTTGAAACAACAAAAGTCAGATGAAAAGAATGGAAACAAAAATAAGAAAGGTAAAATCAAGGGCTCTTATTGAAAACCATCCTTGTACAAAAACAACTAGCAAAAACAAACATATTATCTCTCTTAGAAGCTCAAACATCCATAGCTGAAGACCAAAGAGAAAAAGGTAAGCTCCACAACGTGAATGTGTTGGATCTAGTTGTCTGAATGTAGTATATTCGTTTTGTATACCTGTAATTTTTGAATATATTGGTTTATTAAAAATATTCATTAATAACTTTTGTATAATGTCCTCGATGTTTTTGCATGTAAAGCAAAATGAAAACAAATATTGGCTTATTGGTTATCTAATGTTTAACTAATACTAAATGTTATTACGTAGTACTTTTCGGTAAAAGTTTTTTGTTATAACTATCACAAACTGGCTTGGTTTAGAAAAAAAAATTAAACTTTTGTTGTTACAATAAACCATCTTCTTAACCGAATTTTTCCAATAGAATGATGCTAGGCCAAACATATCAGCTCGTTGCTAGTTGCTCAGTCAAACGGGTCGACCCATCACCTTTCCTCCGTTGCTAATGGCTCCAAATTAGCAAGTAATTCCTCAATCTAGTACTGGTTACCATCATAGTTCCTCCCTTCCTTCGCTAGGTGAAGGGCTAAAACATTTCCTTCCCTTTGTGTGAAAGCAAAACTATAGGTGTGGAACCGACCCACAAACCCTTTACCATTTTGGATAAGACCATTTATTGCTGAAAAATCAACTCCCTAACATCGAAATTTACTGATAACTGCTTCATAATCCCCTTCAAGAATGATATTAAAGAAGCCCAAATTAGATGCAAATTCGAGGCCATGAGAACTTGCGAGAGCCTTCGTCGTAGCTAGGTTAGATACAAACTTATTCTTTTTTGTGCATGCTCCAAGAAGGAGACCATTATGATCTCGAATTACAACACCAACCATTGATTTATGGGTTTTGTCTTTACATGATGCATCAACATTAAACTTGACCTTTAGAAATGTTAGAGGGTTACACCTCACATGACTCCTATCTACACTCTCATTCAATGCAGCCCTGGATGCATCCACCTCCATATCATATGCCTAAGCCTAAGTAAAAATATTTCGACTCGATTGTACCAAAAATTCATGCACTAGTTGATTTCTACAGTACCATAGGCTCTAGATAATTATTGAGATTAGTCGTCATTTTGGCGAGTCAAAATAGTCTAAAAGATTTACAATCCATTTATTCCACTACATTTGATTCCAATCAAAAGGCCAACTAAACCCTGCTCACCTCATCTGTAAATGGACAATCCCTAAAGACATGATAAACATCTTTGACACCAGCAGAGTACTTGTTAGCTCAATTGATCAAACTGAAAATGCCAAGAGGGGGTGAATTGACTTTTAAAAAAAATATGGATGTTAGAGAAAAAAGATAGAAAATGAACATAAGAATTTAGAGTGGTTCGACCCCAATTACCTACTCCACTACCTTAGCTTTCCACTGTAATACCCCTATACCCGGTTCAATTATGCAGACCCGGTATAAGACTATTACATTTGGCGCCAAAACAATTATGGCCAGATACTGTTTAATTAAAACATTTGTATATAATATTTTAACTTACCAACCATTTTTGCTAACATATTTATTTTTTGTTAATTCATTCCATATATACCAAAATACTTCAAGTAACTGAAAATAGATAAAATCTCAAGAATCTACATTTTAGTCCCTATCACATGGGAACACCTTTGAACTACATATGTACATGCCATTTTAATACAAAATATAGTACCTATTTTTGAAGCCCTTGAGGATGTGATAAGATGAGAGATCTTCTAATTGGACTTCTCTTCTAGTCTAATTGTACGTACGCGTTAAAATAAACGCGTTAAGCCGGTGAAGGCTTAGTAAGCACTACAAGAATAACTAAATAAGTAATCATAAAAAAAATATTTTAAACTCAATCAATTATTGCATATCTACTCACATATAAGTCTCTTCAACTATGCATTGCTTTAAATAAATTTAACTTATCTTTTGTAAGGTATAAAAATTACCTTAACACATTAGTGATTCACTTTTGTTCTCATTTCACTTTCTTAGCCCAAAGTAGACTTTATAGAACACACCGGATATACGGAACAGATACAGAGGTGCATTATGATGCACAAGTGAACAGAAAGCACCAATGTGCTAATAATCAGAGAGCAGCAACGTGCTAATATCAGAGAGCACCAACGTGCTAATATCAGAGAGCACCAATGTGCTAATAATCAGAGAGCGCGCTAAAGTTCCTTAATGGCATGCCACTAATATCCCAGTAGTTCTAAATTTCGTCTACTTGGGCATTAAAGCTGAATCTCATATATTTAAATAATTCACATAAATAATTCAAAAAGGATAAATAACAATAATTTAAAATTCTTGTAGTACTTACAACAAAAAGGTTGAAATGATATATGTTATTCTTCCTTCACTCCTTAACCTTCTCTTTTCCTTTCCCTTCAATTCGATCCTTTCCTTTCTTTTCTTTTTCTTCAATTTCATATAAAACATATAACATTTATATGTTAAAAAAAATAATCAAATAAACTTTCTGTACTATTTAATAAAATAAACATGTATAATAAAATAAATTCATCCTTTCTTACTTTTGCTCACATTTTAATTTAATCCTTTACTCATAAACTTATTCAAAGCTGTCCTTTTGTGTCATAGTCACAAAATTATTTATTTCCAGAGCTACAAAACTCCAAATGAAGAACCGTTAATTTTTCCTAAAACTAGACTCACATATATTCATACCATAAAATTTCCAGAATTTTTAGCCTAGCTAATTAGTACAGTTTATTCATCAAAGTCACCCCTGTTCTGCTGTCTGGCAGTTCTGACCCTTCTTCACTAAAAATTAATTATCTCTTTATACAAGATTCAGATGATGTTCTCGTTTATTTCTATTGAAAATGGACTCATTCAGGATTCTAAACATATAAATTTAAACCCCTAATTATTTTTATCCAATTTTTGATGATTTTCTAAAGTTAGAACAGGGGATCCCGAAATCCCTCTAAACCAGTCTTACAAAAATATAAATATCTCAAATTACAGAATTCCTTTGCTTTCCCTGTTTCTTTCATATGAAAATAGACTCAATAAGCTCTAATTTCATATCTCATTCAACTTCTAATTCCACTTCTACGATTTTTAGTGATTTTTCAAAGTTACTCTACTGCTGCTGTCCAAACTGTTTTAATGCAAACTATTTATTACAACTTTTCCCCTAAGCTTTCAATAAATGATAATTTCGTCCCTGCTCAATTAACTTCTCAGCTGAGCTGATTTTTCTCAATAAACACTTTATTCTATTACTTTAAACTACTTTATAATCTTTGGGAATCAGAATTTTAGTAATAGACTTTAATTCCAAACATTTTCACAAGTTAATTCTTAAAATCAATTTCTAACTAGATATTCCATTAATTAAACCCCTAATTCATCAAATTGATCCACATAACTCATGTTCAAAAATCTAAGAATTTCCAAAATTTCAACTTAATTCAACAAAACTTTTTTCTAAAACTTATAAAACATCAAAATTAAAAGAGAAGGGCTAAATTGACTTACCAATTAAACATCCAAGCTTTAAATCATGAATTTCTCCTTTTTCTTTCTTTCCCTTTTTCTTCCCCTGCTTTCGTCTTATTCTCTGTTTTTTTTCTATTCTTCTTTCTTTTACTTTCTCTTATAATCTATAATAACAATATATATATTATATTATATTTAAAACATAAAATATCTTTTTATATAATAATATATTAAACATAAAAATCTCAGATTTTTTCATACTTAAACCGCCTCAACATTTAAAAATGGCATAATTTCCTTTTTAGTCCTTTTTATTTTCTTTAATCTATAATTAAACTTTTGCACCTTTTTCAATTTAGTCTTTTTCATTTAATTACCTACCCAAACGTTAGAATTTTCTAACGAAATTTTAATACCACATTACTAACATTTTATAAATATTTATAAAAATATTCATACAAATATATTGAAATAAATTTCTCTTTAAATCGAATTTATGGTTGCGAAACCATTGTTCCGATAACCTTGAATTTAGGCCATTACATCCACAACTAAAGATTTTCCCAAATTTACTAATTTGTTCAACCTTTGAGGACAATATTTAATCTTACACTCCCTTAAGTTTTCTACCCAAACCTTTAGACACAACTCCTCTCAAAGAGATACAAAGAAGCAAACAAATAAATAATCTTTATAAGATTGATGTGTTTGCAAATTAAGTTCAATTACAATGAAAAACACTTGAGCAAAAGAATACAAATATGGCTCACAAGTGTTTGAAAGAAAAGTATGGAAATATATAGCACAAAGGTTGTTTTGATTGATCTTTAAGCTTGAATATTCTTTCTTCTTGTTGTAGGACCTTTAGAAGTTGGTATTTATACCCTTTAATTCATTTTTAATTGTTGTGGTTGTTGAGAAAATAAATAGAGTCGTTGGGGATGAAAATACCATATCATTAAATTCACCCGCAATAAAAAGTATCGATACTTTTTGTATGATTATCGGTATTAGAGGCATTTAATGCTTGATTTAGTGACCGGTAATGTTAGTTTTCAACGATATCATTTTCAATAATTGGTAAAAGGTAATTCAATATAATTTTATAAGTATAGATACTTGTTGACATTTTTGAAAGATCATTAAAAAATAGAATGCAAAAATGGCATCAATGTAAAATTTAAGTATCAATAAAATTCAATAGGCATCGATACATTGTTTATGTTTAATTTTTTTATTCAAAATAGAGAGCCGATTTGGTATCGATAAAATTGTACAAGTATCGATACATTTTAGAAAACATCAATATTTCTATTAGGGAGCAGTTTTAAAGTTGATTTGAAATCGTTTTAATTGAGTTGAAGAGTCATTAATGCTAACCACAAAGGACACCATAGTAATGCAACGCAAAATCAGTTGAACTCATATTCGGCATCATTGTTTCTAAAAAAATTTACTCAACACGATTGTAGGCCTTACTCATATCCAATTTCAAAGTAAAACAACCTTTCATCCTCGTTCTTCGATTCTTAAATGAATGCAATATTTCATAAGCCTATTTGTCATTGGTTTACATTATTGGTCTCTTGGCGATAAGCTCTTATGCTTATTTATTGCGGTTTGCATTTGACAAACAATTTTGATATACTTGACAAAGAAAATTATCAATATTTTAGCGTAACAAGATTGATCCGAGTTGACTTGGTGAACAAAAATAAAATTTTTGAGCTTGGGCCTAACAAGGTTATAACCAATAAGAAAGGTAAAATCCATTCACAATAACCTTTTAGCTTCAGTTAATTAATTAGATAATAATCTAATTGAAATTGATTTTTTTTCCAAATAAAATATGAATCTCTTTGAGATTTTGATATCATATAAACCCCCTTCTTTTTCACTATTATCCCATATACCTATAACCTGCCACTAACTGAAACTAATGACCATCCAAAACACTTGAGCAATTATGAAAAAATAAGGAACAAAAATGGGTGGAGAATGGTTGGTGTTGAGTGGGTTGGGCTGGAAGTGAAGGAAAGCATGGGCTAACATGTCCCCCAGTCTGACCTGTGCAGGAGTGGTGAGATGTAGCCCATCTGGCTCCAGTGGAAGTCCCTGGGCATCCACGCTTTCCACATTCGGAAGCTCTATCTTTAACTGGGCTTCTCTCACTTCCTCTATGTAACGTCCCTGTCCTGATGCTAGAACCACCTGCCAATCATTTAAAGCTATTTATTAGAAAATTTTCAACTTTTTTATTTAGTATTTTACTTGTTTTTTATTAGAATTTTATTTACACACGAATTAAATTCAATTATTAGGTTACTTTTCAAATACTATATTAATTTTACATTTAATTTGTCAAATTTGTAATGTCATTTTAGTTTTAGTATTAATTTAATGAAAATTAATTGCTAATGTTATTAGTTAATTACAAATTTTCATCAAATACTTTAAAACTTTCAATTAAATACCAAAAAATTAACCTTATTAAAAAATATATAGTTTTTTTTTTATCAAATATAGATGTCAAATTAAGCTAAAAAATAACACAAGTACTACTAAGACTTGTTTATAGGATCCAAATTATTGAAGTTGATCACATTCTGTTATTATTTAATTTAATGAAAATTTAATATAAAATATAAAATTTATTTAAGACTAAATATAAATTAATTTCTTAGCTCAAAATTCAGATTGAGTTATCCCCAATTGGAAAAAAGAAAAGTGAAATTAGAATTCAAAGTTTTTAAGCAATTTCCGATTCTCAATGCTCCCAGAACAAATACGTAAGTTTAAGTTATTTGCCAACTTGGATTATATTAAACTCCACCGACATCAGCCAACATGAAAGCCTGTTTTTAACCATCTAAACCAGTGGATGACCCAAAGGTCAAATTCAAGTCAACAACGAGTCAAACCTAATTCTAAACCAGGGTAAAGATATGCTACCGATTAAGTTGAATAAATCCAAATCCAAATCCAAATCTAGTGGTTAAAAGAATCAGTATAACCATATTGAATTAACAGTGATCAATACTATGAGGTTTGCAAAGTGCCCTAAAATATCTGCAATTAATTACCTGGAAAATTGGGAGCCTAGGAGCCTGCAGATCAGAACGCAGATCATTGAAAAATCTCTTCAATCTACCTTGATACAATTCAACATCTTGTTTATATATTGTATCAGTCTCCCCTTGATACCAAAGCATCGCTTTATATGCTCCCCCACTCCGCAACGCCATTTGAGCCCTCTTCACCAGCTGTTCGTAAAGGAACCCCCCTTTCTGCCATTGGCTTATATTGGTCCCTCCAATGGCGCAAGGCACCAATCCCACCAACCCAAAGTTTGGGTCCTTGCTCAGCACAGCATTGGCAAATGCCATCCCGGGTCCAATCCCATTTGTTTTCTTGGCATCAATGTCAGCATGGATTGGCTCACGGGCTTCAACCCATGCCATGTCCGCACTTAGCTTGAAGATCCAAGGGTTAGGTTGGCATTGTGGAGGAACGTCGCCATCCCATGTGGGAATCCCCCTGACACTGTGATTAGCGACGCCTCCACGACCGGCCATGTTGCTTTGTCCGGCCAGGATAATTATGTTCAACCTTTGTTCAAGTATATTTTGACATGATATAGAGGTGGCGTGAGCCAGAAGAGCCAAGAGAATGAGTGAAAGCATATATCCTGTAGAGGCACTTTGCAAATAAACCGAGATCTCTTCGAAGCTTGAAACCAAATATGTAGGCTTCTTATATGGTTATGCGTCTCGCATGAAAATAAGAGCCCTATCACAATCAAATTTGTTAGATCATCCACTTTAACTATAATTCATTATCACATCTAATAATTAAACTTCTAATTAATTTTGTTAGATGGTAGAGTTTAATTAAAATTAACAAACTTTTTCCCATATTTTCCTAACCAATTATCTGTATTCTAATTTAGTTGATATATTATTTACACAAATAATTATGTTACTCTCATATATTTCCTACGCAAACTATATATATACGAAGATGATATCCACATCATAGCATGGCATACCAGTCATCACGTGTATTTTATTCCAAATGTTGGCTTGGTTGGTGGGGGTTATCAGCCTCGTCCCTCGTCTCTTTTAGGATAACTGGAATGCCCAAAATTTGTACCTATACAGGCTGGCACCCTCACTTTAGCTCTTTTGTTTTTCTTTCAAATCATTTAGGCTTATATCTTTTTATTTTTTTTTAGTAATTGAATTTTATGGTTTTAAAAACACTTTTAATTCTTAAAAATATATATTAATATAGATAATTTTAGATCAATAAAATAAAAATATCGGGCATGATATATAACAAATTCAATATTTCAAAAAATAAGTTTTTTAAAAATATATTTTGGTAAATTAACAAGTTGTATTATAAAAACTTTGATATATTATTGTTTGTAATTTCATATCACGTGATGTAATATGAAATAGTGCCAGGGTCTAACTGGGCAGCACTGACCTCTGTCTTCCCACCCAATGTTCCTTTCTTAATCTTATATTATAACAACCTGTAATCGACCAAATCACGTACTAAAAGGAGATTCAAATCAAACAAACTGAATCCCATATCATCATTACTCTCTTCCTCTAGTTCCTCCTTTTCCTCTGCAGGAGGAGGAGCAGCAGCACTGCCTCCACCGCCAGCTACAATAGGTGCAGCTGTCATGACTGGGGTACCAACACCAGCAGCTCTGACATTGATTCTCAGTGTCGCACTTCTCCAAAAGTTTAACAAACACGTTTGGTCCATAAGACTCAACAAACACATTTGCAATTTTAACTAGCGTGGGAATTCTTAGCTGTGATGAGTATCTCATCAAGGACAACAACATAAATTTGTTATAGATTCGATTTTTTATATTTTATTTTATTTTCTATAATAATAATTATAAATTTCGAACTTTATTATTTATTAAATTAGTTCTATGTAATAATTTATTATCTTAAATTTTAGCAAAATTATTTTCATTCTTAAATGAAATAAAAATAATAAATTTTAGTTAATATATTGTTTCAATAAAATATTTAAATTTTATATAAATTTAATATTGTTTTTGATCCAGGGCAATTATTTTTGGACTAAATAGTTAAAATTTAAAGGCTACAATACGCTCCAATTTTTTATACTCTTTATATATTTAGAATTTAGTCCTTATATTTTTTTAAAGAATTTAATCCTTTTATTTTTAAAATTTAAAAATTCAAGTCCAGTCATTATCATCGTTAAAATTCTTCAATTAATTTTTTAGTATAACATTCTAAAATTAAAAAAAAAAAATACTCATTCGATAACCATACCACAGAAATGACTTTCTAATGGACTTGAATTTAAT
The DNA here is from genome assembly GCA_005393395.2 of Gossypium australe. NCBI lineage: Eukaryota > Viridiplantae > Streptophyta > Magnoliopsida > Malvales > Malvaceae > Gossypium > Gossypium australe. Next base: position 81,729,507 of record CM016618.1, on the reverse strand, counting down.
AAAAAAAAATTAACAATGTTAACAATTTTTTTAATTATGTCAGCATTTTAATTAGGAAATGCTAGAAGGTATGTTTGAGAGAACGATTTTTTTTTTTTTGAGAGAAAACAAATCTGAAATTTCTTTTCTATTTCTTTAATTTTGTATCTATCGTCAAAACCTTGCCAAATTCATCTGTACATATCATATTTATACAAAGAGCTGGACTAACTACTCTTTAACCATTTCATAACAACTAACAGAGTCTAGTCATACTAATAGATTCTTGGCTAACCAACTAACTGCATTAGCTAAGTCATATGATACTCTATAGGAAAAAATATTTAGATTAACTAATGGCATTATAAACGTTGATGTATTAAATTATGTCAAAAATTAAAGTATAAAGATCAATTTTCAAATTTAAGCATAACTAGGGTCCGAAATTAAAATTTAACTATTTTTATATAATTAAAAAATAGAGGGACCAAAATTCAAATAAACCCATTATTATTAATGACGTAAAAAAAGAGCAAATTAAGACGTGTCGAAGAAGGGAGGTGCCTTTCTTTTAATATATAGTAGTATAGATAATAATAATATTTTATTAAATAAAAATAATATTACATTTGTAAATTTTGTTAAATATGTAATCTAATAATCTCAGTAATTAATATTATTAATACATTGTAGTTTTTAATTTAAAAATTTAAGAAAAAAATCTAAATATGATATGAATCTTAAACGTTGTTATAGATCTATAATAACCAATTATCTATAATATTAAAAAAATACATAAATAAATGGAGTTGTTATAGAAAGATTGATTGTATAAAACTGACTAAATACTGGAAAAAAAAAGTTGACTAAATGCTTTTATCTCGTAAAAAAGTTTAAAAAAGATTACATTAGAATTTTATATGGTTGTTTGAATAAGATCAAGTTAGCTGGTCAGACCAGTTGGATTGGGAACCGACCGAAATATTATTCTAAAAAGGGACATCAAATTAATTGATTCGCGAATCAATACAATTTGATTAAATCGAATTAAAAAACGGATTAAATCAACATTTGAATTGATTGAACAATGTTTTATTATTATTTATTATTTTTATAATTTATTTAATCAAATCATATAAATTAATCAAACCAACAAATCAATAACCTAATTGATTTAATCAATTTTGAAAACCTTTCAAATTTTCAATATAAAACCTTGTTAAAATCCTATAATTGAAAGATGCATGCAACGGAAAATCAGGGCCTGATTTTTGTTACATCTCACCACATCATTATCTATTCTCCTTATGTGTTACATTAAGCTTTATGTGATATTGGTTCCTGTGTACGATGGTCAAAATATTTTCTTTTGCAAGTAATTTTAAAGATAAATTTGTTGCCGTCTTCTTTAATTTGATGAATACTTAGTTTTTTGTTAATTTTACTCGACACTTTGATCCTTTAGGTTAGTTCCTTTATTATGATAAATACTTGTAATATTTAAAATATATCGTATTTGAGATGTGACAAAATCAAATATATTATAATATTTAAAATTTGATTCAATAGTGATATATATCATATTTAAAATCTAAAACTAAAAGATGGTGGGCTAGATTTATTTATCAACTTTTATTGTTAATCATCAAGTTGTTAAAATTGACCACCAATAATTCAAGGGAGAGATAAGAAAGCTTAAAACCCACTTTTATTTATGTTTTGTGGTGGTTTAAAGAAGACAAAAGTTGTTGGCAGATTAAGTTAATTAATCACACACTAAGCATGGTAGCTAATTTACTTTAGCCCAAATGATGTGATGTTTATGAAGCTTAGCTTTAAGTGATGGATAGCCTAACTTTAGTTCTATAGGCTAAACCATCATTTGTGTTTAAATACTTCATAATTGTTTTATTTCATCATAATAACAGGCATGAAGCAACAATCATATTTCATCATATTTTTGTTATGATATCAACTTTTTCACATTTTTTGACTTTATATCCACTCTAATAGTTAATTCAAATTTTGAATAAAATTATTAAGTTTAAATTTGTTAAATTGTTTATCTATAGAAATGTAATAAAAGAATAATATGGAATGGCATATAAATGTATATTTGTATATGATATTGATACTATATATAGATTTGACCCGAATTTAGCTTCATTCGAACTATGAACATATGTAAATTATTAATACAATTGTTTGCATAACCAATATATCAGAGTAAAATGGTGTTAATTCGATAATGTTGTTAGTGATTTGTGAAAATTAAATCAAATCAAAATTTCATGTATAAAATCGCAAAAAAGAAAAAATAATCAAAATTCATGTATGACATTACACATTAGATCAAAGTCCATATATAGTTTTTATTTGATAAATGATTGAAACTTTTAATTTCCTTGAGCTTCAACATTTAATTTTATTTTCAACAAAAAAATATGGAATGAAATAAGCAGGTATATGATTATTTATCAGTTAAAAAATAAAATTATTTTATTTTATTTTTAAAATTTTACATTAAAATGAAATGAATCTTTACTTTTTAAATTTCGCAATTTATTATATATATTTGGTACAAAGAATATATAAAAGATACCGAGACCTTGTTTGATAAAGTGTAATAGATATTCAATCAATTGAAAATTAACATTTTCATCAATTTAATTTTTTTAAACATGTTTGATAACTCTCATAGTTAAAATTATCGAATAGATCTTTTTTCAAAAAAAAAAAAGTGAAAAATGATAGGTACATAGATTATATTATCTTTTATCAAACAATATAATCATTATGATTAATATTAGGTAATATAATATTTTATAAATTAAATTAAATACTTAATTTTTCAGTTTATCAAACATAGTCTAACTAAAATCTAAGACATCCATGGCATCAGCTTATAACAACTGTATGATTAATTTTCAAAAAATAAAATTTATTATTATTAAATAACATAAAAATTATATTTCGTACTTAATATTAATTAAGATAACAAACAATTCTATAATCTAAATTCAACACTTATAATATTTTGTGCTATAAAATCTAGAACTTAATTTTTCAATTTATCAAAAAAAATATTTATTAATGTATTTAATTTTATTAATAATTTTAAAATAATAAATAAAAACAAATAGTAAAACAATTAATTGAATTTACATATTTTTTTGAACAATTTTATTAAAAAAATTGTTGGAAATTACCTTTTTTATCTAATACGAACACTTGATGGTAAGAAAATATCTTTTGCAAGAGGGTTGGCTAGAGGTTTCTTCTAAAAACAATAGCCTCGCTCAGTTCATAATGACAATCTTTCAATTCTTTTTTTAATTCCATGGATCATATCAACTCTTTTTGATACAACGCTTAGAATTAATCATAACTCTTCTCCAACTCAGGAATAAGAAGAAAATGCGCTTCAATGCATTCAAATCCACGTCCTCCTACATTAATAACAATATTCATACCAATCGAAGTAAAACTAAATTTGTAATTAAAATTAGATCATTATTTAGATCCACATAATCTAACAATAATAAAATATTATTGTTTAAAATTAGAAGAATATCTTAATCCAGGAAATATTCAAATTATCTACTCAAATTTATATAAAATCCAAATAAAATTTAAACTTTCATAATATTTGTTTACCAAATGGAGGTTGATGAGTGATAAAGTGGGAACAAGAAGTACTCCAAAATTTGGATGGATGATAATAATACGTGTCAGCTCAAGAGAAACCACTATATGACACGTTTCATATTGACAGCTGTATAATAGTAACTGTCTTCGGCCTGGAACAATCCTCAACGGCTATCGCCGGTTACCACTCACTCTTACCGTTTTAACAAGTCCATCTTATCCCCTTTCATATAATACCTATATATGATGCCCCCTTTTCACCTTAAACAAAAGAGAGGCGCCGCCTCCACCACCGTCGTAACATTTCCTCCGCTACCCTCTCCTAGAAACTACCATTCTCTTATCAATGGCTTGTACAAGGAAAGATGTTGATCGGATTAAAGGTCCATGGAGTCCAGAAGAAGATGAGGCTTTAGAGCGTCTGGTTCAAACCTACGGTTCCAGGAACTGGTCTTTGGTAAGTAAATCGATACCGGGTCGATCCGGAAAGTCTTGTAGGCTACGGTGGTGCAACCAGCTTTCCCCTGAGGTTGAACACCGACCTTTCACTCCCGAGGAAGACGATACCATAGTCCGAGCCCATACTCGATTCGGTAACAAATGGGCTACCATCGCTCGACTCCTCAATGGTCGAACCGATAACGCGATTAAGAACCACTGGAACTCTACTCTCAAGCGAAAATTTTCTTCGATGACCGATGATTTGAACGACGATTCACCTCAGCCGCTTAAAAAGTCGGCCAGTCTCAATACTGGTAATGGTGGATCGGGTCTCTACTTGAACCCGAGTAGTCCTTCAGGATCCGATTTGAGTGATTCGAGTTTGCCCGTTGCCTCACCGGTAACAATAACGGGGTCTTTAGTGCCTTCAACTCAAACGGCATCCTCGGCTACTGATCCTCCTACTTTACTCACCCTCTCGTTACCCGGATCGGATACTAGTGAAATCACTGACTTAGGACCCGTATCCCCACCCGGATCCAACTCTTTCCCAAGTTCTACCTTGGTGGCAGAACCAGCAACTGTTCCGGCTCTGAAGTTGCAGAGAGAGAAGCAGTTTTTGGACGCTGAGTTATTGGCAGTGATGCAAGAGATGATAAGAAAAGAAGTACGGAAGTACATGATTGGGAGTGAATCCAATGGGCTTTGTTTTCGAACGGAGGCCATTAGAAACGCCATCGTTAAGCGTATCGGGATTAGTAAGATCGAGTGAACAACAAAAATCAGCAGGAAAAGAAGTGTTTCGCTTCCGTTTCTTAGCATTTTAGTTTTTTCCGTTCGTTTAGGTATGTTTAGAGATAATAATTTTGTTAGTGTACAGAGGGATAAATGTGGGGAAATCAAGAACCCTAAAATTGGAAAAGAAGAAGGGGAAAAACTCTTTTGTTTTGGATCAGCAGATATTTATATTTTAATTTCCAAAGAATGGGTTATTGAAAGAAATTAATAAATTATATTTAAGATGTTGGCAAACGAAAAAAGAAAAGAGAAAATGTTTGATTGGTTAACAAATTGCGGAGGGTCTGACAGAAATCGGTTTTGCTTTCATGCCAACACTTCTGTCGGAAACCCTAACCAATAATCCAATTTGAGTTTAATCTTTCTGTTTTCTTCTGCACTTAACCTCTTACTTTGTGATTCCCGTTGACGGAATCTTTTTTCTGAAATTGCTCCTCACCCCAGTAAGTATTGATTCCCGTTGACGGAATCTTTTTTCTGAAATTGCTCCTCAACCCAGGAAGTATTAAAGACTAAATGTGTCATTATACTGATTAAATAAGATATTTTATTATTAATTTATCGAACAAGGACAAATTCAAACTCAAACATTAGTGTTCCAAGTTGAGAATTTTACTAAAACAGGCTCTCTTTTTTTATATGAAGAGTATAAAAATGAATAAATACCATAATAGGATAAGAGAAATAATATTGACAAAATTAGGTAAAATCTATAGTCAATATTTGGTGCCGTTATGATGATTTAGGGACATGGTATTGAAATTTTCATTTAGGTTGCTTAAAGTTCAAAAGGGTAAATTGCTTCATAAGCCCTTCTTGTTTATTATTTTTTTATTTTATTTCAACACAAAAAATAGAGAGATCTCTTATCAATTAGTCCAAAATATTTATTTCACTAAAAAATATTTTTGTAAAAAAGTTCATTCCAATTGGAAATAAATTTTATTTATTTTTCAAAAAATAAATTTTTTTGTTCAAATTTTTTTTTTCTAAAACTATTTTTTGAAAATTTATTCGAATTGAAATAAAATATTTCGAAAAAAAATATTTTTCAAAAAATAAATGAAATTTATTTTCTTAAATTAGGTACTCTTAATAGGCCTCTCTATTTTTTATGTTGAAAGGAAATAAAAGAAAATAAATAAGAAGGGCTTATGAAATTATTTATCCTTTTGAACTTTGGTGCCGTCAAGTTGTCGGTAGCACCCTTAAAAGCTTTTCAATCAAAATGACAAATTTACATATCAAGGTCCTATATATTTTAGGTTATCACATTTCAGTTCGGTGCCGCCAATTGGTTAGACAACACCAAATGTTTACTGTACATTTTGCCTAGTTTCGTCAATTTTATTCCCCTTATCCTATTATGGTATTTATTTTATATTATTCATGTAAAAAAACCACTAAAACAGGAACGCAAACATAGTTAGGTAACCATTTGTATAGTACACTCTTATTTTTATATATTTTTCTGATCTATCAAAATATAAGAAGATATAAATACCTTCAATACTATACTTGTTTTGCTTTGTATATACTAATTGAATTGAGACCCGATAAACAACTCAATCAATCTCTGCGCACCCACGATGCGATGAAAACAGTCATGCAGCAAATTTATTAAAATTTGATATAAAAATGAAATGTGGCTTGGTTGAAATGATAAAATCGAGATAGCAAAAACTATAGTATCATAATTTTTTTAATCGAGTCGATATTTGAATCTAAATTGACTTAATATATATAAAATGATGTTTACACTTTATAAGAAAAAAAATGACATCTTTGTTTTATACAATCATAGTGAGATTTTTAGAGAGAGTTTTCGTTTTAACAATGTTAAATTTGAACAATTTAACTAAATGTAATTAAAATCGAATCGAAAGGGATAAAGTTCAAAACTATACATTAAATTTGATTTAGGGCATGTTTGGTTGGCTGTAATGCTAAACCATTACAGTTGAATTCTGTAGGCCCATACCAAAGCCATTGTTTGGTTGGCTGTAATGGGCTATTACAGCCCTATTCCTATTACAGCTGAATTCTGTAATGCTAAGCTAGAACTGCCGTTTACAATTCGCCACTCTCCCCACAGAATACCTATTCAGCGTGAAAAATTAGGTTAAGTTTCAACTTTACCCTTCCATTTCTTTCTCACGTCTGGAGCTTTCTTCTTTTTTTTTTTCTTTCTTCTTCCCATTTCCTTCCAATCTCTTTTTCAATTAAGAATCGTATGAGGTGGAAACTTGAGAAGAGAAACAATCGAAACTGCCAAGTGATTTTTTTGAATGGAAAATTTTCGCTAGGCTTTCAGTTCATCTGATGCGAAAATTAGATTTTGACTTTAAAGATAACGAATGATTTTTCAATTAGATATTCTATCTAATTACAGTTTATAGTTGGTGATCTGTTTGAGTTCCTGTTCCTTTTCTTCTCTTTTGTCTGTGTTTATTTTTTTCATCAATTGAATTGTTTTTAGGCATTTAGCTAAGTAACTTATATCTGAGAAATGGCTTTGAGTTCCTTGATCTTGGAATAATAATTGACATATAATATCAGCTCCATCTCTTTCAATGGCAATAAAACTTCATTTGTTTTTCTTTATATGGTTATGTTTCTAGTTTTGCTGGATTTGCCATGTCAAATAGTTTTTCTTTTTCTTTTTGTGTGTGTATGTATATGTATTCTCTTTAGCTTTGAAGGATGGACCTAATAATTGTACAAAGGGACAATCTAAACTCTATTACTGCTAATTTTTTGTTAGATTAGAGTGAATTAGATATTAAAGATGGGTTTGCTAATGAGTCCCCTTAAGAAACTCTTTAAACTTAGTCAATATTCTATTTATGGTCATAACATTGTATTGAATGTAGTAGTTGATAACTTATCATTTCCAATGCATTGTATGAATGTCAGTAGGGCACTTGTTAGCACAATCTGTTAAAGATTTCAGTAAGACCTTTGTTTATTTCTTAAGCGTGTTAGTTGTTGCTTCTGTACTAATGTTTTTCCTTCTTTTTTCCCAATAAAAAAAAAAACATGTAATCATCTCAAACCACACACTTGTATATTCCCAAAAGACCTATGATAAACCGTAAAAGTAACATATTTTAATCTCACATTTAGCACACTTTTGGATGATTGATCCCCTGATTTGTGTAAAAAGGTGCTCTTAATCCTTTCTTTTCATGTCTTATACTCAAGAAAGCACCGGAGGATGGAAAGAACAAGAAACGGGCCTAAAACGGACCAAATTGGGCCAAAGTGGAAATCGACACGGCCTGGATTAAAGCCCACACGGCCGTGCCTCCCTGATAAACTAGAACACGGCTTGATCCCGATTCACACGACCATGCCTCATTAAAGAAATCTGAACACTGCCTAAAGACGATTCACACGGGCGTGTGCCATGGCCATGTCCCTGTCGCTGGAAAGAAGAGTTTCATTCGGAAAAGGATACTTAGGGGCAAAAAAACTGATTTCGAAAGTCTATATAAACCCCCTAAGTATAACCTAAAGGAGGGCGTTTAGCTAGGCCAAGGAGCCGAGCCAGAAAGGTCAGATTTGTGGGAAACACTCAAAGATAGCCAGTTGATCCATCTCAAAAAGTCGGAATTATACTCAAGACGGCGAATCTCTCCTTCAATTCCTTCAGGGGGTTTTAGGGATTTCTTATGTTTTGTTAATGTTTTCTTTTATTATTATGAACTAAACCCTTCAGATACCTGAAGGGGATGAAACCTAAGACGGATCTGGTTATCGTTTTCTGAACTATATGATAAATACTTAATTTGTTCTTAATTATGTGTGCTTAATTCTTGCGTTAATATTTCCCGGATATTGATTCAAGTTGAATGTGCTTAGGTGGAGGAGCAAAAGTCCCTGCCTAAGAGTAGATCTATCATAATTAAGCGGAGTCGATCGCATGCCTAGAGATAGGGTGACGAGATTTCGCCGGATTAGGGTGAAACCTAATATGAGAGTCCATAGATCGAGTTAATGCGATTCTAAGGGTTTTAATTAGAAAGAGATTTCAATTAATCAACCTAGGGTTAGACGTTATTCGCCTCAAGAGAGGGTTTAATATAACTTAGGGAATCTTACGGATCAAGTCAAGTGAATACATCGTCTGGTTCAGTGTTAGATAACAAGTGAAGTCTAGGTGGATTCTTCCTAAGGGTATCGTCTTAATCAACTGAGTTTTTCCAACAGTATTTTTCCAATTCATTCTTTTTTGTCTTTGCATCTTTAGCTTAGTAGTTAGTTAAATTTAGATTAAACAACAGCTTCAATTATTTTAGGCTAGATAATGAAAAGAAAGTTAGTATTAGTACTTTTAGTTCCTTTGGGTTCGACATTCCGGTCTTGCCTTAACTATACTACTGTTCGATAGGTGCGCTTGCCTCAAAATCGTTGTCAAAGTTAGTTTCTAGGTTCGATCATTCTCATTATAAATTTAAAACTCTGAATTCGACGATCAAGTTTTTGGCGCCGTTGCCGGGGAACTAAAATATTAAGAACGCTTAATTTTTATTACTTTAGCCATTTTTTTATTGCAATTTATTTTCATTATTATTTTTTATTTTTTATTATTATTTTTATTTTTTTTACTTTGCTAAATTTTCCTTTATTTGATTTTGGCAGATAGAGGAGATGGTACTAAATAACTATCAGTGGCATGTTATGAGGACAAAGCCAACAAAAGCAGCCAATATCTACAACCTCGACCCAATAACCATGCTATCAAACCAGCTAGAGATAATGAATAAAAAGATTGACGGTTTGTATAGCCTCTCGCAGGTGCACCCAGTAATGCAATATGACTCGAATTCAGGAGTACTCACCCTACAGATATGGCATGGAGAACGAACAAATCCACTATATAGGTAACTATTCTAGACATCAAAATAATTTTTATAGTGACACTTATAATGCAGGTTGGAGGTACCATCCCAATTTCTCGTGGGATGATCAAAGTAGTCAAAGACAACAACCTCTTCAAAATTTCCAAAATCAGCCCTATCCACAGGAAAAGAGGCCGAACCTCGAAGAGATGCTGACAAAATTCATGGCAGCCACAGAAACCTGTCTCCAAAAAATCGAGACACCGCTTGATAATCAACAAGCATCAATTAAAGGGATTGAAAGCCAAGTTGCAGAACTTACTAAGTCAGTTGGACAACTTACTAAGATAGTTTCTAAAATTCGATCAGAGATTTTCGATCGACCGCAAGAGCGTCTACCAAGCAACACTGAGAATAAACCAAAGGAGCAAATCCAAGCCATCACAGATCATGATAGTATATGGTTAGATAAATCTAATCCAATACAAGAAAACGAGGTAGAAGAAGGTAAAGTTGAGGTAACACAAGAAAAGTCAAAACCGGTAATCAAGAAGTACCAACCTCTCACTCTTTATCCCGAAGCAATGAATAGAGACGATACAGAGGAACAGTTCGGTAAGTTTCTTAAACTTTTAAAGAAATTACATATCAACTTACCTCTTCTCGAAGCTCTTTCACAGATGCCGAATTCGAGGAAATTTTTAAAACAACTCTTGACGAACAAGTGTAAGTTAGACGATGAGCCACATGTGGAATTAAACGCAGTATACTCAGCAATGTTACAGAATAGACTACCGCGAAAGCTAAAAGATCCAGGGAGTTTTACAATTCCATGTTTAATTGGTAGTTTAACTGTTGATAACGCCTTAGCTCATTTAGGGGCAAGCATAAATGTCATGCCTTATAAATTGTTTAAACAGCTATGTCTAGGGAAACCCAAACAAACTAGGATGAGCACTCAATTAGCTGATAAAACTGTTAGAATTCCTAGGGGTATTACCGAAGATGTTCTTGTAAAAATTGATAAATTCGTATTCCCAGTAGACTTCGTCGTTTTAGACATGGATGAGGACAACACAATCCCCCTAATTTTAGGAAGACCATTCTTAGCAACTGCCAGAACTAAAATCGATGTTGACGCAGGTGAACTTATACTTTGTGTAGGCGAGGAGACAGTCACTCTTCAAGTCCTCGACTCAGCTAGAACATCAAGTAACCAATGTGAGAATGTAAATTCTATTAATAACCCTTCGGTTAACCCTTCTTTTCAGGAAACACCACAATGTTACAAACCTGAGCCAAATCATGGACCTCGTGCCAACAAGGAAGAATTATATGAGGAACGAAGCCTTAAGATCGATAAATTAGAAGAGTGGAAGACATACTTTAAAGAGGAACTTGAACTATACGAAGTAAAACTGAAGGAGCCCCAGAAGAGCTCATAGGAACATCAAACCACTTCAAAATAGGAAACCAGGTACTATTAGATAAAGCAGATCGTCGCATCACCACGTTAGAACTGAAAGCAAACAAAGAAATCCTCTTAAGGTACACAATATTTTCTCATACGGAACAGTCGAGGTAAGCAATCCTAATTTGGCACTTTTAAGGTAAACGCTTCTCGACTTAAACTTTATCAAGAAAATAGAACTGAAAGCATGAGGGAAGATATTCAAACTTTTAAACCACCCTAATTTTTGCAAATACGAGGAAAGTCTAGCTTAAGACTATAAACGAGCGCTTCTCGGGAGGCAACCCGAGCACTAACCCAATTTACTTTCACATTTATTTTTATTTTATTTTATTTTCTTTTCCTTTCTTCTTTCTGAACACCTAGTTGTAAAATAACCAAAAACGCAGATTCCCCAGGCCACACGGCCGTTGCCGTGTGGAAGTACAGAATCACCATCCTGATATAGCAGAGGCGGTACGAATCAGACCCAACTAATTTTTGAAGTCACGGGTCCAACCACCCCCTACGGGCATAGACAAAATGCCACGGCCGTGCGACGCGGCCATGGACGATACTGACTTATCACCAACGGGCGTGGCAATCTGAAAAACAGGTGTGGGAGAAACAACACGTCTCGAAACACAGCCGTGCGAGGCGGCCGTGTGAATCAACACACCCTCAGTCCACGGGCGTGGGAGAGCATCAGAAACCAAAACTCTATTTAAACCCGTACTCCCTTTCCCCTTCTTCTCACCAACTCCCCATCTTCTTTCTTCATTCCTTTCTTAGAATTCTCCCCTCTCCATAACAATTCTCTATACTCTTGAGCTACACCAAAGCCATGTTGAAGAAGCGGAAGAAGGCAAACATAGTCTCCTCAAGGGAGACCCCTATACATAAGCTTATGTCGGCCGCTTCATCCAAACAACAAGCCAAGGGTCTTTGAAACCATTTATCTTTTGTTTTACTTTTCTCTTCTCCTTTATTTTCCTTCCCTTTGACAATCTTATGCTTAATTTAGGTTATTTTACTTTAGTTTCTTAGTGCCAGGTCTAAAAGGCTGCTTAGGAATCACGCCACTTTCGCCACCGCCAGCACCGTCATAGCCTTAGAAGTCACACCCACATCGCGAACCCTCTACCAATAAGGATTCTCAAGCCCCTTTATCTTTTAGCCTTAGTTTATTTACATTTTTACTTTTTTTCTCTTTATCTTTCTTGTCTTTAATTATATATTTAGTTTATTTTAAATGTGTCTTAATAATCCCTGGCTAATTCTCTACGAGCTCCCCAAATTCTTCATCTAGCGCAGAGCTCGGTAGCAGCAACCACCCCTATTGACTTCCAACTTCGGGAAACCATCCAAATTCAGGAAGTTTCACCTCTCCCTCTCTCTTAAACTACATAACTATGTTTGTACATCGAGGGCAATGTACATCTTAAGTGTGGGAGGGTGAATAGTTATTTTAAGAAAGTGCCTAACTTTCTGCATTATTCTCAAATCCCTGAATTATTCCTTGTTCCAAAGTAAGTTTCTCATATTATGACTAGAATAAAATTTCCTTTGATTTATGATTTTTATTGATGTGTTTTGGATTAAGTCATTGATAATTGTGCATTGATGATTAAATTTGAAGAATACTAGAGAATCAAGCATGATAGGTCTATTTTTTAAAAATTTTAAAATTTTTAGGTTGTCTACCTGAATCTGAATGATATCTTGAAATTTGAAATTTACGAGGTTGATATCAAATACCCATAATTTTTGTGAGATTTTGAGCCTTTTAGAGCATATATTCTTTCGTGCTCACTTTTTATAAGTGTGTCAACATTGAACTGTTATTCTAGAACTTGCCTCGATTATACATGTTGAGACCACACCTTTGATTTGACATACAGAGATAATTAAGGCACCTATGTTTTAACCCACTCACTCTACTAAAAACCTACCTTCATAATTAACCCCTAGTGAACCCCGCTGATCCTAACAACCCTTTTTATTGACTCACCCATTAATATTACCCCAAAACTCTTTATATTTGTTATCACTATTTTCTTTTGACTACCCTTATATCGAGATTTGATTTTATTAGTTACCTAATTATATTATTTCAGTTTCTCAACTTATTCTTTATTATTTAATTTGTTCTTAAAAAATAATTTCGAAGTATACTCAGTATTATTAATATGAAAAGTGAGCTTATATAGTTAAAGTCTATTTATCAAAAGAAAAGCTCGTATTATTAGGGTTATTACTTTTCAGTTGATGTAATTATCGTCTCAGTATTTCTAGATAGGTAACTTGTCAATTCGATCTCGATTCTAACCTTCTAATTCAGCCTTTATCCACACCTTCCTAGCCCCGTTACAACCATGTTAAAGACCTTTTGATCTATTTACCATCTCATTTTACAGTGGTGGAGATTTGATTTTCAGGCAAGCCTATGGGATTAACTTTTCAGTGTCGACTTATGAGTGCTCTTTTCCCTGAACCTTAAACACTTTTTGAGTGACTTGAGTGAATCTTTTGTAAAGATATCAATCCTTGTCAGTTTTGAATTAAAGGTGATTATTTAGATAAGGGGAGACACCTACGTTTTCATGATACAAATGTATGACTTATATTGTTTGAATCTTTAGGACTCTTTAAGTTAAATTACCCATGTATAAATTATCTATGAATTATGATGAGACATAGTTGATAGGAATTATGAATTATGGAAAGTTCGTTTTAATTGTAAGTTGAGAATTTTGCTTGAGGACAAGCAAAAGCTTAAGTGTAGGGGTATGTGATAAATCGTAAAAGTAACATATTTTAATCCCACATTTGGCATACTTTTGGATGATTTATCCCTTGATTTGTGTAAAAAGGTGCTCTTAATCGTTTCTTTTCATGTCTTACACTCAAGAAAGCACTGGAGGATGGAAAGAACAAGAAACGGACCAAATTGGGCAAAAATGGAAATTGACACGGCCTAGACATAAGCCCACACGGCCGTGCCTCCCTGATAAACTAGAACACGGCCTGATCCCGATTCACATGGCCGTGCCTCATTAAAGAAATCCGAACACAGCCTAAAGACGATTCACAAGGGCGTGTGCCATAGTCGTGTCCCTGTCACTGGAAAGAAGAGTTTCATTCGGAAAAGGATACTTAGGGGTAAAGAAACCTATTTCAAAAGCCTATATAAACCCCCTAAGTATAACCTAAAGGGGGGCGGTTAGCTAGGCCAAGGAGCCGAGCCAAAAAGGTCAAATTTGTGGGAAACACTCGAAGATAGCCAGTTGATCCATCTCAAGAAGCCGGAATTATACTCAAGACGATGGATCTCTCCTTCAATTCCTTCAGGGGGTTTTAGGGATTTCTTATGTTTTGTTGATGTTTTCTTTTATTATTATAAACTAAACCCTTCAGATACCTGAAGGGGATGAAACCTAAGACAGATCTGGTTATCGTTTTCTGAACTATATGATTAATAAACTGTAAAAGGAACATATTTTAGACCCACATTTAGTATGCTTTTAGATGATTTATCCCTTGTCTTATATAAAAAGGTGCTTTTAATCCTTTCTTTTCATGTCTTATACCCAGGAATGCACCCGAGGATGAAAAGAACACAAAACGGGCCTAAAACGGAGTAAATAGGCCTTTACACGAAATCGACACGGTCTGGCCCAAAGTTCACACGGCCGTGCCTCGACGAACACCTAAAGCACGGCTTCAACTCAGTCACACATGGCCGTGCCTCAAGAGAAATCCGAACACGGTCAGGTCTCGATTCACACGGGCGTGTGACGTGGCCATGTCCCTGACGCTGGAAAGAGCAATTTTAGTCGAAAAAGGATACTTAGGGAGAAAGAATCGCGTTCCAAGAGCCTATAAATAAGTCCCAAGTATCACCTATTTGAGGAGCGAAAGCGAGGCCAAGGGGCCAAGCCGAGAAGGTTAGAGTTAGAGAATAACGCAAGGATAACCAGTTGATCCATCCCAAGAAGCCGGAATTATACTCAAGACGGCGGAATTCTCCTTCGATTCCTTTAGAGGGTTTTTAGGATTTTTCCTATGTTTTGTTTCATCTTTTCTCTTACTATGCTTTGTTTATTCATCATGAACTATACCTCTCAGATACCTGAAGGGGATGGAACCTAGATGGATTTTATTATTTGATTTTTAAGTTATATGATAAATTACTTAGTTTGTTTTTAATTATGTTGCTTCATTCCAAATCTAATGTGCTTAGGTGTAGGAGGAATAGACCCTGCCTAAGAGGAGATCTAAAATAATTAAGCGGAGTTGATCGGGCGCCTAGAGATAGGATTACGAGATTTTACCGGATTAGGGTGAAACCTAATATGGGAGTCAATTGATCGATTTACTGCTATCCTAGGGGGTTATTATAAGCGAACGAGAGTTCCACTAATTAACCTAGGGTTAAAGGTTATTCGCCTCGAGAGACAGTTTAATATAGGTTAGGGAGTCTCACGGATCAAGCTAAGTAAAAGAAATCATATAATTTAGGGTTAATTAATAAGTGAAGTCTAGGTGGATTCTTCCTAAAGGTATCGTCGTAATCAATTGAGATTTTCCTCAAAGTTATTTTCCTATTCGTCTTCTTGTTGTTGTGTCCTTAGTTTAGCTGTCGTCAATTTAGTTTAAAGGGCAATCTTCACTCTAACTTTAAAACTAAATAATAAAAAGAAAGTGAGTATTAATACTTTTAGTTCCTTTGGGTTCGATAACCGGTCTTGCCTAAGTTATACTACTGTTCGATAGGTACACTTGCCTTAATATCGTTGTCAGAGTTAGTCTCCAGGTTTGATCATTCTTTTATAAATATTTAAAACTCTGATTTTACAACGATCAAGTTTTTGGTGCCGTTGCCGGGGAACTAAAATATTAAGAAAGCTCTATTTTTATTACTTTAGTCCTAATTTTTCTTTATTTTTCGCAATTTATTTTTTTCTCTTTTCTCTTTTCTCTTTTTGCTGAAATTTTTTTCTCTTTCTTTTCCAACAGGTACCTCTAGTTTATGACTAGAAGGAACCCGAGGGGACTTTTGGTATTCGACAACGAAATCGAAGCTACCGCTCGTAGGAATCGTCGGGAAACCAGGCGAGCCCTAGATTACACAGATAGAGAGGAAGAAGATAGATCCAATCCTACTGAAGGGATGGACGAAACCAACCCACCACCACGTGATGTGGGGGAGAACAATGCTCCACGCACAATGTTCGATTATGTGAAACCGCATTTAACAGGAGCAGAATCTAGTATTGTTAGGCCCCCTATATCTGCTAACAATTTTGAATTAAAGCCTAACACAATACAAATGATTCAACAGTTTGTCCAATTTTATGGTTTACAGGACGAAGATCCAAACACGCACATAGCTAACTTTCTAGAGTTTTGTGACACCTTCAAAATAAATGGCGTTTCTGATGATGCCATACGTCTTCAGTTATTCCCCTTTTCATTAAGAAATAAAGTTAAACAATGGTTAAACTCGTTACAACGAGGGTCAATCACTACATGGGATCTGATGACCGAAAAGTTTTTGACGAAATATTTCCCACCG
This sequence comes from Gossypium australe, assembly GCA_005393395.2. Taxonomy (NCBI): domain Eukaryota; kingdom Viridiplantae; phylum Streptophyta; class Magnoliopsida; order Malvales; family Malvaceae; genus Gossypium; species Gossypium australe. Next base: position 81,712,769 of record CM016618.1, on the reverse strand, counting down.
GCCAAAACGGCCAAATTACGGAATGATATCTCTTCTTTTGTGCAGATGGATGTAGAGACACTATACGACGCATGAGAGAGATTTAAAGATCTCTTGAGAAGGTGCCCACACCATGGTCTACCCTTGTGGCTACAAGTCCAAACCTTTTACAACGGTGTAAACCACTCAACGAGACAACTTATAGATTCAGCCGCCGGTGGAACACTGAATAACAAAACTCCAGAAGCAACTTATGAGTTTATTGAAGAGATGTCATTAAACAATTATCAGTGGCAAGCTTCAAGGACCAAACCGACAAAATCGGCAGGAGTTTTCAACATCGATGCCATGACCATGCTATCAACACAGCTAGAGATGATGAATAAAAAGCTTGGTAATTTGTGTTCATCACAGGTACATCCAGTCATGCAGTGCGATATAAGTGGAACTGTGGCGAATCCTGAGTACCCACCCTACCAACCAGGAGCAGAAGATGAACAAATGAACTATATAGGTAATAATTTTCGATCTAATAATAATCTTTATAATAATACTTACAATCCAGGTTGGAGAAACCACCCAAAATTTTCATGGGGAGGACAAGGAAATCAAAGGCAACAACCTCCTCAAAACTTCCAAAATCAGCCCTATCCAAAAGAAAAGAAACCATCATTCGAGGAACATCTTCAAGAAACTGATAGAGCAGTCAAAAGTAACGAGAGACGACTCGATGAAATTGCTAAGTCAGTCAAGGAAGTTAGTAATGCAGACAACTCGCAAAGCTAATGTCAAAACGACCGCAAAAACGTCTACCAAGTAACACTGAAGTTAATCCTAAGGAGCAAATTCAAGCGATCACAACTCAGAATAGTAACGGATTAACTGATCCGAATCTAATACCGGAAAAGAAGGTAGACGAAGGTGTAAAAGAGGTATCACAAGAGAAGCCAAATCTGGTAATTAAGGAATATCAACCCCGCATACCTTATCCTGAAGCCTTAAAAAGAGACGATTTAGAGGAACAGTTTGGTAAGTTTCTCAAACTCTTAAAGAAATTGCATATTAACTTACCCCTTCTTGAAGCTCTTTCTCAGATGCCAGACTCGAGAAAATTTTTAAGATAGCTCTTGACCAACAAACGCAAAATAGATGAAGAGCATCATGTGGAACTGAACGCAACGTGCTCAGCAATGTTACAAAATAGACTACCACGGAAACTAAAAGATCCAGGGAGTTTTACAATTCCATGTTTAATTGGTAGTTTAAATATTGATAATGGGTTAGCTGATTTAGGGGCAAGCATAAATGTCATGCCTTATACATTGTTTAAACGACTAGGTCTAGGGAAGGCCAAACAAACTAGGATGAGTAATCAAATAGCTGATAAAACTGTTAGAATTCCTAGGGGCATTATCGAAGATGTTCCCGTCAAAATAGATAAATTTGTTTTCCCAGTAGACTTTGTTGTCTTAGGAAGACCATTCCTAGCAACTGCCAGGACTAAAATTGATGTTGCTACAGGTGAGCTCATACTTCGTATAGGAGATGAATCGATTAATCTTCAAGCCCTCGACTCAGCCAGGATAATAGTCGATGAAGAATTACACGAGGAAGAACCGAAATCATACAAAGTAAAACCAGAGGAACCACTAGAAGAGCTTGTGAGGATAGCAAATCACGTTAAAATAGGAAACGAGGATCTGCTAGATAAAGCCAAGTCTCACATCTTCACAACAGACCTAAAAGCAAAGGAGGAGATCCTTCTCAAGGTACATGATACCTTCCCAAACAGCATAGTCGAAGTAAGCAATCCAATACTCGGCACTTCCTAAGAAAACGTTTCTCGACTTCAACATCGTCGAGAAACCGAAACTATAAACATGAGGGAAGATATTCAAACCTTTAAACCTCCCTAAAAATTTTCAAAACACAAGGAAGTCTAGCTTAAGACTATAAACGAGCGCTTCTCGGGAGGCAACCCGAGCACTAACCTTATTTTTTTCATTGCTTTTATCTATCTTTTTCTTTTTTCTTCTCTTTTACCTTTTTCAACTAACAAAAATATGCAGGTTTTCCAGACCACACGGCATTACACACGGTCGTGTTCATGGCCATGTGGACCACCTAAACCATTACACTGACAGGGCATAGGCCGTGCTGTCAGCCAACCATCCTCCCCAACGTCACGGATCCAACAAACTCTACACACGGGCATCGACGGATAGGGCACGGCCTGCCCGAAACCGTGTGAAGTTACTGTCTTGCACACCACGGATAGACCACGCCTGTGCTTGAAACCGTGTGAAGCCACTGACTTATCGAACACGAGGGAGACACGCCCATGTAGCACGACCGTGCCAAAAGAAAGACTTCACAAGCACGGGCATGGGAAAAGCAAGCACGGGCATATGGGGACACCACCCTCTATAACACGGCCGTGTGAGGTGGCCGTGTAAATCGACACACCCTGTGAACACGACCGTGGGGGAGCATAAAATTTGAAAATCTATTTAAAGCCCCTCACCCCTTCCCTCCATCTAACTTCTTCTTTATTTTCTTTCCTTCATCTCAGACTCTTCAAAACTCTAAGATCCTTGAGCAAATCAACACCATGCCGAAGAAGCAGAAGAAACCATGCATGGACTCCTTAACAAAGAATGATCAATATGAGTTCATGCCGGCAGCTTCGCCTCAACACCAAGCCAAGGGTCTTTGAGACCAATTAGTTTTTATGTTTTCTTTCTCTTTTACTTCAATTTCTTGCTCTTCTCCTTTATTTTCCTCATCTAAGCTTCTCTATTGCTATTTTCTTTTAATTTGCTGATTGGGAATCATGCCAACCACCACAACACCCCCACCACTCTCACCACCACCACCACATCCCCAATCTTAGCATTGATTCCCACCTTGCGAACCATCCCTTAATAAGGACCTTATAGTCCATTAGGACTTTCTTTTCTTTTCAGTTTTTTTCTTATTCTCCTTCACTTTAGCTTTCTTTTCTTTAATTTTATATTTAGTTTATTTTTATTATGTCTTAATAAACCCTGGCTAATCCTTTACGAGTCCCCCAATTTCTTCATCTACAGCAGAGCTTGGGAACCACCACCACCACCATACCAACGCCTTCGCCGTATTTGCCATATCCTCCACCATAACCTACACGACCCCTGCCCTCCTCCAAGAAAACAGTCAACACCTCAGGGAGTATTCTATCCCCTCCCTTTTGATTTTGAATATAAATGCATTATCTATCTTTGTATTAAGTGTAGGGGGTAAAAAGACCTAACTTTTTTCATTATTCTCAAATCCCTGATTTAGTCTTGTTTTTATAGAAAATTGTCAAATTATTAATTAAGATTAAATTTCTGATGACTTGTGATGATTATTGACATGTTTTAGAATAAGTCATAGTTAACTGTACATTGATGATTGAATTTAAAGAATACTATAGAATCAAGCATGATAAGTCTATTTTTCAGGAATTAAAATTTTTGCTATGTTGTTGATCCAATTTTGAATATCACCTTGAAATTCAAATTGAATAAGGATGATGTCAAAACACCCATAATTTTTGTGAGTATTTGAACCTTATAGAGCATACATTCTTTCATACTCATTTTTTAATTATGAGTGTGTCAACTATAAACTGTTATTCTAGAACTTGCCTTGTTTATACATATCGAGACCACAGTTATGATTTGATATACTGAGATGATAAAGGCACTTAGGTTTTAACCCACTAATTCCACTAAAAAGCCTAGCTTTATAATTAATCCCTAGTAAACCCCGTTGAGCCTAACAACCCTTTTTATTGACTCACCTACTAACTTTAACCGAAAAACCCCTTTGTATTTGTTATCACCAATTTTTTAATTACCCTTTTTGTCGAGATTTGATTTTGAACAAGTTTCCTAACTATGTTCTGTATTTCAGTTGTACAAATTCTTTAGTTTGTTCTAAAAAAAAACACGAAGTATATTCATTATTAGTTCTATGATTAAGTGAGCTTGCATGTTCAAATTCCAATTCTCAAGGAAAAAGCTCTTTTTATTAGTTTAAGATTAAGTTCATTTTTCTAGTTAGGAAATTTATCAAGCCAATCTCGATTCTAACCCTCTAATTTCAGCCTGTGACTACACCTTGTACCCTAACCCCGTTACAACCATTGTCAAAGACCTTTTGATCTGCTTGTCATCTCATATTACAGTGGTGGAGCTTTGATTTTCAGGCAAGCCTATGGGATTAACTTTTCAGGTTCGATTTATGAGCGATCTTCTTCTGAACCTTAAACACTTGAGAGTGATTCGAGTGAACCCTAAGTGAGGATGTCAATCCTTGTCAATTTTGAATAGAAAAGGTAGTTATTTAAAAGAGGAGAGACACCTATGTTTTCAAGGTACAAAATTGTGACTTATCTCGTTTGAATCTTTAGGACGCTTTGAATCAAATCATCCATGTATGAATTCTCTATGAATTAGGATAAGACATTGTTGATAAAGAATTACAGATCAGGGAAAGTTCGTTTTAATTGAAAGTTGAGAATTTTGCTTGAGGACAAGCAAAAGTTTAAGTGTGGGGGTATTTGATAAACCGTAAAAGTAACACATTTTAGACCCACATTTAGTATGCTTTTGGATGATTTAACCCTTGTTTTATATAAAAAGGTGCTTTTAATCCTTTCTTTTCATGTCTTATACCCAGGAAAGCACCCAAGGATGAAAAGAACACAAAATGGGACTAAAACGGAGTAAATGGGCCTTTACATGAAATCGACACGACCTAGCCCAAAGTCTACACGGCCGTGCCTCGACGAACACCTAGAGCACGGCCTCAACTCAGTCACACACGGCCGTGCCTCAAGAGAAATCCGAACACGGTCATGTCTCGATTTACACGGGCGTGTGACATGGCTGTATCCCTGACGCTGGAAAGAGCAATTTTAGTCGAAAAAGGATACTTAGGGAGAAAGAATAGTGTTCCAAGAGCTTATAAATAAGTCCCAAGTATCACCTGTTTGAGGAGCGAAAGCGAGGCCAAGGGGCCAAGCCGAGAAGGTTAGATTTTGAGAATAACGCAATGATAGCCAGTTGATCCATCCCAAGAAGCCGGAATTATACTCAAGACGACGGAATTCTCCTCCGATTTCTTCAGGGGTTTTTAGGATTTTTTCTATGTTTTGTTTCATCTTTTCTCTTGCGATGTTTTGTTTATTCATCATGAACTAAACCCCTCAGATACTTGAAGGGGATGAAACCTAGATGGATTTTATTATTTGATTTTTAAGTTATATGATAAATTACTTAGTTTGTTCTTAATTATGTTGCTTCATTCCAAATCTAATGTGCTTAGGTGGAGGAGGAATAGACCCTGCCTAAGAGTTGATCGGGCACCTAGAGATAGGGTTACCAGATTTTGCCGAATTAGGGTGAAACCTAATATGGGAGTCCATATGATCGATTTACTGCTATCCTAGGGGGTTATTATAAGCGAACGAGAGTTCCACTAATTAACCTAGGGTTAAATGTTATTCGCCTCGAGAGAGGGTTTAATATAGGTTAGGGAGTCTCACGGATCAAGTTAAGTAAAAGAAATCATATAATTTAGGGTTAATTAACATGTGAAGTCTAGGTGGATTCTTCCTAAAGGTATCGTCGTAATCAACTGAGTTTTTCCTCAAAGTTATTTTCCTATTCGTCTTCTTGTTCTTGTGTCCTTAGTTTAGCTATCGTCAATTTAGATTAAAGGGCAATCTTCACTCTAACTTTAAGACTAAATAATAAAAAGAAAGTGAGTATTAATACTTTTAGTTCCTTTGGGTTCGATAATCGGTCTTGCCTAAACTATACTACTGTTCAATAGGTACACTTGCATTAATATCGTTGTCAGAGTTAGTCTCCAGGTTTGATCATTCTTTTATAAATATTTAAAACTCTGATTTTACAGCGATCAATGATAAATACTTGATTTGTTCTTAATTATGTGTGCTTAATTCTTGCGTTAATATTTCCGGGATATTGATTCAAGTTGAATGTGCTTAGGTGGAGGAGCAAAAGTCCCTGCCTAAGAGTCGATCTAGCATAATTAAGCAGAGTCGATCGCATGCCTAGAGATAGGGTGACGAGATTTTGCCGGATTAAGGTGAAACCTAATATAGGAGTCCATAGATCGAGTTAATGCGATTCTAGGGGTTTTAATTAGAAAGAGATTTCAATTAATCAACCTAGGGTTAGACGTTATTCGCCTCGAGAGAGGGTTTAATATAACTTAGGGAATCTTACGGATCAAGTCAAGTGAATAAATCGTCTGGTTTAGTGTTAGATAACAAGTGAAGTCTACGTGGATTCTTCCTAAGGGTATCGTCTTAATCAACTGAGTTTTTCCAACAGTATTTCCCCAATTCATTCTTTTTGTCTTTGCGTCTTTAGCTTAGTAGTTAGTTAAATTTAGATTAAACAACTTGAATTATTTTAGGCTAGATAATAAAAAGAAAGTTAGTATTAGTACTTTTAGTTCCTTTGGGTTCGACATTCCGGTCTTGTCTTAACTATACTACTGTTCGATAGGTGCGCTTGCCTCAAAATCGTTGTTAGAGTTAGTTTCTAGGTTCAATCATTCTCATTATAAATTTAAAACTCTGAATTCGACGATCAACCTAGATGGACCCAACATGCATATATGCTACCAAATCAGTTGGCAGATCAAGTATAGTACTACCCTTCTATTCAAAAACAAACAATAACAAAAGAGAAGAAGAACACCTTTCTTAAAAATGGATTAACTTTGCTTTCAAGCTCTTTGATTGTAGCATTTAGCTCTGACAATAAGCCAATTAATTCTTGTGTAGAACTGAGGAGCAAAACTATTGACTTTAGGTCATGGGGTAAGATTAAGAAAAACCAAGCAATCAACCCTTAAACCCATCCAAAAAAGAAGAGTGAATATACGATGCATGTAATAACACTTGTCAGTGTTATATACATTTTGATATATATATATATATATATACATATATGTATGTGAGATTGTACTATGTCCTTTCGGGGATTATCTAGATGTATTGGAAATGAGCAAAAAATTGGATTACGTTCATTGTTTGAGTGTAGCATTCTTATCCCTGGAATTATTTTACTGTCAGCTGCAGTTTTTGTTGGAAGAGTTTTTCTAAAGCGAATGTGTTTGTTTGGCCCTGTTGTAGTGTTCATTTTGCCTTTGGTTTTCTGTTAAGTTTATTTTTATTTGGATTTTTTAGTTGGAACCATTATGTGTTAAATGTGTAGTGGTATATTTATTATTATTTCAACAAGGGGCATGTGGTTTAATAATGTTGTGTTTTCTTTGGCAGAATTGACTTCAAGATAAGGACCATAGAGCTTGATAGAAAAAGGATCAAGTTGCAAATACTGCTGGGCAAGAGAGGTTTCGTACAATTACAACTGGTTAGATTTTTGGCTTTGAAGGTGTCACTGACCAGGAATGAATTGCCCAATCAGAACAATTGCTTATCTGATAGATAAAATAATTTAATAGCAGGACTTGGGTTTTGTTTTGCATAAACCTATTATTTGCATAATTATTGGGAGGAATAATGCAACTTTTTAAATATAAACTATAAAATAATATTGCTAGCAAAGATAGTTTGAAAGAAGATTGATAGGCAAGATCTTTGGCATTATATAAAAAATCTGTTTTACCATTTATGAGGATTGATGTAAGTAATGAGAATCCCTAAGATATTTCATCAAGATTATGAGATAGAAGTAAGTAATGAAAAACTTATTTAAACACAAAACAAAAGATTATAAATTTATTAAAATGTATTTTATTAAAAATTATGTATTGAGTATATATATATATATATATATTAGTACTTTATTATTTCATATATTTGTTATGGAATATTATTTATAAAATATCTAAAAAAATGATCTTATTTCATGATTCAAAAGTTTACATACTCATGTACTTTATCTTATTACTTATATCATTATTATAAAATTTTCAATTTCATAAATATACATAGAGAATATTGCTTATAAATCTCAAATATATAGAATCTATCACTTTAAGAAACTCGAACACTCCCCAATTATCATGGCTAGCCTATAAGTCACCAGTTTATCCATTCTCATCTTCTCTTCACTTAAATTTTGCCATAGCATTTACTGTATTTCATTATTCCGAAACATTTTCAAAATATTTATAACGTTTCAATGACTACATGTAAAATGTTATAAGTGATTTAACAATTATAAGTGAAGGACTATAAGTATTGAGTTATGTTTCTTAGTTATTAAAAGTTGCGCCTCTTAAACTTATTTGAATAATTATATTTATTATTAAAAATGTGAGTATATATAAATAAACATGAAATTCTTTGTAAATAAGATCGAATTTAACTTGCAACAAACTTTGAAACTTTGAAAATGATATTATTATTATATACTACTAAATGCTTGATAAATTATTTACTTATACATTAGCAAATATAATTTTAAGCAGACTTATCCTATTTATTATTTCTCTATAAATTTACTTCAACTTACCTCATCAACCATTCAAATGTTTTGCACCAAAAAGTAACTAATTCAATATTATAAAATGAGTCATAAAATAGGAAGTTTAAAAAAAACAGATATTTTTTTGTAGGATAAAAACATAAAACAAGCGCATTGTATGATAAAGTAGTGAATTTATTTTGTTTTTTTTAACGATTCTTAATATGTATTGTTCATTTTTCTTTGACAGTTTGTTATTGCTTCCTCTTATTATTTGGCTTGTTCGATTGCTTCCTCCTCCCAGAGTTGAGCATCTTGTATTCACTCAACCACTGTAAGTTCTTTGGCAATTAAATTCTTTGATTTTGTTTTACTGTTATTGAAATTAGTATTGGAGAAATGTGACCCTTTTTACTACGATTTGAAGATTGTAACACTTTAATATCTTGCAGTAATGGTTCGTCTGCCTTTAATAGTACAAAGTGAGAGGCGTAAAAGAATTGATCTTGCTATTACAATATGGTTGCAAATGTGTACAGTTGCGAGTTGGTTCTTAGTTGCATTGGGTGTCATCCATAGCCTACATACTTATAGACCAAGGATTAGATCATATATTTTAGATTTTTATGTAAAACGAGATTATGTGAAAAGATTTGTATATGCTAGTGACGAGACCTGTATTGAACAAGTTAGGATGAATAAAATTACCTTTTTTAAACTATGTGAGATGTTACAAACTTTAGGGGGGTTGAAGTCGTTAAGGAACATGCTTGTTGATGAGCAAGTGACAATGTTTTTACATATCATTTCTCATCACCTTAAAAATCGAGTTATCAAGCATCACTTTAATAGGTCCGGGGAAACCGTTAGCAGATCATTTCACAATATTTTAAATGCTGTCATACGCTTAGAAAATGTGTTATTTAAAAAGGCAGAGCCAGTTACAGCTAATTCTACAGACCCAAGGTGGAAATGGTTCAAGGTATTGGAGTGAGTTCTATATATAGCTCGTACATAATTTAGTCGATTTAAATATAGTATCCTAACCCGAGGTTTTATACATGTGATGTAGAATTGCTTAGGTGCTTTAGATGCAACCCACATCAAGATTAAGGTTCCAACCGTTGATAAACCTAGATATCGAACGCTAAAAGGTGACATAGCAACAAATATGTTAGGTGTTTGTACACCTGATATGCAATTTGTTTATGTTCTTCCTGGTTTGGAAGGTTTTGTTGCTGATGGACGAGTTCTTCGAGATGCCATTAGTAGGAGACATGGACTAAAAGTCCCTCATGGTAAAGTGCAAAATTAGAGGAATTTGAATTAATTTTTAAGATCATACTTTGTTGGGAAATTAACCATGATAAATTGTTTCTTTTTATAGGCTGTTATTATCTAGTTGATGCTTAATACACAAATTGTGAGGGATTTCTTACACTTTTTAGAGGACAAAGATATCATTTGAATGAGTGGCGTCAGGGTTACCAGAAAAGTACTCCGGAAGAATTTTTCAATATGAAACATGCTTCAACGCGTAATGTTATTGAAAGATGTTTTGGGTTATTAAAACTTAGATGGGGAATACTTAGGAGCCCATCATCTATCTTGTGAAGGTGCACAATAGAATCATTATTGCATGTTGTTTGCTCCATAATTTTATTCGAACCTATATGAGTCTTGATCCTATTAAAGCAGAGTTGGGAATAGGATTACCTAGTAATGTGATAGGTGACGATGAACCGAATATCATAAATATTCATCCATCGGATGCATGGACTACTTGGAGGATGGAACTAGCCAACCAAATGTTCGATGAATGGCAAACATCTACAAATTAGTTAGGTTTAGGGTAAAAATAGTAAACGTTAAGTTGTTTATGTTATTTCATGTATCTAGTTTATGAAACTTTGGTAGTGTTTGAATTGTTTTTTTATATTGTACTAAACTTGTTGAATGATAATTTATTTTCTTTTGATTCATCATGTGTTATAATTTTATAAAGTGATGATCTTTTGATGCATAATATTGCACTTAATTTTAATTTGCGTTTTTTCTTAAGATAGTTATGCCAAGTTTTTCACAATCAAATGTTTCTTCCCAAAATTCTCAAGGAACCAAAAGGAAATGGGTTCTAGAAGAAGATGCTGCGTTGGTTGCTTGTATGGTCGACTTGCACAATGTTGGAACCTTTAATGCAGATACGAAATTCAAAGCCGGCTATTTAAATAAGTTGGAAAAAATGTTAGAAAAAGTTTTACCCAATGCCATGTTGAAGGCTAAACCTAATCTTGAATCGATGATTAAGACATTGAAAAGGGATTGGTCAATCGTTTATGACATGCTTAGTGGAAAAAACAATAGCGGTTTTGGTTGGGATGAGCATAGGTAGCTTGTTGTTGCTGAAGATGCGGTGTGGAACTCATATATAAATGTAAGAATTATTTCAAGTCTTTATTATCTTATTTTGACCAAACTTATATCTAATATGAATTTCTCATTTTTATAGAGTCATAAAGAAGCCGCTCAATTCAGACATCAGAGTTTCCCTTATTATGACCAACTTACTGCCATCTACGCAAAAGATCGAGCCACTGGGAAAGATGCTCAAACAGCCGCTGATATTATTGAAGAAATAGATGTTGATGATGTAGCTGCTACAAATACTCATGAAGAAAAAAATGATTTCCATGGATGCGAAGCTAATGTTTCTTTGGATGACATGGATCTTTTAGCTACACAATCGCAAACAGCTAGAAACCAAGGTGATTCCACATCATCAAAGAAGAAAAAAAAGATTTCTGATGCAAGTGATTCTTATACTTCATTTAATGATGCTGCCACTTTATTGGCGAAAAACATACGGACCGTTGGCCTTGAAATCAGTAAAAGTATTACCTCCGAAATGCTAATTCAACAAAAGTAAAAAATGACCATTCAAGAAAGTGCTCTGAAATTATATCCAACATTATGTGAAGTAGAAGGTTTAACTGAGGATGAGCGCTATCGCACATTGAGCAAAATTCCAGATCATCCAACGCAAATGCTTATTTTCTTTAGTTTACCTTCTGTTATGCGGTTGGAATGGGTCAGAAGATTTCTTGCTGACGATTAAAAATCATGGTTGTGTTGATGATATTTTGGTAACTTTTTGTGTTTGTAATATTTGGCTGGTATAATGACATGATAGAATGTCATTACAATGCTGTAACTTTTTGAGGTTGTAAAATTTTATAATATATGGATTATAACATATAAACTAATGAAATCATTTAACTTTTTCTTAATATATGAATATTATGTTTGGATGTGAAATATAATTCTCAAGTTATTTATTACTTCTAATATTTTATTTTTTGTTGTAGAATAATTAAATTATTTGTTTCACTAATGATATTTTAGCACATTAAATATGTATTGCAGTTTAAATATAATAAAGTAGATTATATATTATTTTTATAATATTATATATTATGATTTTTTAATTCATATAATAATTATATTAAGAATTTTATTAAATTATATTTAATAATAATTATGTTAAAATATGGTTAAATTATTTTTAATAGTAATCTTATTAAAATTTAATAAGAATAACAATAATCATCTACTTAAAAAAAAAATTATGCTAAAGGTATTCTGGTCATTTTAGTTTTTTTTCCTTATTGCTATTACAACATCATCCCATTCAACCAAACATAAGAATACTATTACAGTTCTATTCCATTCCATTCAACCAGTTGAATTACTGATTACAGCTTTATTCCATTACAGCTCTATTCAATTACAGCCTTATTCCATTACAGTGAACCAAACGTACCCTTAATGTGCAATGATATATATTAATATTATATTTGGTAGTGGTATTATTTATTCACCTTGTTTTATTTTTTTTCTAAGTGTTTTTCCTCGTCTTTTTAGTTTCAAGTTTAAATTTGTTCTAATTATTTTTATTATATATCTAACTATTGTAATACATATGTAATAAATAATTTTTTTTCTTATGTTATTATACAGGTAACCAAACGAGACATAATTGTTAATTTTAATTGAATTTAATGTTCACAAATTGCTAACATAATTACCGATATAACATTATTTTACATTAACATGTTCTATATACAAATAACTATATTTATTCAATATAAAAATAAGTTGATGTATTTTTTTTTAAATATACATAATTGAACCAAAATCAGAATATATATATGTGTATATGAACTGCAACCAAAGTTTTATGTGTGTAATTGCACTAAATCAAAGTTCATATATCAAGCTGTATATTAGACTAAAGTTCATATATAATTTTGAAAATCAATTGAGACAATTTCACGAATCCAAAAATGTTGGATCTCGTATTTTCAAAAATGTTAAAATACGTTATTAGTCCTTATACTTTTATAGAATTTGAAATTTGGTCATTGTATTTTAAAAGTTAATATTTTATTCCTCCTACTTTTTCAATTTAAAAATCCTATTCTAATCAATACTGTCAGTTAGTAGTTTTTGTTAAAATATTTAATTTCCATCAATCATACAACATAGACGAAGCAGCTTAATCAACATGTTAAATTGACAAATTTTAACAAAAAAAGATATTTATGATTTTAGTGATTGAATTAAGATTTTTAAATAAAAAAATTACAAAACTTAATTTCTAACTTATTATTATCATTATTACTATTATTATTATTATATAGAAAGTAAATCTCAAATTTTATAGCAACATATTTTAATCTTTCAAAAGTAATTGAAACTTTGAGTGTAATAATTTTGCTTCTTATTTTCGAAAAACCACGCCTTCTTAAGTAGGTAGATATATGGAGTCGTCAAGGGATTGACCTGGGATCAGAACAGAATATATCAATTTGAATAAAGTCATAATTTCACGTCAAAATAGAATCATTGAATAATAAACCAATCGACACTGAAAAAGAGGTAATATGTTGAAAGATTATTGAAAAGATGCTGAGGCGTATCTGTCAGGGTCTCCTGCAGTCATGTTATTGCGTTGCTTAGCATCAATTTCGTCCCCTCACAAGCATTTGAACTACTTGGCTCATTGATGGTCTTCCATGTCTATCGGCTTCTGTACATATGATTGCCACCTCCAGTAGATTTTCCAGTTCATTTCTGTCATAATCGTAGCCCATGGCAGGGTCCAGTACCTCTTCAACCCAAGATGTTGTTGCAGAAGCACCCATCTTCTTCCCTTTCACCCAAGTTTCTAACCTTTGGTGCCATTTCTCTCCACTGGTTCCAACAACAGGGACACCTACACTTGGGTTCTTCCCTGTCATCATTTCCAACAACACAATCCCATAGCTATAGATGTCGACTTTGGCAGTGATGGGAAGATTGTAAACCCACTCAGGCGCCATGTAACCTCTTGTTCCTCTAATCTTGGAGAAGCCTGAACCTTTAGGACTGTCTTGATTCAGTAGTTTGGATAATCCAAAATCTGACACTTTAGGATGATAGGTGGAATCCAATAGTATGTTGTGAGGCTTTACATCACAGTGCAGAACCCATTCCAAGCACTCTTCATGCAAATAAGCCAGGCCTTTGGCGGTGCCCACCGCAATATCCAACCTTCTCTTCCAATCAAGTGAATTAGACATGAGGTTATTTGCTAACGATCCATTTTCCATGTATTCATACACTAAAAGCCTATGCTTCCCCTCTGCACAGTATCCCCACATCTCAATCAAGTTCATGTGATTAAGTCTGCCGATTGTGCTTACTTCTGCGAGGAATTCATCCTCTCCTTGATGCTCTTCAATATTAAGTCGTTTAATGGCTGCAATTCGTTGATCCGGTAAAACTCCCTTGTAAACCACCCCACTTCCTCCCCGTCCAATCTCTTCATGAAAACCGCGTGTTGCCTTTTTCAACTCACCGTATGTGAATCTTTTGAATCCAGTTGCAGCCACAAGGTACCCTGATGTCATCGTCGATGCATCGGGACTTTCCCCTGTTCTGTACAAGAAAACGAACACCAGAAAGACGCACATCAACTCAAGCAATCCAATTATAGAAGCGCACCAAATCAAAATCTTCAATGTTTCATATCCTGTTTTCTTAAGATAAAGTCTGTCTAATTGTCTTGTCTGCTTGTTGGAGCAATTTAATTTAAATTCCTGGACAGGTTTGTTGTTGTAAGGGAATGATTTGGGGAGTTTCAAGTAAAGGGTTCCACTGTAGCTATTGTAACAATGACCATTGCGCAATTCCCATTTTGAATAACAGCGATAGGCACCATCTTCTGGGAAATATCTATATTGAAAAGCTTTACAACATGAATTCAAGCAAACTCGGAGGCACTCCTGGAAGGTGTAATTCCGGAGGTTGTCGTAATGGTAGCCAAAAAAGTTAACATGACGAAGTTGAACAAAGTTGACATCATCATTACATAAAAGCTCAAATTCTGGTTCGCACCCATCGTTCCAATCCGCATGGTTTTTCATCTTGAACCCTGGGGGACAACCACACTTGGGACCCCAACCTGGATCATAGCTACATATACTATTTGGTCCACAGGCTCCATGAATCCTACAGGAGTTAGACATAGCTTGCCATGTCACAAACCAAACCCCCTGTTCTTCGAGACTGTATAATCTAAGGTTACCATCAAAATCAAGGGTTAATCTTCTCCAAGGTCCAATACCAAAATCAGTTGATCTGAACTCCATTTTGTCAGAAGATGTAAAATGGCCTGAAGAATCCAACACTGCGGTTCTGCTAAAATTGTATCTAGTTCTACCTTGGTGGTAGTCCAAGATGGTTGAATCCGGCCAGTAGATGCTGGATGTGTCGGAACCATTCAAGACAAGACGAAGAACATTATCATCGTCAAACAACAACCTGTATTTTCCTGAAGAATGGTTAGTTCGGCTTCGTGCTGATACTAGCCTTTTGTATTGATTGAGGGGTTGTCCAGGGAGAAGCGTATCAGTTGGTGAATCAAAGCTTTGCCAAAGAGTAAGATTGTCTCGAGTTTGGAGAACGAGATTACCTGAATCAAGGAGATTCAACTGCGACCAAGAGCCATCTTTAACTGACTTATTGATTGTCCAGATTACGGATTCGGCATCGGTTATGATGATTTCATTGGTTTCGAGTATGGACAGCTTTGATCGCTTTCCATTAACAGGCACATCCCGGTTTGCCATCCAAACTAGAGTGTGACTGTCGTCATGGCAAGGCTTGGTGAACCAGATGGAGAAGCAGTAAGCGTTTTGGCCGACGGGGTAAAAGCCAGCGGAGAACATGCCGTTAGCCGATATCAAAACATCACCTGGATTCTCCACAGACAGAGACGAACCTTGGCTTAGATATGGAACAGCTGACGATGTTAAACCGAAGAACAGGAACAATATGATAAGCATGGATTTAAAACACTTGGTGGCCATGAATATTTCTTGGCCTGCAAAATTCATGTCATGGACCCAATATTCTCTTCACCAACTTCAGCTCTTTGCACCAATTTACCTGCATCTTCTCAACTTTACCATCGGGAAATCAACTTGTTTGTACCATTTCATTCTCTTCCAAACCCGATCACTAGCAGTGCTTCTTATCAATTCAAAGCCGCGTGTTTTAGGAAAGCTTGGTAGGGGCCCTTTGACATTTCTTCATAGACTTTTTAGCTGTGGAAATTTCACATAATTTGTTGTAAAAAGGTGAATGCAAGAACTTTCAAGTGTCATTAGTCAATGTCAGAATGGTTTCTTATTTTTATGTTTGGTACTGACGATATTATATGTTGTTTTCCGGTATGAAAATCAATCATCCTGACTTTTACACTTCCAAAAGTCTTCATGCACCATTCACAATGTCTTGCAAAATTACCACGCTGAAAGGTCTCTTCTTGTACAGATATTTCACTCAATTCTCTGGTTCAAATAATTTTGTTTATATATAAAGTGTATTATTTAATTAGGGTTAGTATTTGATCAAATCGAGTAAATTTTTTTTGACTTAATCGAATTTAAGAATCCTATTTTATCATTCTAATTTGATTTGATATTTTTTCGAATTGAGTTGAATTAAATGAAATTAGAGTCGAATTGAATCGAGTAAAATTGTTTGAGTTAAATTAAAAAAACTAAACATGCCAAATTAAAATATTGTTACAGTATAACTAATTTCATATTAGAACACATAAATTTGAAATCTATATTTGAATACATTTTTCAAAGCAAAATAACAAGAAATTAAGATACTTTAATATTATAAACTTGTATAATTAATTAATTTAGGTCTCTAAAGTTATTATTTTAATTTTTTTAAAATTTTCTAGAATTCTTATAATTTTATAAAAAATATATATATAATTTGAAAATTTTATAAATATTTTGAAATTTAAAATTTATTTTGACTTTTTTTTTGTATTTTTTGTTGAGAGAGACCAATTTGCTCATTTTCAAAGTTGATCGAGATCAAAAGAGTATTTACACCAATCTGTCATACGAATTATTCGAATTATAAATTTCAACTTGACTCGAACTCGAAACTCGAATCGTGTTATTCGAGTTGAATCGAATAATTTGAATAACTCGATTCAATTAACTTGAAATCTTTTAAAAAATTATAAAAAAACTAAATACATTTATAAAAAGTCATTAATTTTTTTTAAAAATTATTAAAATCTTTTAAAATGATAGAAAGTTAATTATAAACAATATTACAATATTTTAAAATAGTTGCAAGCTAGTTCTCGATGCTCTATCCGAGGTGACTCGTACTTTTATTGATAGGGATAAGTTTATGGGCGTTATTTTCGCTCAATCGTTAATTTTATAATTATTTAGTGTTGTCTTTTCTAAAAAAAAATAGTTGCAAGCTTCTTGGAATTGTTATCTTTATAATGATATCTATACATAAAATCCAAAAAGAAATTGGGCAAAAATCAATCCCACTGTTGTTGGGCTTTGTTTTATATATATATATATATACATATATATATTATAATTATTCTTTTTTTATTTTTAATAATTGCTAATAATTTATTGAACACAGTTTATGATTGGTTAGGAGTTTCAATCAATTTTATTTTAATGTCCAAAAGATTTAATCAATAAAAAATATTAGGAATTAAAGTTGAAAAAAATTAATCACTAAAATGAGAGAAGTGATTTACTTTAGACATATTTTTTATTTAAGATTATAAAATATCATGTAATTAAATTAAATTTTGATTATTTTGAAGTCGAGTCGGATGAAATCTCAAAAGAAAAAATAAATATTCAAGATATCAAATTCTTTACCACTTTCCCATTGGATGGTTTAATTTGAATGACAGAATGTTTATGTTTTGATTAAAATCTGACTACCAATAAGTATTGGGAATAATGGTCTGTCACATTATATTTTCAAGAAAAAAATTCATAATTAAAATTTGAAGATAACATGGTTGAATTGAGCAATCACAAATCTCCGACAAGATTAATCTCTATAAACTCAAGTAAAAAAGAAAACCTGAAATTATTTTTCAGCTAGGAAGTCAACATGCCATTGTGTTGCATAGCAACTATTTGAGAATTATTGTTATGATACTAACTATTATCAACCTACTGACCTGTTAATTTGTCGGGTCTTGACCCACACTCAGTATGGGTTTGCACATGCATAGTATTCGCACATCCGTAGTATAGGTGAGCTCAATATGAGGACAAGTAATACGTAATGTGAGTTTACCTACACGTGGTGCGAACCTTATATATGCGAACCCACTTCAAGTATACAAGTATTGACCTTAAAGTAAAATATGCATCATCATGCATGAAATTCTACTTTAACATGTCACATTTATGAATAGTAATAGTAAAATATAAAAACATAAAATAAACACTCAATAGTTTATATAAATTATTGGCGTCATTTTTAGTTGGTGAAATGTGAGAAGACGTTAATAATATTGACACAAACATCTTTGGAAACCACAACATTATATGTAATAATCATAAATTTAAGAAACAATTGTTTCAATTTTCATACTTGAAATTACAACAGAATCACACAGCTACTTCACCAGCTTAAATACAAATGAAAAATCCCAAGCTAAATATAAGAAAATAAGAACCAATCCAAACGTAAAACAAAAACCCAATACTACAATTATCTGCGCCTGCTTGTGAAATGCATCTTCTCATAATACTGTATAGAGAGAAGAGACAAACAAAGGTGAACCTCATCTTTTCCCCACCGAGCCGGCGGCTTGGAGTTTATAATCTTGGGCGGAGCCCAAGGCAAAGGTGAAGCAGCTTGGGGTTTGGAAAGCGGCCAAAGGTAACGCGAGTGGAGACGGCGGAAACCACCGAGAGGTAAAACCACGGATCTAAGCTGTTGGGTTCCACAACCGATGTTAGCCCAGTGCCTGGTACAGATCAACTCCCAAAGACGCTCGTCTCTGGCAGTTTTGAGCCACAGCTTACTAACGCAGGAGGCCATTGCTAAGGTCCTGGCATCAACGTGTTTCAGAACCTCGTACAAAAGGTTTTCATCCAAATTCATGAACCCCCCAGTTTCGGGTTCGGGATCTTCCTTTACTCTCTTCAAATTGGGTTGGGGGGATGGAGAATCTGGGGAAATTCGTTTCATTGAAAGAAGCAGGAGCCTTCACAGTTGGGGGTATCTTGTTGTTGAGATATAACGTGAAAAAAAGGAAAGGGCATTGGGCGGTGGGGTGGGTGAGGGTTATTGGAGCCGCTTTTGTTGGGTATCAATGAGGACAAACAAGATAAATGGATGTGGTGCTGTACGGTTCCTCTGTTTTCTTTTTCATCTTCGGATAATGAATTCACAACTTTGTCTATTCTGCTTTTCTTTTCTTTTTTTGTTCAAATCTATTCTGCATTTATGAGTATTTTTTTTCAAAACAATTGTTTAATTATTTAATTTAAAATAGGGTAAATTACACCAACATTCACCCAACTTTGGGTAACTGACAAAACAGTCACCTAGATTTCATTTCAGTCACTCAACTTTCGAAAAGTTACAAAACAATCACCAACGTTATAAAAAAGTTACAAAACAGTCACTAATTAACAGTTACAGTTAGGATGTTCACGGAATTGCTGATGTGGCAACTTAACCAGCTGATGTGGCAAGTTAACTTGCCACGTTGGTGAAGCTTCTTCTTCTTCTTCTTCTTCTTCTTCTTCTTCTTCTTCACCAAAGGATAGTACCTTCTGAAAAACCTTCATGGTTATGCAACTGGGGCTTTTGGTGGCTTACTTGTAGTAACAACACCAGATTCCGTCGAAGCTTTGTTGGGTGCACCTTGGGAATTTTGCTTAAGGTTCAATGCCTCTGCTTCTTTTGAAGAAGACCATTTTGGCCCTTCACCGGCAACGTTAATGACCACTTGTCTTCCTCCATCGCTCTCTTTGCCATTTCTTTAATTTTCAATACTTCATCTTATCCCTTTCAATGTTTTTCACTCTTATACTTGTCAGGTTTCATTGCTATGAGAACTTTCAATTCTTACTTTTTGGTATGCATTCTGTCGTCCAGATGGATCAATGTAATGCAAGGAATCAGGAAGACGGGGATTTCCATTTGAAGCTGATTGACCAGAATTAAAAGTTGAAATGTGCATAACCTATGGCACTTTTGGGAAGCAGCATGTGCAGCATGATAAATTCCCAAGGTGCACCCAACAAAGCTTCGACAGAATCTGGTGCTGTTACTGCAAGTAAGCCACCAAAAGCCCCAGTTGCATAACCATGAAGGTTTTTCAGGAGGTACTATCCTTTGGTGAAGAAGAAGAAGAAGAATAAGAGGAAAATGGAGCTGCTTCACCAACGTGGCAAGTTAACTTGCCACATCAACTGGTTAACTTGCCACGTCAGCAATTCCGTTAACACCCTAACGGTAACTGTTAATTAGTGACTGTTTTGTAACTTTTTTATAATATTGGTGACTGTTTGTAACTTTTCGAAAGTTTAGTGACTGAAATGAAACCTAAGTGACTGTTTTGTCAATTACCCCAAAGTTGGGTGACTGTTGGTGTAATTTACCCTTTAAAATATTTAAATTAAAAATAAAAAAATTATGTTTGGTCAAATTTAAATTTTCTTTGAAAAATATAAAGCATGAATATTTCAATTAATAAAAATATAAAAAAAAGTTTAAAAGTACAAAAAGCACTCAACTTAAAAAAAAACTATAAATATTGTTCAATTTTAATAAAAATCAAATATTAAAAATTAGAAAAAAAATTATAAAAAATATATAGAAATATAAAAAAATTATAAAATTTTATAAAGTCATAAAAAATTATAAAAAATGTAAAGAAATATAAATTTCGTAAATAATTTTTATAAAAATTATCGTACCAAAAGAAGTATTTTATAATTTTTCTCTAACTTTTATTTATTTTTATTTTTTTTATCATTTTTCGCCATATGTCACGCTGTGTTGCAACACATGATAACTTTAATTGAAAAAAAGTAGGGGTCATTAATTTTGTTTATAAGGCTTGGGCTTGTATTTGTTTATTTATATAAAACACGCTTCGGATATGTTTTGAAAAAACAACTTTAAAATAAAATTTGATAAAAAGACGATGATTAGAGGTATTTATGAATCAGATCAGATAGGGTTCAAGTTGGACCTATGCATAATATTAATATTCTTTATGTCTGTCCAAGCTCGGCCCAGCTCAAAATATAAGCTTAAAATTTTGCTCAAGTCCATCTATATTTGTAAATGGTTAACCTGAGCCCGTTGTAGGACTACTCATATTATTTTTTAAAATTTTTAAAAATATATATTTATTTTATTTTATTTTAATATTTAATATATTGTTTATTTATTAAATTTTTATATATAATCATCTTTAACATTTTTTAATGTTTACATTATAGTATATATAAAAAACATAATATAAAATTACTAACTTAAAAACAAGTCGGGCCGGGGTGAGCTCGGACCTAGAAAGTTCAAACCTGAGTTTAAACACGCCTAATTTCTTTTCTGCCTAAGCCCATTTTTCAAGCCTAATACTTATATATTAAAATTTAGTTTTTATTTAATTATACATTGAAAATTATGTATAAATATATTTATTTTTATATTGTGTAAATATTCATGATTAATAGTTGATAAATTGTTTGTCACAGTATTTAACTTCTCAAGCAATGTTTAAATATTATCAATTATCTCATTTCTTTTATTAGATTTTAAAAGAATGTGTATCACCCTACTCATAATTCATAAATACTTCATTGGAGTCTAAAATTTTCAATAAAAAAGAATTCAATTTGATCCAAATATTTTCAAATTGAATGAGTGAGATAAGATATTACCACTTGTGTGATTAGTTTTTTGGTGTAGTCGTTTAATTATTAGTTTATAATGTTATCGAAATTTAAAATTTCATTTCTTTATCCATTAATTGAATATTGACATAGCTTTTGATGATAAATTTAGCCCTTCAATACTTATAGATTTTATCAATTTGATCTTAATTTTAAAAAATTCAAAATATTTTATCGATTTAGTATTAATTCTTAAATTTTCAAATATTAAAAAAAACTTTTAAAATAAAAAATATTTAAAAGTACTTACAAAATATAATTTATATTTATAAATAAATTAATACTCATTTTTCCCTTTTTCTTTGTTTCTTCAATAGAATCCCATGCATGCTTAAATTGCTTCGTGTCAGAAGTTTTTAAAAGAGAGTTTCAGTTCGACTGTTCTGTATTCCAAATGTTGAGAAGAGAAACTAATTCAAGTAAAACTAGTGACTGAATTTGCATGAAACAGATCATTGAAGAACATGCAATGAAACTGAACCCTGGTGAGTTTCCTAGAAAATAAATCATCAATGAACACAATTTCTTCCACCTTCATTCTCTATATTACATTGTGCCAATGAATTGAGCAGCAAAAAGACAATCTACCCATGATAATCAAGCACATTTAGAAGCAGATCTCAAGAAAAACCCAAGATACCAATTACTAAGTTAAACAAAAGAGCCCCTGAATGATAAATAGAGAAACTCAAGCCTCGGCCTTAGTGGACGAAGATATGAACTCTTCACCGCCCGCACTTACTGCGTTATCGAGTCCACTTGAGCCGAATCTGATGGAGCGGCGGTCGACGTAGTGGAAGCAGCTCGAGCTCTGACAGTGTCCAGCATACGTTTGCTCATCTCCTTGGAATACACCTGGAGGATCTCCATGCCGCTGTCGTCTTTGCCGGAGAACGATGCCCCGGCGAGCGAGAAAGCCTCCTGTTCGATCGACATGGCAGCGGCGGAGGCTTCCTCTTTGGGGATAGTTCCGTAGCGTTTGGATAGGAGGGATTGTGAGGAGGACAGCGTCTCGATGAGACGGTTGATGACGGTATCCCGGGTCCGTTGGGTGGGGGGCCAAATTCGAAGGGTGAGATTGTTGAGCTTGGCGGAGGTGTTGCCTACTTGATGGCTCTTTGTCGCAGCGGTGGAATCAGGACCCGCCATTTGTATTGGCTGGTGACACTGAGGAGAGAGTGGGGAAATACTTGCTATTTGTTCTAGAAGCAAGCCAACTAAACAGCAGAGAAAAAGTTAAGCTGTTTAAGCTCCATGGGCTTCCTTCATGTGTTTATAACCCTTGTCAGTCACTTAAACTGGTTGTTGCAGTGTACAAAATATCGAAACAAAACTCTCACCAAATTCCAAGACCTTTTATTTCGTTGTGCCGATTTTCATTTTTGTTTTTGACAATCCAACGTTTTAGACTTTTATTCTGACAAGTGCGGTTTATAAAAGAACGTGAAACAATCAAGGATTCAAAGTATCCAACTATGATTGTAGCCTCAGTGTTGAACTACGGACATGGGGAAATCTGACTTATTCCTGTTAAGACATCAAGCTCAAACCTGGGACAACTGACATTGTCTGATACCAGACACAGCTAACCCATACTTCTGAAAGAACATTGATCAATAGAGCAACCAATTTTTAGCCTTTTGGCATGCTGATATTATCTCATATAGGTTAGATGCTGAATTGTTTGTGATCTTTGAAGTTAAGTTGGGTCTCTCCCAACTGATTTTAGATTAGATGCTTAACATAATAAGCAAGCACAGATATGCAGTTTATCACTATTGGATTTATTAAAGTGAGTATTAAATTATTGTTTGACTGTGAGCACAGTCTTCTCCTGGTTCCAACTTAAAATTTTGAGGCCTGAAAGTTGTAGAGTCTAACCAAAGCGTAGGGATCCCCGTGAAATCCTAGTGGACTAGTCTTGGAATGATTCATGAGGTGGTTGCTGGTGGTGGAAACAACCGTAAGCTCCCATTTATGATGGCAGATTGGGTAGGTGAGGTTCAGCTACCAACGCCTTTTGACCAACAATTCTACTGAATTTACAGTAATAATAATAAGGTTTTTAATAGAGTTGAGGATGTCTACTAATTGAGATGGTCCATCGCAATAACTCAAGTACAGATAACGTAAATTCATGATTATACATTTGTATGGCTGTCATTGCCATATGAAAGATGTACATAAAAATTTGATGATAGGAACCAACC
The DNA here is from genome assembly GCA_005393395.2 of Gossypium australe. Taxonomy (NCBI): domain Eukaryota; kingdom Viridiplantae; phylum Streptophyta; class Magnoliopsida; order Malvales; family Malvaceae; genus Gossypium; species Gossypium australe. The sequence goes on along the minus strand of CM016618.1, from coordinate 81,688,757 downwards.
CCAATATCTGATGCAGTAGATCAACTGATCATTTGTTTGAAACATTGTGGACTATGATGAAGATTGCCCAAAAATGTGGTGGTCCTGGACTCTGAACCTAACCCATTCCTCATTTCAGAAAGGTCCCACCCCACGTGAACAACCTCTCCGTTTCTGGTTTCGCCACTCACATCTACCGATGAATCCCACCAAACGTTCCTTCGACTAATCAAGTCACAGATTTATACATTAAATTTCAATTAGAATGTTATTATGAATGAATGTTTTTAAAACAGTAAGATACAAGCGATTCTGAATGAATACTTTTAAAAAGTTGGATAGTTTATATCATTGTTATAAAAAAAAATATCTTTGAAAAAAATTGAAATAATCATTTTAAACGTGATATTATAAAGTAGAAGATGTGTTTAATTTTTTTTTAACGAGGATAAGAAAGTAATTTCAATGTAAAGTTAAAAAATTTTGTTCGGGTTAAAATCTCAATTTAATAGCATGTCAACAATTTGATAATACGGACCTTATGCTGTAAGGTATAAAAATTTGAGTTCAATCCCAAAATAACCTTATCTTGCCCTAATTATATATATAAAAATATTTAAAAAAAGAATCTATTTGTTTTCTTTATAAACATATACTGGAGATATTATAATACAAATGAATACATTTAATTGGTTGAATAACTAATAATAAAGATATTTAAATTAATAAAATAAATAAATAAATTATCAAATGTTAAATTAAATTCTAAATTGTCGAAACCATTTTTCTTTGAAAACGGGAATCGGACTTGGGTTTTAAAAATGAATAAAAAACGCGAGTCGCCACCGACCTTTTATTAGGTGTGATCAGATCACCTTTTTTTTTTTAATAAAACGATTTGGTTTACTAAAACAATGTTTTTGGTCCGCGAAGTTTTGAGAAATCGAGCTCGGGAGTCGGTTACGTACGAGGAAGGGTTAGCACCCTCGTCACGCCCAAAATTGGTACCGAATTGATTAATCAATGTCCTAGTGTCGAAAGGTTCGAAAAGATTTCAAAATTTCATTTTTGTCCTTTTTCATTTTTTTAAAAAAACTTAATTGAATATCGAGTTTCTCTTGTTTCAAAGGAGTAGAATCTCACATCCAGCACGATTGGACATGATAATCTAAGTCCTTGAATTCAAGATCATCTCCAAAATTCTCCGAACACATGCATTGCGATTTTGAAAGGATATTCGTTCATTTGGTCGAACAGAAAATCACACCCAGCACGATTGGGCACGATCTCTTTGAATTTCCAAACTCACGAATTACCTTTATGAAACTCATTTTTATGAATTTAAAAGGAAATGTCGGGTTGCGGTTTTAAGATATCGATTCATATGAAATGACGAAAGTGAGAGATTAACGGTGCATGGTAATAAGAGATGCAATAAAAAAATGACACAGAAATAATAACAATAAATAGAAACCGAAAGATGTTAGTAGCTATGGGAGTAATAATAAGTATGCTAATAATAGTAATAATGCAAACTATGTACAGTATAATAACATATAATAATAGTATTAGTAGTAATAATAAAAAATAATAATAATATAAAATATGTACAATATAGTAATATAGTAATAACAATAGTAAGATACTAAAATAATAATAACAATATCAATATAATAATAGTAATAATGAGGATACCAAATATACACAATATACTGACATAAACATGGTAGTAATAAAAATATGATAATAATAGCATAGTAATAATAATAATAGTCATAATAGAAAATATGTACGATGCAATAATAATATAATAATAATAATAATATAACAGTAATAATAATAAAACGACTAAAAGATTACAAAATAACTAAAAGGGGATCAATTTGCATTTGAAACGACGATTTGGGGTCAATTCGTAATAACGTAAAAGAGAAAAGGGGGGTCGGATCAAAATGCATGAAGGAAGAGGGACTAAAATGGCCAATAACCCGATTTGTTAAGTGCAACAATCAAACGAGGACTGAATTTGAAGCGGCGCGAAAGTTCAGGGCTAAAATTGAAATAACAGAAAACCTAATTTTAAAAGCCGAAAATGCGAAAGGACTGAAAGGGAAATTATCCCAATTAGCGAAAACACGCGGACTCTCTGGTTAATGGGTCGAGTCGCGGGTCGGTGACTTGAAACGACGCCGTTTTGGAGCCATCAGCCTAGGCCCTAAACGACGTCGTTCGGGCTACCATATAAAATGCATATTTTCTTCTTTCTTTCTCATTTTTGCCGTGTTCTTCAAAAAGGGGAGGGGGAGTTTATGTTTTTTTCTCTGCTAGGGTTTCGAAAGGGGGGGCCTCCTGGTCGCAGGCTTTGCCGTCGGCCACCGCACGCGGTGGCCGAAATCCACGAAGGTTAGTTTTTATATTTTTTTGCTTTATTTATTTTATATATATCTATATTCGAATAAAAAAGAAGGAAAATAATTTAAAAAATACCTTCGGAACTTATTTCTTTAGTTTCTGCCTTTTGGATTTTTGATCTCTGCTAATATCTGTTGCTTTGAATCTGTTTTTTTGTTTTTTATTGATTCCAAAAAAGAGTCCTTTTCACATTGTTTTTCTTCGGCTTTATAGCCCAAAAACAGTATGTAAAATAAATAAATAAGTACAATTCGTTTTGCGTTGTGGCCTTGCTGTTCTTTGTCTTCTTCTTTGCAGGTTGCGGGGAACAACGGGGAGTGGAAGGAGCATGCGCGAGGGTGGTGGCCAGTGGTGCGTACATGGGCAGAGGCTGCGGCGCACCACAGGGGAAACCCTAGGGTTCTCTGATTCTTTTAATTTTTGGGCCATATTGGGCCATTCGTAATTGGGCTGTATAATTTGGGTATTGTAATTGGGTTTGGGTTTGGGTAAAAAAAAGGCCCAGATAAATTTGGGTTTATACAGCTGCCCCTCTTTGCTCGTTGTCGTGTAACGGGAACAGAGCAAAGACATAAAGAAGGCCCGAATTTATCGAGACCCACCGAGTCTTGTCTTCCTTGGTGTTCCTCTTTGTCAGGTAACTTCAGACTCCACTGTCTTGTTGTTCTGCTCTACTCTACTGCCGCCTTAGAGTGATAGGTCTTGTAGCTTCAATCTGTTTTATTGTCTTGTGGAGACTTCAGGGAGATAACATTTGTAATCTTCAACCTATTCCACTACTGGTCAGTGGTAATAGGATAATCTTCGATCTATTCCACCGCTGGTCGATGGTAACAGGACAATCTTCGATCTATTCCAACGTTGGTCGATGGTAATAGGACAATCTTCAATCTATTCCACCACTGGTTGATGGTAATAGGACAATCTTCAATCTATTCCACCACTGGTTAATGGTAATAGGATAACCTTCAATCTATTCCGCTACTGGTCAGTGGTAATAGAACCATCTTCAATCTATTCCACTACTGGCTAGTGGTAATAGAACCATCTTCAATCTATTCCACTATTGGCTAGTGGTAATAAAATAATCTTCAACCTATTCCACCGCTGGTTGATGGTAATAGGATAATCCTCGATCTATTCCACTACTGGTTAGTGGTAATAGAACAATCTTCAATCTATTCCGTCGCTGGTCGATGGTAATAGGATAATCTTCAATCTTCAATCCATTCCACCGTGGTCGGTGGTAATAGAATAATCTTCGACCTATTTCACTACTGGGTCGTGGAAATAGAGCGATCTTCACCCTGGTCCACCGCTGGTCGATGGCCGTAGGATAATTTTTATATTGCCTCCCTCAGGAGGTTATCAATCCACCTGAACTTGTTACACCGTTCTTTGAGGAACCTGTTCTGTTAGAAAATGATGATGATGCAATGCTCGAAATGACTCAAATGCCCCTATCTACATGTGCTATGGATGACATGAGAATGGTCTTTTTCCTATGATTAGGGTGCAATGATCGGAATGAATCGAATGCCCCTAATTGGATGTGAATGAATGCATGAGAATGATCTCTTTGTGACGGATCATCTTGCCTCCTGGTTTGATTGATATCTTTGGGGGGTCACCAATTCGGGTCTCAATTCCCCCCATGAACCAGGTTAGTTTTGAACATTGCTCCCCCTTTAGGTTCTTGTAACAATTAGAAGTTTTCAGAGTATTATGCGAAACTCTCTTAGTTTGAACACTAGTGGTCCATTAATAGTTATTTCAATGAAAAGTGCTTAAAAGCATAATCATAAGAGATATCGAGAGTAAGGCTCAAAATAAATAGATTGACCCAAAAAATAAGATTTTGACAAGGTAAATTTAGCTAAACATGTTATGAAGAAGAGAAGAACAAGTGTCCCGATATCATAGCATGAGTTTCTCTGCACAAAACTTCTTGAGGACTCCTTTTGTACTCGATAGGTGCATGGCAGAACAAGAAGATTTCATTGATGTCCCCAAGTCGTGACGTTTCTTTTTCTTGTTAATTCCGGTTATAGCGAAGCTACCACATGCTCCCTCCAATCAATGATTTGGATCGCCCATTTTGGGTTTTCAATCCAAAACCCCTTGGGTCACAAAGTGCCCTTTACAGGCTTTTCACTTTGACCTCTCCAGTTTTTTTTTTTTCTAGGCGAAGTATTTCTTCACTGAATCTGAGTTCACCGGGTTCGGCAAGCTTTTGCCGTCCATTTCTGTCAAGATTAGAACTCCGCCGGAGAAGGCTTTCTTTACTACATAAGGTCCCTCCCAATTTGGCATCCATTTTCCTCTAAAGTCTTTCTGTATGGGAAGAATCTTTTTCAGGACGAGGTCTCCTTCATAGAATTCCCTAGGGCGAATCTTTTTGTTGTAAGCCCGTATCATCCGCCTTTGATACATTTGTCCATGACGAAGGGCTTTTAGCCTCTTTTCCTCAATTAGGTTCAGCTGATCATACCGAGATTGAGTCCATTCTGCTTCGTCCAACTTTATCTCAGATAAGACCCGAAGGGAGGGGATCTCAACTTCGACCGGCAGTACCGCCTCCATTCCATAAACTAAAGAGAATGGAGTTGCCCCGGTAGACGTTCTAACCGATGTCCGATAAGCGTAAAGGGCGAACGGTAGCTTCTCGTGCCAATCTTTGTAAGTCTCAGTCATCTTTCCCACGATCTTCTTGATATTCTTGTTGGCTGCTTCGACTGCACCATTCATCTTCGGATGATACGGTGATGAGTTGTGATGTTTGATCTTGAATTGGCTGCAGACTTCCGCTATCGTGCTATTATTCAAGTTTAGTGCATTGTCAGATATGATCCTTTCAGGCATCCCATACCGACATATGATCTCCTTCTTTAAGAACTTGCTGACCGCTGATTTCGTGACATTTGCGTACGAAGTGGCCTCTACCCATTTGGTGAAATAGTCGATTACCACAAAGATAAATCGGTGCCCGTTCGAAGCTTTTGGTGAGATCGGTCCAATGACGTCCATCCCCCATATAGAGAAAGGCCATGGGGATGTCATGACGTGTAGGGGTGAAGGAGGCACATGGATTTTATCTCCATAGATTTGACATTCGTGGCATCTCTTGGCATAGCTGACACAATCTCCCTCCATAGTGGACCAATCATACCCGAACCTCATGATTTGTCTTGCCATCGTAAAACCATTAGCGTGAATCCCACAGACACCTTCGTGAACTTCTTCGAGAATTTTCTTGGCTTCAATTGCGTCCACGCATCTTAGAAGTACTTGATCCTTCCTTCTCTTGTATAGGATTTCTCCATCTAGGACATAATCGTTGGCCAATCTTCTCAATGTCCTCTTATCATTCTCAGTCGCTTGGTCGGGGTATTCACGATCCTTCACATATCGTAATACATCGTGATACCATGGGTGACTATCTCTTTTTTCTTCTTCGTCGATGTTGCAGCAATGTGCCGGGGCCTCGTAAATGCTCATTTGGATAGGCTTCACTTCTTCTTCTTTGTTTACTTTGATCATAGAAGCCAAGGTAGCTAAAGCGTCGGCCATCTGGTTCTCTTCTCGTGGAAGGTAGCAGAAAGTGACGTTGTCAAACTCTTTAATTAATTCCAAAACTAGCCTTCAATAACTGATTAACTTGGGGTCTCTTGTCTCCTATTCACCTTTCAGTTGATAGATTACTAGCGCAGAATCGCCGTATACCTCCAATGTCCCAATTTTCCGTTCAATGGCTGCACGGATTCCCAGGATGCACGCTTCGTATTCGGCCATGTTGTTTGTGCAATCAAAATCCAACTTGCTAGTAAGAGGATAGTGATTTCCGTTGGGGGACACCAGGACTGCCCCAATTCCATTCCCCACCGCATTTGAAGCTCCGTCGAAGTTTAGTTTCCACGGGTGCCCCTTCTTTTGGACCTCTTCTTCAATGGCTGCCACATACATTAAATCTTCGTTTGGGAAATCAAAGTCCAATGGCTCGTAGTCTTCTAACGCTCTGCTGGCTAAAAAATCCGCTATTGCACTCCCTTTTATGGCCTTCTGATTTACATAGACTATGTCAAACTCTGAAAGCAGAATTTGCCACCGGGCCATTCTTCCATTCAGTGCAGTTGACTCCATCATGAACTTGAGGGGATCCAGTTTGGAGATAAGCCAAGTGTGTGATATAGCATGTATTGTCTCAATCTCCGGGTCGTCCAAACCAGAGCACAACATAACTTCTCGATCGGCGAATATCTTGTCTCGCATTCTGTAAACTTTTTACTGAGATAGTATATCGCTCTTTCCTTTCTTCCTGACTCATCATGTTGGCCTAGCACGCATCCCATGGAGTTTTCAAATACTGACAAATACAATATCAGTGGCTTATTTGGGCACGGCGATACCAGTACTGGGGCTTTAGATAAGTAATGCTTGACCTTATCAAATGCTTTCTGGCACTCCTCATTCCATACATCTGAGTTGTGCTTCCTAAGGAGGCGAAATATGAGGTCACACTTCTCCGTTAGTTGTGCGATAAACCGGGCGATGTAGTTTAATCTTCCTAAGAAACTTCGAACCTCCTTTTGGCTTATTTGGGCACGGCGATACCAGTACTGGGGCTTTAGACAAGTAATGCTTGACCTTATCAAATGCTTTCTGGCACTCCTCATTCCATACATCTGAGTTGTGCTTCCTAAGGAGGCGAAATATGAGGTCACACTTCTCCGTTAGTTGTGCGATAAACCGGGCGATGTAGTTTAATCTTCCTAAGAAACTTCGAACCTCCTTTTGGGTACGTGGTGGAGGCAACTCTTGGATAGCTTTCACCTTATCAGGATCAACCTCAATTCCTTTTTCACTGACTACAAATCCCAATAATTTTCCTGATCAGCCCCAAAGGTACATTTTGTTGGATTGAGTTTCAGCTGGAATTTTCTCAATCTTAGGAACAGTTTCCTCAAGACTTGCACATGTTCTCTCTCAGTTCTGGACTTTGCAACCATGTCATCTACATAAACTTCGATCTCCTTGTGCATCATATCGTGGAAGAGAGTCACCATGGCCCTTTGATACGTTGCCCCTGCATTCTTCAGTCCGAAAGGCATTACTTTATAACAGAATATCCCCCACATGGTAACGAACGTGGTTTTCTCCATATCTTCGGGGTGCATTTTAATCTGGTTATACCCAGAGAAGCCGTCCATGAAAGAGAAAAGAGAATATCCAGCTGTGTTATCCACTAAGGTATTAATGTGAGGTAGCGGAAAGTTATCTTTTGGACTGGCCTTGTTCAAATCCCTGTAGTCCACGCACATTCGCACTTTTCCATCTTTCTTAGGGACAGGCACTATGTTTGCTACCCATTCTGAGTATTTAACCATTTGCAAGAAACCGGCATCAAACTGTTTTCTGACCTCTTCTTTTACCTTTAACAAAACATCTGGCCTCATTCTTCGAAGTTTTTGCTGGACGGGTTTACATTCTTCCTTGATGGGGAGTCGATGCACCACTATGTCTGTGTTTAACCCGGGCATATCTTGATACGACCAAGTAAAGACGTCTCTGAATTCTTTGAGTAATTCGATGAGGTCTTGCTTCGTTTTTGCGGCAATGCTAGCCCCAATTTTCCACGAAGGTTAGTTTTTATATTTTTTTTGCTTTATTTATTTTATATATATCTATATTCGAATAAAAAGGAAGGAAAAGAATTTAAAAAATACCTTCGGAACTTATTTCTTTAGTTTCTGCCTTTTGGATTTTTGATCTCTGCTAATATCTGTTGCTTTGAATCTGTTTTTTGTTTTTTATTGATTCCAAAAAAGGGTCCTTTTCACATTGTTTTTCTTCGGCTTTATAGCCCAAAAACAGTATGTAAAATAAATAAATAAGTACAATTCGTTTTGCGTTGTGGCCTTGCTGTTCTTTGTCTTCTTCTTTGCAGGTTGCGGGGAACAACGGGGGGTGGAAGGAGCATGCGCGAGGGTGGTGGCCAGTGGTGCGCACATGGGCAGAGGCTGCGGCGCACCACAGGGGAAACCCTAGGGTTCCCTGATTCTTTTAATTTTTGGGCCATATTGGGCCATTCGTAATTGGGCTGTATAATTTGGGTATTGTAATTGGGTTTGGGTTTGGGTAAAAAAAAGGCCCGGATAAATTTGGGTTTATACATAAATAATTTTATAAAAAAAGAATTTGAGGGTCAAAGAAGGCTTTTTTTTTTTACCTAAATATTATAAAATAAATAAATTATTTACTTAAACAATATGTGTTTAGAACTATTTATCAAAATAATATGAAATCGTTAGTATTTTAATAAATTTAACACTAAATTATCACCATTGATGATGATTTGAGAATCCTGAACCTTAAATCGTCACCAATCTAACTTTATTATCTCGAGATTTCAATGGTAACAATTTAAAAATAAAATATATAAAAATTCATAGTATCATTCAAAACATATTATTTTGATAAATAATTTGAGAGTGAAATTATTACAATATTTATGTTGAAATAGCAAAATTAAATATTTAGGGCCAAACAGTATAAACTCGTATTTAAGTTGGAATAAGATGAGTTGGGGAAGAAATGGTCGAAAATGGAAAATATACACTCAGCAGAAACTCGTGTTTAGTTGTTTTGTCCTTTATGTTTCCAAAAAGTGTTTTTATAATTTGTTTTAAGGTATAATGATTATTTTAGCATTAAATATTTATATCTTTTATTAATTTAATTTTTATTTTTTGAGTTAAATTTAATTATTTATCTTTCAGAAAGAGTCAAATTACTTTTTATTAAAAATACTGACTAAAATATTAATTTTTTAATGATGTTGGTGTGACTGTCTATGTATACTTCATTATGATATTACATTATTTGTTTTATATGTCACATCAATAAAAAATTTAAATTTTATAAAAAAACATTCAAAAAAATAAAAAAATTTAGCATGAAGTACACATGGATTGTTATACAAGTTGTCATGTTTAAAAATTTAACATTTTAATAAGTATTTACATTAAAACAATTCGACTATTTTTAAAAAGTTGAGGGTCAAATTGAGCTAGAAAAATAAAGGGTCAAATTAACAAAAGATGTAAATGTTAAAGGCTAAAATTTTCATTATGTCTCAATTTAATAATAAAATTTAATTTAAAATTAAGTTTATTAATTATGCAAATTAATTTTATGATAATAGTTTAGAATCAAAACATATTTTTAAATTATTTGTTGAATGACGTATAAAACAAATAATGTCATGTCAGCATGAAATACACGTGTACTGTCATGTGGGTTGCCAAGCCAACATTGTTAAAAATAATAATATTTTAGCCAACATTGCCAAGTCAAAGATGGGCTATAGCCAATGGTTTCCCACATAGGGGACCCAACATACTTTGCCTGTTATCATGGCTGAGGCCATTGGAACTGTCCTCTTTGCATGTTGTTGAGACTCAGGAACAATGAAAAGACCAAAAGTAACTATTTTTTTGTTCAGTATCGTGAACCTATTTACGTCGAAGGTAATCTCGAGCAGGGGCGAAGCCAGGAAAATTTTTTAGGGGGGGCCGGATGAAATTTTAATTTTTTATAGTTTATATCATTATAATTTGTAAAGGATTAAATCAAATTTTTATAATTTTAGGGGGGGCAAAGTGCAATTTTACCTTTACTAATTTAAAATTTTTAAAAATTTATAAGGGCCTAAATATAATTTTACATTTTAAGGGGCCGGGGCCCATGCCAGCCCCCCTAGATTCGCCCCTGATCTCGAGGTTCAACCTATTTTGTGAACATGAATGTGACTTTTGATAAAATGAAAAACTAAAAGGACATCAACGATGATCTCAAGGCTCGACCCATTTTTGAAAACAAAATCGAGTTTTAATAAAATGAAAAACTGAAAAAGACTTCAACAGAAATCTCGAGGCTCAACTCATTTTTTAAAATAGATTCGACTTTTGGTAAAATGAAAAGTTAAAATACCTCAACAACAATCCTGAGGCTTGACCGGCCCATTTTTTAAAACAGATTCGGCTAGTAATAAAATGAAAACTTTAAAAGACCTCAACAAAAGTCCCAATACTTGACCCATTTTTTTTAAAATGAATTCAACTTTTGATGAAAATGAAAACTAAAAGGACCTTGACAACAATCTCGAGGCTCGACCCCTTTTTGAAAACAAATTCGATTTTGATAAAAGACAATTAAAAGGACCTCGACAGAAATCTCAAGGCTCGACCCATTTTTAGAACACGATTTCGATTTTTAATAAAAGACAATTGAAATGATCTGGACAACAATCTCGAGGCTCAACACTCTTTGAAAGCTAAAACAAGAAAATAGACCTTAAAAGAAGTCCAAACATGCTACTAAGTAACTCTGCCTGAGAGATTTAAAGCATTTTGGTGAGATTTAAAAATATCCTTGAGAGAGGTTTGAAAATATCTTTAGGGAAAGTCGAAAGCATCCTCGAGATAGGGTTTGAAAATATCTCAAAAGAGATCTAAAAGCATCCTTAAGAGAGGGTTTGAAAATATATCTCATAGGAGATTTGAAAGCATCCCAGAGATAGGATTTGAAAATATCTCAAGAGAGATCTAAAAGCATCCTCAAGAGAGGGCTTGAAAATAAATCTCATAGGAGATCTGAAAGCATCCTCGAGATAGGATTTGAAAATATCTCAAGAGAGATCTAAAAGCATCCTCGAGAGAGGACTCAAAAGTATCTCAAGGGAGATCTTCAAGTACCCTCAAGAGAGCGTTTGAAAATATATCTCAAGGGAGATATGAAAGCATCCTTGAGAGAGGGTTTGAAAATATATCTCAAGGGAGATATAAAAGCATCCTTGAGGGAGGATTTGAAAATATCTCAAAGGAGATCTAAAAGTATCCTCAAGAGAGGGTTTGAAAATATATTTTATGGGAGATCTAAAAGCATACTTGAGAGGGAACTCAAAAGTATCTCAAGGGAGATTTACAAATATACTCAAGTGAGGGTTGGAAAATATATCTCAAGAGAGATATAAAAGCATCTCAAGGGAGATCTAAAAGTATCCTTAAAAGAGGGTTTGAAAATATATCTCAAGGGAGATATGAAAGCATCCTTAAGAGAGGTTTGAAAATATATCTCAAGGGAGATATGAAAGCATCCTCGAGAGAGGATTCAAAAGTATCTCAAAAGAGATCTAAAAGTATCCTCAAGAGAGGGTTTGAAAATATATCTGAATGCATCTTTGAGAGATTTGGGAAAGAACATCTCAATGGAAATTTAGTAACATCCTCAAGAGAGGGGGAACATAACCTCGTGAGAGGCCTGAAAACTTTTCAATTGAATTTCCTAAACAAGAAACTCTATTATTTCAAAATATTTCTCTAGAGAGATTTGATAAAACATTTCATGAGAAGAGTTTAATCATTATTTTAAAAAACTCTTACTTGAGAAGTTTCATTCAGAAATTCCAAATAATAGAAGTTTAACCAAAATGTCATACCAAGATACCTCCAAGTGAGAACAAAGCTCAATTCCTTGCTATAAACATTCTTGGTATGAATGAATTTATGCAATGAATGTCATGCAAGTCATGGATGCTAAACTATACAATCAAATGTAATGAATGTCACGAGTATCATTTGATCGTTATTTTTCACAATGAAAAACAAATTCTCCAACCCTTCACCCAATACTCAAAAGCACATAATTATAGTTTCAAATTGGCACTTCCTGTAAACTTTCTAATGCAATCTTTAATCTTCTCCGAGGTGACACTCTAGCTTAGAAGCTTCCAAAACTTCAACTTCCTTCAAGTGGTTCATATATCAACATGTTACCCAGTCACCGCTTAGAATCCCTGAGAGTTTAGACCATTTCAGGTTGCTCTCATATCACATGTTGTCTTAGTCATTGCTCAGAAGTCTTGAGAGTCTATATTTACTACTCAAACCTCATGTTACTTTATTATTGCATTCGTCACTATAACGATCTAATTTTTAATGGTACCGAAAAATACGATTCTGAAATCTCATTTTCGTAAACCGGGTTCGTAAATATTAAATATGAACATTTACGGAGGTAATATAAAAATATGTTGAAGATTGGTCAAATAATTTTGTCAAATTAATAGTTAATTAAAAAACAAAAATTTTAGCAATAAGTTAGAAACAAAAAATTAAATTAATCCATCATAATATTTTTAATTTATACATCATAAAATTAGGAATAATTGAAGCTTTATGTATATTAATTTAGTGGATAAAAACACACTTATTAATAGTTGTGTAACTACTAATATAAATTACCTAAATAAAAATAATATTTTAAAAAATCTCAAAATTTATTTTTTTAATGTATTAAAATTGACAACAGACGTTGATCAACAACTGGCCAACCATTTAAGAAAGCTAGTTAATATCAATCAACGATTAATGGTCACATCATCAATGACACCCTAAACCTTAGACCCTTAAACATCTAACATGTTCTTATTAGTTGAAACATTATTAATTTTTTATGTCGAATTGTGAGATAACCTGAATGGCTTGACTCTTCTTTATGAACGTGGCTTTGGTAGCATTTTAATTGAGACCGATAATCTTGAGGCAGTAAAAACTTTACAAGAGAGGACAAGAAATGGCTCCAATTCTGTTTCTGTTTTCATCGGGAGAATTCACCAGTTGTTATTACGATTTGAACAATGAAACGTTCGATATATACCCAGAGAAAACAATCTGGATGTTGATAGAATGGTTAAACTAGTGCATTATAAATCTCATGATTTATGCTTGTATGAGGCCTCTTCGTTGGGAGAGATGATTTAGGCTTTGTAATTAGTTTAAGTACTCTTTTTTGTCACTAAAAGAATATAGTTTAAGTACTAAAAAAAAATTAAGGACCAAAATAGGAAAAGAATTATAATTCAATGACCAAAGTTTTTTTTTTTTTTTTTTTAATTTTGAACTTTTTTAAGCATGGTGAGCATTGAGATTACAGCATGAGCTTTGGAGGATGGGGGTAAGAGATCACTGTAGTGGCCAATTTTGGCCCAACAAAAAAACAAATTAAAACCCAAAACAATAACAGACCCGAAGCCCAAAAAAAAATAAACCCTAGCCCATAAAAAAAAGAGAAACAGTAGCTTAAACAAAGTCAGCCGCCGACCCTTCGTCTCCCTCCACCAGCAGCCTCCACGCCTCTGTCACCTTCCACGCGTCGTCTGACACCTGAAACAAGCACAGTAGCAGAGGAAGAAAGCATGCGAAAGACACCAGCAATAAATGGAAAACAAACAAAAAATCAGAATCGAAGAGTTTGTAATTTGGCTTTAAAAGCCAAGATCTATTCTTTGTAGTTTTTTTACGAAATTTGACGAGAATCAGAAAATAAGAACAAATTTCTTAAGGTGATTTGCTTATTTTTTTCAGTCTCTTTTTGTTTATTTTTCTTTAAATTTTTTTTTCTTACAACGAAATAATAATAGTAAAAGAGAAGAGAAAACTTACCTGAACCCCGGGGCGCGTCGCCGGAGTCTCCTCTCCGTCGTCGGAGCCGAAATCGAAAGCAAAAAGAGGGGGGTTCTTCTCTTGGGTTTTCGAAACAAAAGGGCTAGCCTTCGAAACGGGGCTTCGAATGGGGATAAAATCCCATCTCCACACGTCGTTGGCCACCGGACATGGTGGTGGTGCGACGACCGGCGGGAGAACCCCTTTTAATCGGGGAAGACGAAAGGGAGAGGGGAGAAACTTTAACGTTTTAGTTTCTTTTTTTTTTTTTTTCTTCTGAACTTAGATGAAATGAAACAGAATAAAAGGAGTTTTAAACTTTGAAGAAAACGGCGTCGTTTAGTTCAAAAGGGTGACCTGCGCATTCTAAAAGGATATTTGCGCAAATGGTCCCTATCTTTCGCGGATCCGTTCGATTAGGCCCTATATTCTGTCTTCTTTGTTCTTTTAAAATTTGGCCCCCAGGTTTCATTTTGTTTTTGATCTGGTCCCTGGAGCTGTCAACTGGATGTGTGCATGGGAATTTAGGGAACATTTTTCCATTTGGTCCCCAATAGTTTCGTACCATTCGTTTCGCTCCTAAATCAGCTTTTGATTATTTATGATTCATACCTTGGGTTCCAGCTAGATTTTTAATTTTGTCCCTGACTTTGTGTAATTTATTCATTTATTTTGCAAGCCTGTTTTGTTATTATTGTTCATATGAAATTTTACATATCATTTGTATTAAATTGTCTTTATATATATATATATGTACATATTATTCATTTTGAATTTATTTGCATACACTAACTATTTTAAACTATGATTCGCTTTAAAATTATGTTTATATTATGTATAGTCAACTGTTTTGCATTTTTTTATCCTAAATTATTTCATTTGTTAATTACTTTGAAATGTGTTACATGTTCTTTATTTTTTTAAAAAAAAAAATTACTTTTATATATTATTTTAAAATTGTTTTTATCACTTATTAGAAATCATTTTTTATATATATACTACCTATTTGTTCTTTCTTGTATATCATCTTTTCTATAAAAGAAAAGTTTTGTATATTACATTTTAAAAAAAAAAATTCACTTATTATTCATTTCAACTTCTGTATTATTTTAAATTATATTTTTATTTTGAATTTCACATATTATTTAGTATAAACTATGTTATATGTAATTTAAAATTCGCTTATTCTTAAATTACTATTTTATTTATTTATTTCAATTTTCTCATATATTACTTATTTTAAACTCTATATATATATATATATATATATATATATATATATTCGTTAACGTTTATCTTAAAATTGTTTTATGTATTATTTCTTCTAAAATTGTTTAATTCATTGGTCTTCGATTATTGATGTTAATATTTAGATGGTGTATGTTGTGAGATTATTGCCACTATGTGTATTTAATTCGTTTACTTCGTATTTTTTGTATTATAGTTATCCATTCGTATAATATTATTGTCACGTATCACTATTCATGCTTGTAACTACATTTTTTGTTATTACATCATGATCCAAATTTCCACTTTCGCCCGATATTGATTATCTTTTAATAAGATAAACAAATATATTTTTGAGTCCATTCTATAATCGCTTAATAAAAGTTTTCAAAATAAGACAATATTCTATATTTGAAAATTCGAGAAATTGTGCCCTAACGTGCTGGGTTTCAGTTTTTCGTTTTGCCAAATAATCGAATATCCTTTTGATATTTTCGATGCATGAGTCTCGAGAATCATGAGATGATTTCGGGTTCGAGGATTTAAATTATCATGTCCTAATGTGCTGGATGTGATATTTTATTCCTTTGGAACGGGAGAATCTTAATATCCAATTCGAGAAAATTCAAATATTTTTAAAAGAGATCATATTTTAAAATTTTTTCAAGCTTTCGACATTAAGACACTAATTAATCAATTTGGTATCAATTTTGGGCGTGACGAGGGTGCTATTCCTTCCTCGCATGTAACTGACTCCCGGACTTGTTTTCTCGAATTTCGTAAATCAAAAATATCGTTTTATTAAACCAAAATGTTTTATTAAAACAAAGGTGACCTGATCACACCTCATCAAAAAAGAATTGATGACGACTCTTATTTTTATTTGGATTTTCAAAATCCAAAGTCTACCTGTTTTTAAAAATGATTTCGACAGTTACAATGTAAAGAAGTAAGGAAGTCAGGGTAGTAATAAAGGCGGAAGTGTATAGATCATGAGAAATGAGGGGCTACCCATGTTAGGGTAGTAATTGGCTGGTCGTCTAACCGTGTTAGCAGTGTAATTGATCTTAGGCATCTACTGGTCATGAAAGAAAAAAGAAATAATGCTAGTAAAAGATGTATACAATTATTAAATATTAAATAATTATATTTAAAAATAAAAATTAATATGTACGGCTTAAACAAGCATATCTATCCAAACAGGAAGCT
Organism: Gossypium australe; assembly: GCA_005393395.2. Classification (NCBI taxonomy): domain Eukaryota; kingdom Viridiplantae; phylum Streptophyta; class Magnoliopsida; order Malvales; family Malvaceae; genus Gossypium; species Gossypium australe. Next base: position 81,672,429 of record CM016618.1, on the reverse strand, counting down.
CTTCATCTTAGTAGTAGTACTAGTTAATACTCGAAACAAAGGGTTTATATTTGGGAAAGCAAGGGAACGAAGGGTTGGCGTGGTCGACACTTGGCCTGCAAAGGTTGAGCCTTGGGCATGGTAAGCCCTGGCCCTTCGCTCATATCCACCATCTCTTCACCTTTTCTCTCCCACTCAAAGCATTGAATCAGTGACCCCAAAGTTAATCCAACCATCCGCATGGCTAACCCTTCTCCGGGACACCGCCGCCTCCCGTTCCCGAATGGCATTAACCTAAACCCGATGTTCGACGGATCCAAACCCTCGAATCTCTCTGGCTTGAACACATTAGGCTCCTCCCAATTGTTGGGATCGTTTTGTATAGCCCATGCGTTCACCAACAACATGGTTCCACGCGGTATACGGTACCCTCCCACTAAACACTCTTTTGATGACTCGTGAGGTACTAACAATGGACCGGTGGGCTTCATTCGGAAAGTCTCGTTAATTATGCAATGAAGATAAGGAAGATTGGGCAAATCTGATTCTTCGATCAACCGATTTTGTCCGACCACTGTATCGATTTCAGTTCGGGCTTTGTTCAAGACTTGCGGATGGTTCAAAAGGAAAGACATTGCCCACTCTATTGTCCCTGATGATGTATCAGTTCCAGCCAAAAGTAAAACCTGTTTAACATTTTCAATAACCGAGTTAGGATACTATTTAATGAGAGTAGACATTAAGAACAAGAAAGCAAGAAAAGCAAAAGCTTACCATCATGAGACTTCTAATAGTTTCATCCTTGTAATTTTCAGGCTCTTGTTCTTGCAAAGACAACATGACTTCAATCATGTTCTTTTTTTCGTCTGTGGATAAACTACTTTTCTTCCCATTTTTCATATTATGTCGACATTCATCAATCAATTCTTGTGTAAATGCCTCTCTTCTTTTGAACAAGTTGATCATCCTTTTCTCAGTTTTCTCGAACCACTTCATCACCGGCAGGAAATCACCCATGTTCGTTGCGCCGGCCAAAAGAAAGGATTCCCTCATTATTTCACGAAACCGGATGCCTTCCTCGACGACAGCCACATCGTCGCCGTAATATCTTTTCCCGGCTATCATCCGCATCATCAAGTTCAGCATCAGCTCGAAAAGTCTGGATTTCAGGTCCACCGTTCGATCATGATCCTTGAACAGCTTCCGTAAGAGCAAACGGACTTCATCGAGGCGTGTGGCGTAAAGCAATTGGAGACAGTGCCCCGAAAGAAGTTGAATGGACGATATACGCCTCAAGTTCCGCCAGTTATCGCCGTAGGAATCCCAGATAAGGCTAGTGTAATTATAACCTAGATGCTTCCCGTATAAAAGTAAAGGGCGGTTGGCAAAGATGATGTCGTTTTTGGTAAAGCATTCCTCGGCAGCCGATGCCGATGAGATAACCACAACGGGGCGTGACCCAAAATGGAGGAGAAGGACACGGCCATGCTTGGCGGAGATCTTGGCGAGGGAACGGTGGAGAGGCTTCTTGAGAAGTAAATAGAAGTGGCCAATGAGTGGTAAAGAGGGAAAAAGGGTGGGAGGATGGTTTTGGAACTTGTGGTATAAGTGGAGAGTGATGGAATAAAGAGCTACAAAGAGGAGGATTTGCAGAAACATGGCTTGGCTGGCGATCAACTTCAATTCTCAGGATTGTCCTAACTATAATCTAAATATATTTATTTATAAATTGGAGGATTGTTCTTCTGCGTCAATTTAATTAGACAGTTGGATTTGCACGCTTCCTTCCCCTCCTCAGCTGCTCAATTGTGGAAAATTCAACCACGCAACAGTAAATGAGATAAGATCTGGTCACTTTCCATATTTTCTCTCTCAATGAAACTTCGACGCAAGTGCTCAATTTTCAACATTTTATTATAAAAAGATAATTATTACAAATTTATCATATCGTAAATTTCTATTAAATAAAAAAATCATTGTTATAAATAACATATCACATATATATATATATACATTATTGCTTTTTTTCTTTAATTTTTCATTCTTTTATATGATTAATTATGAAGATTATAAATATAACAAGTTTAATTAATTAATATGAATTATCATTTTAAATTGATTAATTTAATAAGTTTATATGATTAATTATGAATTTTATGATATTCAGTATTTATATCAAAATATGTATTGAATTGATATTTTTATTTCAATCATTGGATTGTTATTTTAATTAAATAAAATATTATTAAAATGTCTTTTGATGTTATTTTAATCAAGTAATGGGAATGCTTTAGTCTATGATTGACTTTATCAGAATTAGTTCGTACACTTCGATTTAATTTAGCGTTCCTTTTCAAAAATATTTTTACTTCTAACTCTTATTTTTGGCAAAAACATTTTTAGGAACAAAGAATAATTTTAACGAATAATTTACTTAAAAAGGCTCATTTCCAAGTATATTTACGAAAATAGGCTAATTACACAATTATTTACCGAAAAGGGCCGTTTTTTGCAAAACTCGCCTACTGACCGCGATTAAGGGGGAAAATGCCAACAAAGCGCACCTTTGGGGAGCGTTTTTTCAAACTCAAAGCTCCCTCCTATTATTTTACACATAATTTCTTCACAATTTTGCAAAAAATCTCTACAATTTCTCCCTAAAGCTCTCAAATTTCTTATTAAATTTCTCAAATCTCTTTATAATTAGTTATTTACTTTAATTTTTTTCTAAATTAATATTTTTTTATAATTTCAAAAATATTTGGTCGTGTTAATAATGGTCAGGGAATTAATTTGTCTCAATCATAAACATATCTTCACCGAACAAATGAAAATGGTAACGGTTTATTTTAAGTTTTGAATATTATTTAATATTTTTTTATTTATGTAATTTTAATTAATTTTTATTTTTGAATATTATTTAATATTTTTTTCATTTATGTAATTTTAATTAATTTGTATTTTATATTTTTTTATAACAGTCTATAGATCGGGTGTTACAATGTTATATTCAAAATATCTCTAGTTCGCCATTACCGTTGATAGAAAATTACTTGAGGGAAACGGGTTTTTGGCACGTGGCCACTATAGGCCGGGGGTGCAAATTGGACCCGAAACTCATCAGCGCGTTAATAGAGAGGTGGAGATCGGAGACGCACACATTTCATCTTCCATGCAGAGAGTGTACTATCACTTTGGAGGACGTCCCATTGCAATTAGGATTACCGGTGGATGGAGTCGCATTCACCGGGTTCGTTCAATCTGTTGATTGGGGAGCCATATGCTACAATATTTTGGGTGGGATTTCGAATATTATTTACGGAGGTCGGATCGAGATGGGCTGGTTATGAGACACATTCTCAGAGCTAAGGAATTATTCGACTGAAGTAGAAAGAATACGATATGCTCTGCCATACATCCTTGAGATGATTGGAGATTATCTGATGCTGGACTTGTCACGAAACCTCGTACATCTAAGGTAGCTGCTGAAACTCGTTGATTTTAGAGCGGCTGGCGAACTTAGTTGGGGGTCTGCCGTGTTGACAACATTTTACCGAGAGATGTGCGAGACGACACCACCAAATAAAGCCAAAATTGGAGGTTGCCTATCACTACTACAATCATGGGCTCGATTTTGCTTTCCATTTTTACATCATTGAGTGAATCACCCATATACATTCCCACTCATAACGAAGTAAAATTTTTATTTGATTTTACAATTATTCCATAGATTTAAAATAAAATTGTATGCTAAAAATTTATTTAATTAAGTAGAACTATCCGGCAAGTTATGTTGGAATACCTACTACTCTTGAAGATATACGGCTTCTATTAGACTAAAGGTCGGAAGCGCAAGTAAGTATTAAATAAAATATATATACATAAAATAGTCGTTTTATATTTAGTATTATGTATATAACTAATATTTTTATCTCTTCATATAGTTTCAATGGACATTATACGAGGATTCGAGGATACGGGCTGTAATTCCTGAAGAATTCTTTCAAAATCCGAACATTTGGCATGTTAAGGCCCTATTGGTCAACTATGTTATTATCTAGATGCACCAGACGAATAGAGTGTTGCAACAATTTGGATTCCGACAACCAATTCCTGAGGAACTTGAGGTGCTCGATGACTAACATAGAATCGACTTACAGTAAACGAATACGAATTAGCTAGTATTCTAGTCGGAATATATTGAAATTTGGAAAAACTGGTATGATCATATACCTGATCGTGAACCGATCATTGTCCCAGAGTTAATGTGCAACCCAGGTTACATGTCATGGTTTAAGATCCATGACAAGCTATATTTGATGTCGGAAGAGTAGATGCATCGACAAATCCATGTAAAAAGGAAACGGCGGGGCCCTTTAAATCTAAGGAGAATGGATGATGGCACGGGCCCATCAACAGTGCCCACACAATCACTAGGCCCATTAATAGCCCCCGTACAATCACCGAGCCCAACGCATCAAGCGATGACACCCACATCACAACCCCTTTAAATTATGTCAAGTGATTATCCTAGCCCTTATATGTATCTTAACACTTATATGTTTCCTTTTCCCAGTCCTATGTCAGGTTGGAATGTATGGCCCGGTGCATCTCCTTTCCCGATGACTCTAACTCAGTCGATGATAATAGGCCATCGCCGCCGGAGAGATCACACGAGGCATCACCTGCAAGCTCATCTCATTACCATTCTCCATCGCCTTATAGGATTCAAACACATCCGCCAAGGGTGATGCAAACACCTTCACATTCTTTATTCTACCAAGGTGGGTCATCATCCCAACCTTCGCGGGAGCAACCAGGGAGGAATCCAACGAGTAATCATTGTCCACCCCCATGTGGCACTGATTTTTATTAAATGAAATAATATAAAAACAACTTCTACAAATATATTAAAAAAATCAATGTATATGCCAGTCGAAATCATTGATATTTTTTAATATATTTGTAGAATTTGTTTCTATATTGTTTTATTTAATAAAAAAGTTGTTTTTAATATTTTAATAGTAAATTAATTATATATTTTTAATAAAATATAAGTTCTTTTGAATAAGGCGAAATAGAAATAATACAACGTCGTTTCATAACAGCAATTATAAACTATTTCGTTTGGACATGATCGAATTGTATGACCTGGGTTCCTACACCATTCACACAACTTCTGTTGGTTCGTTCTATTATTACGTGTTCTACTCAAGCAAATTCAACCTTTTAGTTTGCGACGCAATTCTCTATCCAGTAACAACTTAAACAGAGCAAGCGATACAGACGACCATTTATGTTCATCTAGGACCGGTAGGCATACGTGTCTCCACACATTGTACATGTATTTTATTTTGTACACTTCATCGACATATCTCATGGGATCCAAACAGAGATTCTGACAAGCTGCAATTGCATGAGCGCATGGATAACGAAGTGCGTCAAACGTCCCACAGTCGCAAGTTCTATTTATCAGGTGTACACGATATTGCCCGCCGGTAATACATTGGATCGGTCTGTCAAAATCTGTCATACGAAACCATAGGTTGTCGCGATTGTGGCACATAGTGTGCATCGTGTTGGCCCGTGCCTTCGCCTTGTTAATTTCTTGCAATACCTTCCGTAACCATACACGGCCTTCCTGCATTTGGTCTTTATAACTCGCTGTTCGCTTTGGAAATAGTGTCGCTAAACAAAAATATGTCTCTCACACAATCGAGGTTATTGGCAAATGACGCGTTCCTTTTAGAACAGAATTTATGCATTCAACTAGGTTTATGGTCATATGACCATATCGTAGGCCACCGTCGTATGCTTGTGTCCACTGTTCAAAAGGTATATTACAGAGGTAATATGTGCCTTGATCGTTAACTGAATGCAAATTCCCCAACATCTCATGAAAATGGTTCTTATTGATCTCGTACCCTGCCAATATAAGTTGATAGCAAAAATTACATACCAATATTCCATTCAGAATAAATTGAATATTAAAACCTAAAGTATATTAATAAAGATTAAATACTCATGTTGGTCACTTGCTTTCATTCAGTTGTAGACTGATATCACCCGTAATAGTTGGACGCTGTAACACCCCTAATCTGTATCCGTTGCCGGATTAGGATTAGAGACATTACCGATCAAAATACAGCTTAGAAAATACATTTATTACTCATAATTTATACAAATTTTCGAATCGAGGTTTCATATTTCTAAAGTCCAAACAATTTAACCATTGAATCTATGACATTCAAATATTTAAAACACATTCCAAGCATATATCACTCACTTTATATTTATATGAAATACGTGTCAATACATCTATTCCATTACTCGAATATCAGCATATCATTTCATAATTTATGCACATGCGCATATTAAAACATATAGACTCATAGTACTCTGTTAAATATCCATTCACATATGTGACATTAGAACATTATAGCATAACCGAACATGCCCATAATGCTATTATAATATGCGCATAATTTCTAAAAACAAAAGCCATATCAAACCATGACTATCAAATTAATATTATTGTATTTTATTTACAAGTTTTTGTGACTATGCAAATTCTCAAGTTATGCATATTAATCTAGGTTAAGAAATCCACACAACATAATAGGCATATATATATATGTGTATATATATATATATATATATATATATATAACACATAAGTAAGCATCTCTATATATCCACATACGATTGAAATAGTTTCAAATTTACGCTCATTTTACCATAGCCACGTTGAAGATTCATGGGCACAAAGATCATTAAATAACATACCAAACACATATGCTCTATAACTAATCCAAAATACATAAGTACAACCAATCCATTACCATATATTCGATCCTCAAATCAACTCTCCAATGATCAACCCAAAATATTCATAAACATTTTCATTATTCAATGCCGAATCATATAATCATGAAGAACATGCACCAAAACCACATTCATCTTTCAAGCATAACATACACGCATATCATATCCAAAATTTAATAAACCATCGATCTTTAACATTTAAAAACAAGCCAATTTCGCATGGCTTTTATACATTAATAAAATATCATTCAAATATTAAACTAGCCTATACATGCCTTAAGTTCAAAAGTTTAAACTTTAAGGTACCAAAGTGAGCCGATAGTGTGAATGACTTCAGTGACGATTCCCTGAGCTCGTAGCTTGATTAGAATCTATAAAACTGAACAATGAATACACACAGAGTAAGCTTACTAGCTTAGTAAGTCTTAAGCAATTAAAATATAGCATTCAAACATTCAAGCTTTTAAAACAATTGGTTTTTGACATTGAATATAAATAATTTAACTTATAAGTTCATTATAGCCGAATGTCATTGCCTTACTTAACTTAACAATTATCATTTCTTACTATAAGCATGCAAACTCACCGAAACACCTAAATACAATAGGTAATCGCATATTCCAAACCAAATAAGTATAACATACATTTTTAACCACATGTAATCAGTCATACACATATGTAAACATATCTAATCACTCTCACATTTAACATTTACACATATGGTCGAATCTCAAAGGCATAACCAAGCTTAAATTCCAATATATTTATCATACTCATTATTGGTAAGATCAAATGCATATATTAACATCTCACTGAAAGCTTCAACTACATCACATCTTACTTAATTCGAATGGAAATATAATAACTTACCTTATTCCTTGCAACTATGAAAACTTATACTTACCCGAGCATTTAGCTTATTGCAGTAATTACGTTCCACATTGTAAATGATTCATGAATTCTCTATCTATAATACATCACCGACATTAAGCCTACTAGGCAACAAAGCCTGAAATACACACCGGAACTAAGCCTGCTAGACCCGAGGTCTGAAATTTGATCACCGGCATTTAGCCTACTAGGCAATAAGCCCGATACACTTCACCTGCACAAGGCCTGCTAGGCTCGAAGCCCGATACAATTCACCGGCACAAGGCCTGCTAGGCTCGAAGCCCGAAATACGATATTATCTCCATCTTATTCACATTACATGTTGACCAAAATTATATAAACCATACATAATTCATATCACTTGAACTTATCAATACAATTAAAATTTAACAACACTTCATGATAAAATGTCTATCCACATTCGACTTTCAATAAATTCATAACCATAATTCCATAATTCAACATGTATTCAAGGTTATAAATGACATTAACGATATTAAATTGCTTATAGACTTACCTCGGAAATCTTCGGACGATAATAACCGGCTATTCAATAACTTTTGCTTTCCCCCAATCTAAGTCCGTTTTTCTTTGTTCTTGATCTAAACACATTCAATTTGATCTCATTCAAACACATTTTATTTCAATTTAATCAAAAACACTTAAATGGGCAAATTACCATTTTACCCCTAACATTTACAACTTTTACAATTTAGTCCCAATTTCACAAAACACAAAATACACATAATTTGGAACTACACCTTTAGGGCCGAATCTTCCTCATGACTATATAAGTCCCTACATTTCATTTATTTTGCATTTTAATCCTTCAAAATTTTATTTTTGCAATTTAGCCCAAAATACTCAAATTCATCAAAAATCCAAAGACAAAACATATTAATCTAACACATATATTTCATAATTCATCCTTAAACAACATAAACAACTAATTATCAACAATAGCTCAACTCAAAATATTCATCAAACTCAAAAATTAAAGCATGGGTCTTGAAGATTTCTAAGCAACGATCTTAAAAACGTAGAAATTATCAAGAACCATCGCCTATCGAGATGAGTCTGCACCATCGTCTCAAAGCTTCAAACAACTTTGATATCAAATGATTCATATGTCACGGGACCAATTGAAGCACAAAATTAATACTTAATTGAAGAAAGCCTACTTGGCGTCGTTTCGAAGATTTTGCGCCTAATTCTTTTACGAAATTGTGTAAAATCCATACTCTGGTTAAAAACCATTCGCACTGTGTTCTCTAATAAAAAAAACAACGCCATTCTAGGTGTCATGGACCTCACCATCATAGAAAATAACAGCACTAATACATTCACTCATCGTCAATTTCTATTCTGCTTAGCCTTTCTATTTTTTCTTGCTGTAACTTATGCATACTGAGAATGAAATTTGCCTCGTTTATAGCCTAAAGCCAATCATGAACTAGGGGTGAGCTTTCGGTCGAATCGAATGAAAAAATTTCGTGTTAATCGAGTTGACGAGTCATATTTTATCATCCTAATTTGATTTGTAATTTTCTCGAATCGAGTCGAGTGAGATGGAATTCGAATCAAATCGAATCAAATATATTTGTTCGAGTTAAACTTTAAAAAAAATTGGGTCCTTATAACCACTGTCACTCACCGTAATAAAATTTGTCCACCGTAATCAATTTTTTTATTAACTTTCATCACCTTATAATTTATTTATTAATCTTTTATATACGGGTTAGCTTCTTTGCTTGCTTAGTTGTTTCAATTATCTTCAGATTCTTGTCACTATGTATTTTGGAATTAAAAAATATATTAAATGTAAAAATTAATACCAATATAAAATTTTAACACGAATATTTTATGACACCATTAAAATTTTAATTTTAATATAAATATTCAATATGACTAAACAATTCAATAATATAAATAATATAAAATGTGAAATTTAATTTAATAATATAAATAGTAGATATAAATAAAAATATTACTATTTTTGTTTAGGGAATTTTTTTTTGAATAATTTTGATTTTTTATTTGGGAGTAAAAAGTGAGTAGTAAAAGTTTAGGGAAAAATAAAAAGTTTTGCGGAGTAAAAGTTTGAGGAAAAGTAAATAGGGGGAGTAAAATTTTGAAGGGAAAATATTAAAAAAAAAAATGGGGGAGGGGGATGGGTTTGGGGTAGATGGGAGTTGGGATAGGAAATGGGTAAAAGTTTTAGGGGGAAAGTGAGAGGGAGTAAAAATTTTGGGAGAAAATAAAAAGTTTTAAGGGTTTTGGGGAGTAAAATTTTGAAGAAAAGTAAATGGGAGAGTAAATTTTTGGTGGGAAATGGATTTTGGGTAGATGGGAGGAGGAGTAAAAATTTTGGGGGGGGAAGTGGGAATGAGTAAAAGTTTTGAAGGAAAAGTAAAAAGGTTTGGGAGTTTGGGGTTAAAATGTAAAATATTATAGCTTGATATTCGAATTATTTGAGTTATTCGAATTCGAAAACTCAACTTGATTCGAACTCGAAATTCGAAAAAAAATTCGAGTTGACTCAAATAACTCGATTAATTTGAATAACTTGATTCGTTTAATTCGATATTCGAATTCTTTTTCGATTTTTTTGAGTCGAATCGAGTTTTACTCACCCCTATCATGAACTACTGTAGAAAAAAAAGGTCCATGTGGGAGCTTTTTTCAGAAATTTTGCTGACAGTGCATTCTGCTTGAAGCGTTTTTGACACTATTTGTTCAGAAATATCTTCTCAAAATTATTTTTTCAGGAACTGCTGTAGAAAAAGAGCATCTACTTGGGAGCTTTTTTTTGTATTTTTGCTGATAGTGCATCCTGCTTGAAGCGTTTTTGACACTATGTGTTCAGAAACGTCTTCTCAAAATTATTTTTTCAGGGTAAAAATAGTCAATTTTGTTAAAAAAATAAACACAATGTTATTTTTAAAAAAACTAAACCCTAATTTAATTAAATTTCCCTAAACCCTAATTTAATTTATTTAAAACCATAGAACCCTAATTTACTTAATTTATTTAAAAATCATAAACCTTAAACCCTAATTTATTTAAAATCCTAGCTTAATTTATTTAAAACCCTAATTTATTTAAAAACCATAAACCTGAATTTAAATAATTTTTATAAAATAACACTAAATCCTGATTTATTTTTAAAATTTATGAAAACTCTAACTTGTTTTAACAAAACCCTAAATACTAAACCCTACTTATTTTAGCAAAACCCTAACACATAAAAACCCTAAAAATCCTATGGACTAAACATGTAAATATCCCTAATATATAAAAACACGAAGCAAAGTGCGCCCCTGAGGGAGCACTTTTTGCCACGTCAACAAAACACTTTCACGTAAGCGCGTTTTTGGCTGACGTGGCAAAAAGCGCTCCCTTTTGTTGGCATTTTCCCCTTTAAACGCAGCCACATAGGCGCGTTTTGTAAAAAGCGGCCATTTCCAGTAAATAATTGTGTAATCGGTCTATTTTCGTAAATATGCTTGGAAATGGGCTTTTTAGGTAAATTAGTCAATTTTAACCCTTATAAAGTATTTTATATAATATTTATATTGAGTATGTAATTATTTTCATATTAAAATTTATTTTAAATATATAATATTATATATTTAAATTAAATTTTATAAAAATTAGTAAATTACTTAAAATATTTAAAATTTATATTTCATATATTAAAATATTAACAAAAAATTATAATAAATTATTTTATTTTCTTACTAAAATATTATAATATTAATTAATTTAAATATTATTTAGATGCATATATATTATTTTATAATAACAGGTCTAAGATAAATATTTTATTTCTCAAAATCACTTTTGTCAGCAATACTAAATAATTAAATATTAAATAAAAAATTCAAAAATACTATTTTCTAATTTGTTTTTCTATTTTCCTTTTGTTTTTCCAAAAAAGAAACCGATGAAAAGACATAATATTATTTTATTGTAAATTCTTTTAATTGATTTGAATATTACAAAAGGATCCAAGCTTAAGCGAGGGATGACATATGATTTCATGTATAAATTTGTATGTTATTCATTCCATAGCCCACCAATTAAGTCATTAGAATTTTATGCTGTAAACTAAACTTGTCCCCGTCGGCACTGTCCCATCACAATGAATTTTGCTACTCTATGTTCATAGTTTTATCGCTTTTATCTCTGATATGGTTCGAACTACTAGTTCAGAATTTTATTTAATTCATTCATATTATTTTTTTAAAAATATTTATATTATTTTAATTTAACAGTTAATATTTTATTATTAAAATCTTTTATATAGTCATGTTAACATTATTTTAATATCTATATTAGAGTAGTATTATATTCAGTATATGTTTATTTTTTTAACGTGTTGTAAATTACATAATACATAAAAATAACATAATATAAAATATTATAAATTTAAAAACTAGCCGAGTCGTGCTCCGACCTTAATGTTCAAGCCTAGCTCATATTTTAAATTGACTTAATTTTTTACCCAAACTTATCTTTTAAACCTATATTTTTACATAAATTATCTCAAATATTAAATAAATTTTGAAGCCTAGAAAGTATCGTAAATGTTTGTGTTGTACTTGATAAAAACAATTTAATTACGATATAACCAAGAAAGTATTAAATGAGTTGTTGATGGGGGTTATTATTATATTATTTAAAAATCGTGCACTTAATTATTAAATTAATACTAAAGTCGTTAAATAGGGGTGAAACATAAAAGTCTAGAAATGTGGAGGTTGAATCTTGGGCATTCTGGAAGATTATTGACTTCCAAGTTCAAACAGGATGAGGTCAGGAAAAACAAGACATGTTTGTAGAAAATATAAAAAAGTGAAGCGTAAAAGATAGAGAAAAGTAATGTGAAGGTCCCTTATTCCACGATTTCCATTTCAACCAGGGCCCGCCCAACCCCTGACTTTCATTTTGGTGCCCATTGGCTAACAACTTACCCACCATTTTAGATAGGTACTTACTATTTATCTTCTTTTTATCAATTTCATCCTTATGTTTTTGTTAAATTTTACTTTCGATTTACATAAATGGTCAACTTTAATCATCAATTTTTTTATAAAAAAGCCAAAACTGTTTTTTTAATAGAAATAATGACTTAAATGTCAAATTTTTAAACATTACAATCATGGGTAGGAGTGCTTTTTATCAATTTCATCCTTATGTTTTTGTTAAATTTTACTTTCGATTTACATAAATGGTCAACTTTAATCATCAATTTTTTTATAAAAAAGCCAAAACGGTTTTTTTAATAGAAATAATGACTTAAATGTCAAATTTTTAAACATTACAATCATGGGTAGGAGTGCTGCATAAATTTCATAAAATTTTATTTAAACCTTTTCTGAGTTTTAAAATTTTAATTTGACCTTATAATTCATGTCGAAAAATAGATTGAATTTGTGCTTAGCCCTTGAAGTATTCCAATGTTTTTTTTTGGCATAAAGATAAATTTAGCATCTAATATTTCCTCATTTTGTCATTTAGGCCCCGATTCTCTTTTTTGAGTCATTTTGGCTCTTAACCTTTAAATTTTAATGAAATTGCTTACTTTTTTACGGAAAATTTGACTAAAATGTTAAATTTTAAATGGAATTGACATGGTAGCTCATGTGACCTTTTACATACACTTCAATGCTAACATGGATAAATTTTCTAAAAGTTTTTATGAACTTTTTTTTTGAAATTAGTTGATTTTTTTAAATATTTTTATTAATTTCTTTGAAGTCGTGGGCTACCATGCTAGTGACCACTTTAATGCTATTAAAATTTTAACAGTTCAATCAATTTTTTTTGTCAAAAAGTAAGTAATTTGACTAAAATTTAAAAGTCAAGGGTCAAAATGAGAAAATGGGTAAATGTTAGGGGGCTAAATTTATGTTTATGCCCTTTTAATTTGATTTCTTTATAGTTTTTATGATAAATTTAATAACATTCTTATTTGATTAGGAAAAGTAATAGAATGTAGTATGTAAATATTGATTTGGTAAAATAATTAAATCAGGTGCAAATTCCGTTGATTAAGGAAGCAAAGGCAGACAACATGTGTATAAAAAAGAATCTAGAAAGGAACTTATGTTTATAATTAAATATCATGAAAGCCCAATTTGTTGACCAACTTCATGTGGCGTTGCTTTACTTTCTTATAAATTATTCCTCCTCACACAAGTTTCAATTATTAATTTAAAATGGTGGTCTTAAACTCAATCTAAACATGCCTCAGCCCTCTGGTAAACAGAGTTGGATTTCGTTTTCCATAAGAAATGGTGACCTTCAGCCTACTTTCTTTCGCCTTTTCTCACTCTTCCATCATAATCACTCAAACAAACAATCTTGGGTATCAAGAAAGAGCTCTTTTTTGCTATCTACTTTGTCTAAGTCAACCATTTTGAACCAACATAATTAGTTTAATTCATTAATTACAAAAATGACTTAAAAAGATAAAAATTATATATGTAAATGACTTGATTTCTACAGTGATCACTGCTACTGTCTTACACATCGATAGCATTGCCTCCCAATGATGACCCAATCATATTTTTTTTTTGAAAAAGGAAATTTGGATGCCGTTACTGTGTTAGGTGGCACCGCGAAATTTTCACAAAAAAAAATTTGGATGTCGTCAGTATGTCAAACAGCACTAGTAAATATTTTAAAAAAATATTTTTTTTTGTGATCCATTCTCTAAAACAAAGACCTGGATCCAATGCAGCAACAAAGTTGATGCAAAAGAGGAAGTATCAGGAAAGATGATCATGGAAATTAAACGGTGAAAAGTAACTCAGTAGCTTATCTCCTTAATGATTTCAATTCTCAAACACATTGTATCAAGCTTATGAGCAACATTATAGACTAAAATTTTTAAGAACATCAACAAACAAATAAATGAAAATCTCCTGTGCTACATTTACCTGCTAAGCCACCTAGAGATGGAAAAAAACTAGTACATTCGTCGTAGAGTGAAGAATTATGAGAACAAAAAAAGAAGAAATGTCACCGCCATTACTAAAATCTCATAATAAAGTTCCTCCATTTTTCTTCTTTATCTTCTCCAACAACATCCCTTTCTCCATTTCTCAAAACCCACCGTAAAAAAGAACAGACTTTTACTAGCGTGACTGTGAAAGGCTTAATTTAAAAGGAAAAAGTGATTGTTATAAGAAAAAAGTTGATAGAAGGTTTAAAAGTAATTGTCAGAAAAATAAATAAAAATGTCAGTTGAATTTTTTTTTTGAATAAAATCTGACTGGACTTTTATTATTAAAAGAAGAAAAATAAAAGAACAAGACCAATTGGACTTTAGCCCAAGCGAAAACAGTGAAAGAAGCAACCTGAAGCAATACCAATAAAAGCCTAACGGAACTTAAAAAGAAAAAACAATCTCCTAGAACCAAACCGAACTAAACCAGGAATTAAAAATCAACTCTAAACCCAATCAAATCAACAACAGCTGGATCCCACCCTTGCTCAATGACCGTTCACATCCACAGACCCAGCAGTAAAAGTAGCAGTTTCCCCAGGCCATAATTAATTTCTGCTACCAGTTTTACAGCCCCCTGTTTTCCAAAACTCTTAAACCATCCTTAACCTGCCTTTTCCGATTCCATCACCCACCCCTTCAGCATTCTCCTTCAGCTTACTTTCATTTCTTTTCTGCCTTCTCCGACTCCATCTCCATCCTCTTCAGCTCCTCATCCCAGCCTTCATCCATTTGTGTCGAGTACCATAGCTTCTCTTCCCCTTAAGGACTACCACACCATCGCTTCCCCTCTCACGACCTTCTTCCAACTTTTCTAAGAACTTTGCTGGTTGAGATCCACCCCTTGACGAACTCGATCGAGTAGACCCCCCTCCAGGTAATAACTCTCATCTCTTCTTAAAGCATCTTTTGCAATAGTATGAGCATACCGATTTTCCGATTTGGGAACAAAAGTAAACTCGATCTCTTGATATTTACTTGAATGGCTGCGAATGTCTCTGATAATAGCTCCGATGACCGATCTGTCTAGATTCTTGCTCTGACAAAATGTCAGTTGAATTTATTGATGTACAGAGGTCTAAAAAAAAATAAATTTAAAATATTTTTTTTAGATGTAATTAAAGCACTATCAACCTTTGAATAAAGTTGTAACAACCACCTTAATAATAAAGTTGTAATAGCCACCACAAAAATTGAGGTATTTAAAATTAAAGTAGTATCCTCGGCGTGTCAGGTCACATTCATAAAATAATATAATTTTTTCGTATTTTTTTAATGTACAATCAGAAATAGGAAAAAAAATTTAAAAAATTAACTCGTGTCGCCTAACAAATCAATGGTACCTGTCGAAACTATTTTTTGTTTGGAAAACGGGTCGACCTTAAAAAGGAAAACGGAGTCGCCACCAATCTTTTTTGAAGTGTGATTGGATCACCTTATAAAACATTTGGTCTGCGAATTTTAAGAAAATGGGTCCGGGAGTCGGTTACGCACGAGGAAGGATTAGCACCCTTGCAACGCCTAAAATTGGTACCTTATTGACTGATTAATGTCCTAACATCGAAAATTGGAAGATATTTTAAAATATGAATTCTTTAAATAACGTTTGGATAATTCGAATTGGATATCGAAATTCTCTTGTTCCGAAAAGATGAAATACCACATCCAGCACGATAGGACACGATGTTTCAAACCCTCAATACCAAGATCATTTCATGATTTCCGAAATTCATGCATTGCGATTTAAAAAAGGGTATTTCACTATTTGGCCAAACAAAAAAAATCGAAACCCAGCACGATTGGGCACGATTCCTCGAATTTTCAAACATGAAACATTGCCTTATTTAAGAAAATACGGTCAAAATCTCTAAAGGGTATTTGGTCATTTGGACGAACAGAAAATCGAAACTCAGCACGATTGGGCACGATTCCTCGAACTTCCAAACATGAAATATTACCTTTGTGAAACCCTTTTTATGAATTTGAGAAAAAAGTAAATAAAAGCAAAAATAAAAAAATGTTAAAATGCAATTCAAGATCATCGATCTATATGAAATGATAAGAACAAGAATAAACAAATCATAATAGTAAAAAAAAGTAATAAAAATAATAATAAGAGTGATAAATATAATTATGATAATGATATGTATATATACAAAAAAATGGTAATAATAAAATAATACTAATAAAAAAAATGAATATAGTAATAATATAAAAATGGTAAATATAATATTAAAATAATAAATAGAATAATAATAACAATAAGAAAAATAAAAAAAAATTAATAAGAAAATAATATTAATAATATTAAAAATTAATAATGATAAATAAAATAATAACGAAAATAGAAATACTAAATAGTAATATTTGAAAGTAATAATCATAATATTAATAATAAAAATAGCGATGGTAATAATTGAAATGGTATTAATGATAAAATAATAGTAAAATATTAAAATAATAATATTAATGAAAAATAGTAGTAGTAAAAAAAATAAGATTATATAATGATAAAAATAATAATATATAAAAAAATTAAAGTAAACAATAATATATATAATAATAGTAAATATAATAGAAAGAATATGATAATAATAATAATAATAATATACATGTAAAAAAATAGTGGTAATAAAAATATTTAAAAATAATTAATTTAATGGTAAAATAGCAAAATAATAAAAAAGGGACTAATCGGATCGAAAATAGAAATTTTGGGGTAAAATTAGAAAGTAAATAAAAGGAAAAGGACCGAATTAAAACACGCGCAAATCATAGAGGGACCAAAAAAGAAAATACTCTTTCCCCCAAAACGCATCGTTGCTAGGAGGACCAAATTGAAACTGTAGCATAACCGTGGAACGAATTTAGAAATAAAAATAACTTTAATTGTAAGATCATAAAAACACGGAGGGGCTAAAAGCGCAATTAGCCCCTCCCTGGAAAAGACGCGGATCCCCTGGGTCGGGTCGGGCGCGCACACAGGCTAAGCTGAAACGACGTCGTTTTGACTGTGTTGGGAAGGGGACAAAACGACAGCGTTTTAAGCTGCTATATAATCCAATTTTTCTTCCAAAAATTTCATTTTATCACTTCCCCCCCCCCAAAAAAAAAAAACCTTTCTCCTCTCAACTATCCCTCTCTCTCAAAGCCTTCGGCCAAAGTCTCTGACGCCGGCCACCGCGTCGGCCACCGTCAGCCGCCGTCGCCAGCCACTGTACACGGTGGCCGGAATTTGAAAAAAGTGAGTTTTTTTTCCTCTTTTTCTTTATGTCCTTTAAAACTCTTATATATTTTTAAAAAAGAAGAAAAATCCTTAGAAAAAAAAAGACAGATTCGAAAAAAGTAAAAAGAAAAAACGAAAAAGAAAAAAAAAGGGAAATGAACCTTTGCTCTTTTTTTATTCTCTGTGTTTCTATCTGTAAAAACGTGTGTATTGCCTCTGTATTTATCAAAATCCCCCTTTTACATCTTTTATTTCGGCTTTTATAGCCTCTTTTACAAACGGTTTTTTTTTTCTATTTTGTAGGTACGTGGGCGACTACATCTCTTGACGGCGTAGAGTTTGCTGCGGCTAGAGTTTCTGCCTTTGTGTTTAGGTTGTGTTGGGTTAGGGTTAACTTGGTTTGGGCCTGTTTGTATTTTTTTGTTAATTGGTTTTAGAATTGGGCTTAGTTGGGGTAAAAATTGAGTCATACAGTACCCATTAAAAAAAAGTTTTTACCGTGAATACTCGTATTTTTCATGAGTATTTTGAAAAATACATTCACGACGACAACCAAAAATAATATATTTTTTAAAAAAAGTTGATGATTGGGTCAACATTGAGGGGCGATGCCACCAGTGTGTTAGGTGGCACTAACAGACAATGTGGACTTCAAGTCATTTTCGTGTTTAATTTTTTCCTTAGGTCATTTTCTTAATAATTAATTATTTTGGGCTATTTTTTTAAAAAAGTCAACATAATTGCATAAAGCTGAGATGACATGGCCTCAATTTATGTTAATCGACTTTTTTTAGAAATAACCCAATTTAATTAATTAATTACGAAAATGACTCCAGTGAAAAATTATGTACGAAAATAACTTAAAATTCAATGTTTGTCGATGTCGTCTGACACACTAGTGGCACTGCCCCCAATGTTGAGCCAATGATAGGCTTTTTTTTAAAAAAAAAAAATTTTGGTGTCACAATTGTGTCAGGCGGTACCAGTGTGTATTTTTCGTAATACTCGTGAAAAATATGAGTATTCATGGTGAAAAAAAAGATTAAAAAATATTTTTAATGGGTGCCATTGGTATGTTAGGCGACACCAGTTAAAATTTTTAAAATATATATTTTTTAGGTGTCGTCGTCGTGTTAGACGGCACCGATAATATTTAAAAATACTATTATAGAAAGAGTATTTCAAATTTTGGTCATTATTTTAGAAGATTTAGAATCGATTATTAGGAGATTTGAACCGTAGGAGTCAACGAGAAAAATGAAATCTCTTCTTTAGTATTGAAATAGGCACCAAATTGGCTACTTGGTTCATAGTCCCACTAAAATTCACTTAACTTTCCTTTGTATTATTATTTTCTTTCTTTCTTTCTTTCTTTTCATGTTGTCCTTATTGTTTTTTATTTTATTTCTTTTCTTCCCCTTTTTTTTCTCAAATGAAAATTCTAATTCCGGTACTCAATAGTCATCAATGTCGTTGTTTACGGGAGGCCTTTCGTGTTGATTTCGACACTAAAGAAGAGATTTCTTCTTTCTCGTTGACTTCTACTGTTCAAATGTTCCAGTAGCCGGCTCCAAATATTCTAAAACAATTACCAAAGTTTCGAACTACTCTTTCTACAACATTTTTTTTAAAAGTATCACCGGTGTTGCTTAACACGACGATGACACCTAAAAAAGAATATATATTTTTTAAAATTTTAATGGGTGCTACCTGACATACTAATGACACAAATTTTTTTTTTTTGAAAATTTTTTGGTGCCTCCTGACAGATCAACAACACTAATTAATTTTTTTTTCTCCACCATGAATTCCAGTATTTTTCACGAGTATTGCGAAAAAATATATACTGGCCGCTTGACACAATGGCGGCACCCAAAAAAATTCTTTTTAAAAGAAAAAAAATCGACCATCAGCTTATCATTAGAGGCCGGTGCTATTAGTGTGTCAAGTGGCACAGGTAGATTCTTTGGATTTCAGATTATTTTTTTATATAATTTTTCATTTGGGTCATTCTCGTAATTAATTAATTAAATTAAATTCTTTTTTTAAAAAAAGGCCACGTTAATTCCTGTAAATAAGAGTCATATAGATTTTACATACTTCCATGTTTTGCATTCAGGGTGTTTTGGATTTCCAGTTTAATACGACTTTGATCTCTGCTCTTTCTTGTCTGTTTATTTGTAGTACTCGGAATCAAATTCAAGAAAACTAGACTTCAAGTGTCACAAATGCAGCGAAGAAGCACTGAGATGAACCCTCTAACTTAAACTTTGACTTTGTTCGGATAAAAAGGGAACATTGAAAAGCGCTTATGGCAAGATTAGGGAGGGAACATGAAATTCGAAAGAGGCCATTTGGGAGTTACCGTGGAAGTTCCAAGGACCTCAGCATATTCGAGTTTTCATTTGGCTCGTTCTTAAAGCCAGATTACTCACAAATGTGAAAAGGGTAAGGAGAGGCATATTCGAGTCTTCATTTGGCTCGTTCTTAAAGCTAGATTACTCACAAATGTGGAAAGGGTAAGGAGAGGCATAGGAAATGATAGCTCCTGTAAATTTTGTGGTTATGATTCTGAAGAGCTGATACATGTACTTAAAAGATTGTTCGGGGCCAGAGATGTTTGGGATAAACTTCTTCCAGTCGAAAAGAGAACTCGTTTTTACTCCGGATCCGTTCATGAGTGGATGTGTGATAACCTCCAAAATAAGTTATCTCTTGATTTGGATGGAATTGATTGGGCTTACATTTTTGGGATGATATCTTGGCGCTTTTGGAAGAATCGAAATTGCTTTATGTTCCAATATATTACCTGGAGTATGGAGATTATCATCAAGGTTTCCTACCGTTGGGCTAGGCAATATGTTACCGCTTCAAAGACACTCTCATAATTCCCGCACTCCCCTCTCTTCTTCTCCTTTGGCTCGCAATTGGGTTTGTTTGAGTACTGATGGATCGGTTAAAATTGAAGATGATTTTGCCGCAACTATGGGCCTACTACGAGACTCTAATAGTGCTTGGATCTTTGGGTTCTACAAATACTTGGGTAATTGTTTTGTTATGGATGTTAAACTGTGGGGTATCTTGGATGGCTCACAGCTCTTTTTAGATAGAGATTTTCAATGCAATTTAATTCAAATTGGTAGTCTCGAAACTGTTGTCGCCATTTAAAAAGATCTTCTAGAATGTCATAAATCAACTTTGATTAGGAGAATCCAACAACTCCTATAAAAATTGTCCCATTATCATAAACAACACATTCTTAGGAAATAGAATAAGATCACAAATGCTCAAGCCAAAATAGTTTGTAATAGAAGAATTGGTATGCACATTTTGAAAGACCCCCAATAGAGGGGCTAGCTTAATTACTAAAGCTCTAACTATTAGAGTTTTCGAAGCAACCTTTTCTTTTTTAATTCTTTATAATAAGAGAAAGTATTAGAACTAATTAAAATTGGTTTATTCATAATGTGAATGAAAATTGTTCACATCATGGACAATACCTTCCTCATTAAAAAATTATTCACAACTGTTTTCTTTTTTAAAATATTCATCATTAAAAAAAAAGCATAAATCTCTTCATAATTATATATTTATATAACACTTTGATTATTTTTATTTAATTCTTTTATGAATAATATTCACCAAATTTTATCAAAACTTTAAATTAATACAATATTATTCCCCCACTTAATGTAAGGTTAATGATTTATATGTGTGAAATCAAGGGTAAAAATTTAAATATTAAAATATATTACAAATCTCTATACACTTGATACATTTAATACTTATTTCCCATTTTTTTTTTCAATTTAAAAATTGCGACATTTTGAATTTATTTTTTTAAATAAAATCACTTTATTTGGTATTCATTCAGTAAGAAAGAAAATTGAAACCAGGATAGGATTCAAAAAGAAGACGCATTTTATTGATTAAAAAAATTGGCAAATACATATTCTACGACGTAGTAAATAAAATAAAAGAGGGCGCGATATTTGTACCCTAATAAAATGGTTCACTCAACTTATAGTAACAATGAAAACAATAATTATCGATCATAGTAAAAATTGGATAAGATGATAATGGACACACTGAAATAAATAAATAAAAGGTTCCACAGAATGTAGTAAGATCAGGTTGATACTGCACTTAAAAACCTGAAAATTCAATTATCTACCTGTTTTTTCTTCCATTATTTCTAAAGATACGGTCATGGACATCTCAAATCCCATTTTATGTAACGGCAAACACGATACGCCAAATGTATAAAAGGTGCACTATAATCACTCCGCTTTAGATTCGGAGCAGGTTTTTTCGTACAAGCCATAAATAAGTGTAGACTTTGACATTTGGGGCTCTCGTTCCAGAATTGCAATCACATCCTTAAGGGAAATAGTACGAGCCACTCTAGCATGGGCCGTGAGTGTCGTACCTTGGTTCCGGCCAAATTTCTTGCTTGTCCCTGTTGGAAGAAAGTAGTGGAAACCAAAGTAAATATACGATAACAACTCGATAACGGAACATATTCCGCAGAAAGTACAAGTTGTGTTATGATACATTTGGAACAAGCAGTGGAGGAATGACTTGATCTGAAAAGAAACCAACTCTGATCTCTGAAGGCAAGCATATATGATAGTCATAATATACAATTTTTAGGGTTTTGTCAATGCATTAATACCTTACACAACGTTGATATGGCTAGATGTTCGAGCAATTTCATACCAGTACAATTGCTCTACACATGCTCAAGAATAAGTTGTACAAATCAACAGTCCAATTTCCTAATTTTTAGTATATGAAAGTGCATAGTACCATCAGGTTCAGGTTTATGACCATGCATTGCTTTTATGGTTCAATACAAGAAACAGTTTCACTGAAAAAACATAATAGGAACCAATTCTGAATTGCTCAGATGCAACAGTACACATGATGAACCTTACAACAATATTAACCAGTTAAATAAAAGCATCAAATTAAAACAATAATAGATCTAGACAAGAGCCAAGCTTACCAGATCCATGAGGATTGAGGGGGCCCCTCTTTTCAGATTCTTGATTGTCCTTTGTACTTTTCCCAGATGCAGATAAAGGCCTGCGGTTTGCATCTTTACTTGCTTGTGAACCAGATGCCACATCCGTTCCTCCCTCACGTTTCTGGCGAGCTTGCTCAGCCATAAGCTGCCATTTTGACAGCATGTCATCCCCTCCAACAGCAGCACGAGCAGCAACATTTGCAGCAGTGGTCCTCATCTTGTCATCCTCCTCCTTATTTACCTAAACATAAATGGATAGTTAGTTACTCCTCTTATTTGGATTATTAAGGCACATATAATGCATGGAAAATCACTCATTGATAATACCTTTACTGCTTTTACTCGACTGTCATCTTTCTCCTTGTCACCATCAAAGGCAGTCTCAGCCTCAGGCTGCATCCACAAAATTGAACATATACAATGTTAAGGAATAATCGGCAGTCTCATTTTCCTCCTTGTCACCCTCATTTTTAATGCATTACAGATAATGATATCATGTAAATAAAAACAGCACCCACTTCATTAAGTTTCCGGAGCTTCTCTGCCTCAGCCTGCTTTTTCTCCCATTCTCCCCTAGCATTCTGGTTCATCATCATAATTTGCTGCCGAACATCCGAGGTGATAACTGTCCGGTGCCTAGGCTTCTCAATATCAACACGCTACAAGAGATCCATTCAAATTAGAGAGACCTAAAGAAAATTCATGTTAACTGAGAGGAACTGAGACTGACCTGTTTCGACAGTCTGATTAAATTGCATATGAGCCCACGCATTCTTTCCTCCACACTCTGGAGATTCAGATACATGAGGAACTGTATAAATTCAATATAAAGGAAAGGGCCAAGAAGCTAGCATCTCACCAGGGACAAGCATCGTTCAACATCATTGCTTATATTCTTCAAACCACTTTTGGCCACTGCAAGAAGACACGTAAAAGCAGACATGATTATGGCTTATAATGAAAAGTAGAATGTAAATGTATGATGCATTAACGAACTTTGGACCAGGGAGATATAAAGAACATTAACTAATTTCAGCCAATTTCTTCTGCAAAGGGGTTTTCTTCAAAAATAGTCTTTCTTCTTCCTCTTGCACAACCCTTCTGGATGCTTCTGAAACTCGACTCTCATCCTTGGGACCAGACAATAGTTGCTCCTCTTCTTCCTATTTAATAGCAGAATGTCAATTAAGGGCTTATATTTCTTTTCATAACAACTCAATAAGATGACCATAAAGTATCATACCCTGAGATTGACTCCACTGACAGCAGTGACATCATTTAGTTGTTCAATGCTCTGATCTGAAAATGCTCCAGACACTTTTTGCTTCTTACTGTAGAGAACCCCATTGAATATGGGTGAAAAATGATTTAATAAAAGTTAAACATCAAGGAGTCTCAGTTGATCCTAGATAATAATTCCAGGCAATGAAGTGACAGAGAGATTTATTTAACCTTGATGGTGGTGGTGATGAACCAAGAGCTTCCAGCGGTTTCTTCTGGCCAATAAAAGGCTTTTTTTGAGGAGTTCTTGCATTCATCCCAGTTGGAGCAGGCACAGATGGATTCCTAGAGCCCAACTGATAAAAAACAAGAATGTGAAATTCAACAAAAGAAAAAAAAAAGTCATAAGCATGCACTTCACTGGGGAAAACACTAAACTATACAAGTTTCAAATATGTTAACTGAATAGAAAGTGAATTCAAGAAAAATGCCATTTATATTATTGCATGGTAAACACTGTTTTGTAGCACAGATTTTGGAAAGTTGGAACAACTGAAGAGCTAAATCCAACAAGTCAGCAGGAGAGCAATTGATCCATTTACATAGGTCAAGGGCACTTGTCCTAGAAACAACATGGCCCTGACATCAAATCGATCATACCTAGCAATTCATGTAAAACAAGGTATCGCTCGAAGATGGTAAATACTTGGTGCAAAAAAAAAAAAAAAATCATGTAAACTTTTAAAACAAAGTGGTAGGCATCGGCAAGAGCATCCAAATCATCCATCAAGATATCACAATGAGAAAACATAGAGTAAGATGAGATTACCAGGACATTAGAATCCATTTGTGCTGTGATGGAGGGTGTTGTTGTGAAGCCAACTCTAGAAGGCTGCTTCTCTCCAGGCTCATCCTTTGCAGTAGTTGTAACTGCTTTCCCTTGTTCAGCTAGTGTAGTCGAGACTCCCTGGGTTGCAGGCAAATGAGGTCTGTGCTGGTCAGCACCTTGATCAGCAGATTCCTGTTTCACATATGTCGCTGATGACAAAGGGCCAGGATTCAGCTCCTTACTCGGAGAGGCTTGCCAAGGAACTGAACCACTAGAAAAGTGAGAAAGTGATGTGCCCTGCAATCTATTTGGGTCATTACTAGAGTTTTGCCTCTCAAGCTTAGGCCCACTCATCATGTTCATTGCCTGGGTTGATCCTCCTACAGGATTTGATCCCATGCTTTGATGTGCAGTTGGCCTCATTTGCGAATCATGAGGTTGAGGCTTTACAGAGGAACCCGAAGTATTAACATTTGGCCCAGAATATGTATGATAATTATTACTCCCATACATGGCGAATGAAGTTTGTGGGAAATTCAAATGTTGTTGCTGTTGCTTGTTAATTCCTTGTGCCGGAATTGAAGGACGACCTCTTTCTTGATTCACAGTGGTTGAACCAGAGGAAGAAATTTGACTACCTAGCATTCCAAAGCGAGAATCTGATTGGCGATCCATGTCTTGAGATTTTTGAGCCTTGTTTTCACCAGATAAATAACTTGAATTAGTCTGCATGGGGACTACAGTAGAGGGGGCATGAGATGAATTGGCAGGAGAATTAGGACCCTTTTGGTGCAGTTGAGCTAATGAATGTGGGCCAGAGAACTGTGTGGCACCACCAACAGAGGGCATCCGAGGAGTATTCTGCCGTAATCCTGCTGGGGACTGTAATGGGAATTGATTGGAACTCATCTGAAAGTATCAATATGAGCTTTAGCTCGTTTCCAAAATTAACATGCAATCAACTAAAGCATCAGTTTTCACTTTAATAACATGAGACATTTGTGTTCACCTGAACTTGTAACTTGTTAACTGCCAACCTCAGCATCTGATCTCCTACAATATCTCTCATATGCCTAACAAATCCGTCTTTTGCAATTTCATTTTTCTATCAGATAAATCCAATAGAAAAATCAGAAATAAGGGCAAACAATTATCCATTCCTTCTATTTCATCCATTACTAAATAAACAGGAGAATCGTAGCATATTGGTTGATATTAAAAATCGACCTTTAGTTTACCATACAGAGTATGAAGCTGCATGGCTCTATCTTTATCAAGTTGGGGCAGTAAAGCAGGCAACAACACAGCAAACGGAACTTGTTTTCCTCGATTCATAGGACTATTTGGCTGCTCTGCTCCGCCGGCCTGCTGATTACTCATCTTCTGTAATTTCGCATATTGTGATTCACTGTCTTGATTATTGGTTCTCTCAGGTTCACGTGAGATAGGACTTTTTTCAGTAGTCTGACTCTGAATCCCAGTAGTTTGAGGAACTGGGGCAGGAATTTGTTCGGTCACTCCTTGTGGGTGGTCCTCTTGGGGTTGTTTTTGTTGTGGTGGTAGACGACTATGCTCTTTTGGAACATCATTTGGCTGTTGCACTTGTTGCTGACTTCCAGTGACAACAGCTCCGTGTTGCTTTTGCTCCGATTCAGACAGAGTCTGCTGCTGTTGCTGTGCACTTTGAAGGACTTGTTGATTTTGAAAGTTGGAGTTTCCGTCTTGCCCCGAGGTCTGCCATTGCGCAACCGATTGACTGGAAGCTGGATTGCTTCCTTGAGACAAAACTGCTGTATTTTTTAAAACGTAGACACGGATGAAATTCCGAGGAGAACCAATTCATAACTAACAATTAACACAAAAGTAAGCTAATTATACTCTCAATTAAGAAATTTTGACCCTTAATAAAAAATTACTAAATTCCACTCTAAAGGTACTATTTATAAAACCAAATCTAGTCTCTTAGTCTGGAAAATTAGAAGCCAAATAAAAACGAAAACCGAAAAAATAAGAAAAGGATGATACCGGTATTTGAACCAGACTGCTGAGAATTCGACGCATCGCCTTCAATGTCTCGATTCAACGCGGCCTGGAAAGCCTCAACGTCAGCTCCAGAATGCATAGACTCGTCCTATTAACAGTTTTTTAAGACAGAAATTGGAAAATGATATTAAATAACCTTCACTTATTACGAATTCTAGAAATATAGCGGAGAGTAAAAAAAAAAATCCAGAACAAAGAAAAACCTCGTCTTCTTCAAGGAGCTTCACTATGGAAGGGTCCATCACAAGTTATACCTGCAACCGGCTGCCGTTCCTTCTGCCTCGCCGGCCGCTCAGCGGGAATCGTTCAGCTTACAGGATTATAATTAAGTACAGTAATTAAAAAAAAAAGGATACTGAGAAGGAAAAAAAAATTTTGAGAACTTCAGAAAAGGTGAAAGAGTAGTTGCATTTGTATACAGTGAATCGAGAAACCAAGGAAAGCGTTTACCGACGTTGTTGCTTAGCTCATATAGACTATAGCAGGCCTATACTGAAGCCCATTATGGGCTCATTGAGATTTGTGGGTTTAAACCCACAGTAGGAAGTTATTGGGGGTTTAATAAATGAAATTCGAACTCAATTTATTCATATCCACTTCGGTAAGTCAAATTTGAGTATTTGAATGTTTAAATTATATAATTAGGGATGTACTCAGTTGGATTCGGTTTTTGGATCAATTTATTTTTTAAAATTTTTTATTCTTAAAATTAAAATCGTTTTGAATAAAAATTAAAATATTTGAAATCCATAATTTCGATTTTGTTTGTCGGATTTTTGGACTTTGTTGTTAAAAATTAATATTATCTTGTTTTGGCCCCCAAAAGTTTAATATTGTAATTTTTCTTATTTTTTTCACAATAACCATAATACATGTTCTAAATTCATTTATACATTTATAAAATTAAATAAAAAATTAAATTAATATCATAAACATTCACAATGCCATTTTTAAAAAAATTGAAGTTTCCAAAAGAAAGATCATTTTAAGCTATTAAGTTATAAATCATTGATAGTTATTAAAATATCTTTTCTTTTAATTAGTTAATGGTAAGAATTATAAGAAATTATAAAAATATTTTTATTAAGAGTTTTTAAGTAGAAAGAGCAAAATGTAATCAAACTCTTGATATAGGGACCTTCATAATACTTTTACCAAGAATGAATATACTCTTGATAAGTTTACTAATCTTCATAGCCTACACAGTTGGCAAAGTGTCCGATGTTTCGACCCTAGATACAAACATCAACAAGTCAATGCGCTAAATGGTGCAGTTGGTAGTAAAACACTCGATCGACTTCACATGGAAGACAGTTACCTCAGATAGCATCCGTTGCTTGTTCAATTGCTGCGTTCTAGCCTTGTTAACGACTGAATTTGGTGATTTGTACATTCTCTGCACCAAAGAATTTATATTAGTTTAGTATAGTGATCAGGATAAACACGTAAGAATCAACCTTTTCAGTGCTGGATATATGATCATAGCCAACAAGGTTCCGTCTTTTCGGAGTGAAACCAAAAACATTTTGAAGGAATTCACTTTCCTGCATAAAGAAACAAAAATTTTATATAATCCATGTGAAAACTAAAAATTGCATCGACAGATGTCAATTTCTCTAAAACAACATTAACCTGCATGTGCTTAGCGAAACCTCCACCGAGAAAGCGCTTCAAAAAGTTCAACTGTTGGATTGAAATTTGACAACTCCATTATCAGAATCCATGGCATGTAACTAACATGAATTGGAGAATTAGAAGAGGACAAGCTAACCTGAATCAACTGAGACCATGTTAATGTCTGTAGTGCAACCCCACCAATCTTCATCGTTGTCTCGGGAGGATAACCATACTGCCATCACCAAGTGAGACAAACTTAGCATGGTTAGTTCGAAGAACCATACATTCATGGGAATAAAAAGATAAATACGAGTACCTCAAAGAACTCCAAAACATCCCTAAACATGTTCCTCTGGTTATTAAGATCTTTCTTGGAAGAACCTTTACCACCAGCTTCCACGGAGAGGTCTCGAGCTTGATTTAGAATTTTCCCCTTCAGTCCTTGTATATGTGAGAACCTGTCTTTAGTTTTATTTCCTTCTAAAGCTGAACTATCAATGTAACCTTTAGTTTCAGCTACAAACTTCTCTAAGCTTCCCATCTCAAAAATAAGAGACAATGCTTCACCAGCAGCGATCCGCAGGGATCGGTCATCATTATCTAGCAAACTAGACAAATATGTAACGGACCTGCATAATTTCCCGAAAGCAGTCAGTCTCTTGGCCATGGGAGTTACTTGTTAGCCAGGTTTGTGTTGGTATATTGTTGTAGGACCATAATTCAAATCAACGAAGCTTTTTGACTCGCATTTTTATGGTTTAAATAATTTGTCTACGCTACATATGAACAAAGGGATTGTAAAGACAATAAATTACTGGATTAAAAGAATGAACAGCATATGAACTAAAGAGTTAACTCACTCTTGCCAAAGTTTGGGGCTAGGTCTCCAGCCATCCATGGTTGTCAAGAGAAACGACCAGGAAGACACAGCTGTTGTTATTATAGGTGCAGAAGGTTTGATAGCAATAACCTACAAGTCAAGCAAAACTAATTAATCCTCAGTTGCGAGCAATAAGTAATACATATGTAATATGCTTTTCAATTAGTGAAAATCAAGCATGTATACTTACATTAGAACCTAGTTTTGGATGAATTATTTGCCACATAATTTGCATTGATTTTTCTATTTCCTCGGGACCATTTGCCCCGACAAAAGTGATGACAGCCAAACAGTTCAGTAACTACAATAAGAAACCAAAGCATTTAAAAAACAACTGGAATAATGTACTAGAGGAAGAAAGAATTCCAATCCTTATTCAATTTCTTCATACCGAAATGATCTTAGAAGATTCTGAACCGGAGTTAAAAGCTTGTGAAAGAGGAGTAATTGATTCTTCCAATATTTCCTGCGCATGAACTCCCGGACCAACAGTTAAAGCCAACAAACCTACCAAGAGACATTATCAGCTTGACCATTGAGGCGTGCATATGTGGGTTGTCAACATTAAGAATTTAAACTAACCAATAGTACGGGATGCTAAAGATATCTCTTTGCTGGACCCTTTCTTTATACAGTTCAAACACTGATGAAGTAATGTGGCAAATCTGAAGAACAAGCCGAATAACAATATGACAGATTCAAGTATTCAACCATATATTATAGATCATTTCTAGCTACGACTGTAAACATGCTAGTAATCCATTCAGCAATTGCTAGAAGGATTTAAAATAGCACGCACTTATTCTCCGCAAACTGATGCTGCAAGCTGAAATGAAATAACAATATGATAGATTCAAGTATTCAACCATATAGTATGAACCATAAGGAAGCATGCTTGTATATCATAATCCATTCAGCAACTCTTGCAAATCAATATAAATGATATCGAGCATGCACTTACTTATTCTCCACAAATTGACACTGCAAGTTGAAATTGAATGCAGCATTAATCACTTCCAAAGCCTTTTCCCGTGTCGACCCCCTTAATAATTGCGAGTGTTAATGTTGGATATCTTATTAAAAGATATATGTCTATGAAAGATATGGAAAGATACAATTATTAGATGTCTACTTGAAAAACCGTTATATGTTCCCAACATTAATTTATTTTTCTCCTTCCAGTTTTTCTATTATTTATTTTTCTAATAATAGTTTAGAAATTGTATAAAAATAAAACCTATAAATGATGAAACCATTCAAATGCTTCACATTTTAATCAAAAAAATTTATTAAATAAGAAAATAACTAAATTCTAACCTCTTCTCAAATAAAGCATCGATCGCTTCATCTACTAAACTCTCCTTATTGAACTCTACTTCTTCGGTACCCGAAACAGACATTTGATCGGAACAAACGATCGACGATGAAGTTACACTACTATTATCATCGTCGCTATCTAATATCGCCACATTCTTACGTTGGATTTTACCTGCCAGATTCAAATAATTTCTTTTATTTAGTGAAAAAAAACAAGTCAAACAAACCCCAAAATAAATTAAAGGAAAAAGTAACCCAAAAATAAAAACAAAATAAGGGAAGAAGATTCTTACGTCTTCCCATGTTGGTGATAGCTATTTGAAGGATACAATGAAATGGGTTAGAAATTTAGAAGACGACGACGACAACAAAAGTGAATAGAAAAAACAATGTAACCATTGAAATGGATTTCATTTATATATAAATAAACTAAATAATTTTGTTTGGAGGAGAAGAAAGAGGATGCAAAATTTAGAGCATCCTTTTTATTTCTTATCTTTTTTTGTACTTGTTCTAACTACTAAGGAAAAAAAAGGGGTTAGGTTTGGGTTTAGCGGCATTAACTGATACCATCTATTATAAAACCAATTTTGTGAATTTGACAAAGATAGGAGTCGTTGATTTCAGGCGCCAAGTGGGCTATGAGGCGGGTGTTGCATGTTTGGGGTTTGGCTGGATTCTAGTGGAGGTTTATACATTGGGAGTATGCATGTACAAAGCTTTCTACCACTCCACTTTGAACTTATCTTGTTCTAGGTTTCAAGCTAATGTCTTTAGAGTAGAGAGAGAACAAGATTTCTTTGATTTACTTGCTTATTTCAATTCAAAATATATACAGAATAGGCCAAAAAGTGTGTTTCTTAAAGGTTATAAGAAATTTGATGCTGGAAGAATTTGTATTTCTCTAACTCTAAATAATTTTATTTTAAATTCATTAGAATTAAGCATTACATATATTAAATTAAATAATTAATTCAATAAATTAACTCAACTCAATTTATTTATATAGGATATCAAAAGTTCTAACGCGTCAAGGCCTCTAAAAATTTGTTGAGTACATCCTTTGTACAAAAAATAGGATAAAATCATTACCTATACCAATTTGGAAAAGAATAATAAATTAGAATTACTAAAAACATTAAAAAGTGTAAGTTAATAAATTTATTATGATCTATAATATGTTTCAAGGATTTAATGTTTGTTTGTTATTCATGAATATTGTTTATAAATATGTTTAATTATATGTTGTTCAATATTTTTGTTTAATGTTTACAAATACATTCGTTTAACTTGAACTTAATTCTTTCTTTCCTTACTGTGTCTAGATAAGTGATCATTATTGCCTAATATAAGTTTACTACAACTTTTCTTTTGTTGGATTAAATTTATAAATAATTGAAAAAAGTGAAATGTTTTTTAAAAAATAGTCCTAAAATAAAATTTTTCAACTTTTTACTTAAAAAAGTTTTAAATAAAATTTTTATTTAAATATCCTACAATAAAAATATATTTAATTTAAATACATGTTTAATTAACAAGTTATAATGTGTTTTAGCATGTTTTAAACATTTATGTAAACTATTATAAAATTTGAAAAAAAAAAAATTAAAGTTGTTTTAAACAATTTGTTTTTTTATTTTTATTTACTTCATTTTATATAAGTATAGCATCATGATTTAGCGCACTTGAACTATCCATGGCCCTCTCTAACCTTTAAATAAAAGGATAATATATTTTAGCGCACTTGAACCCACTTCTTCCTACACTGACAACAATACATATGCCAATTAAACTAAGGCAATTAACTTAAACAATTTATTTTAAGTATTTTTAATTTAACTTAAAATTTTTAAATATATTTATTCAAAAATCTTTATATATACGATTGTATGTACAAAAATCTATAACGTTAGTTAAAAGTAACATATTTTTTTAAAATAAATATAAAAGAATTTATGAATTGATGGTACTAATTTAACTTTAAAATAAATAAAAAAAAGTTAAAAAAGGTACATTTTGCTAGAATGATCTTTCACTTTTTCCAGTTAAAATATTTTAATTATAAATTAAAATTAATTTTTATTAAATTTTTTAAAAAATACATTTTTTTACCAAAATGATATATTTTTAAAAAAAATTATATTTCATTGATTTTTATTTTGTTTGTTAAGTTGGTATGAAATTAATTGACAAAATAGTAAGGGCATTTTTATGTTTACTTTTAGTTTAGGAATGTATGTTATTTAACTATTTAAATGAATTGTTATTAAATTTTTAAAATTAAAGTATTGATTTAACATTATAATAGAAAATTGAATTTTATGTGAGATTTAAGTAACAATCATAAAAGTACATATATGTAGATAGTAAAAAGATGTATGGGCAAACATCATATGAAATGTTTAAATTGATTGTCTGTAAATCAATATTATGACATTAAAGTAAACAAAATGTATTAAAATGAACTTAAAAAAACATTAAAAAGTAGCAAAAGTTAAATAGCTGCAACTAATTAAAAGTTGTTATTATTTATAGTGATGAGTTATATCACTTAATTAATAACAAAGAATCATAATTATTTAAGTAGATATCTGTTGAATAATTATGTTTATTGCTAAATATACGACTATCTATTTTTGGTATTTATGTCTCTATGAAGAGATACGAGACCTTCCATAAATGGGATTGAGCTTTCATTTGTGTAACACACAAAAACAGAGTTTCTTTTTATTCTCCCACCATCTTTTATATGTCTAGGTTGCTCTATAAAGAATTTCTATACTCTTTATAGAAATTGATATCCTTGTTATGTTCCACTCAATGCTCAGTGAACTGTTTCCGTCAGTGCAAAACGTAAGTAGTCATTGAGCTTCATTGTATCCTCGAGTTTCATTTGCCAGTAACTCTTTTGCACACCATAATATAGGTGGGACAAATTGAACTTTAAAGAAAGTGACATTAATATATGCCTTGAAGCCTTCGTTAATTTTTTAAAAGTTTATTTTTATCCCCATATACCAACAATACTAAGAGGATTTTTTTTAAATATTTATATTATATTAGTTTAATATGTAATAATTTTATACATTTTTTATTTATTGAAATTTTTTATAGCATTATTTTAATGTTTACATTAGAGTAGTATTAATATATTGTATAGGTTTTTTTTTAATGTATTCTAAATTACATAATATATAAAATAATATAATATAAAATATCATAAACTTAAAAACAGACTGGGTCGGGCTCGAGCGTTAAATGTTTAAGTTCAAGTCTAGCTCATATTTTAAACGGGCCTAATTTTTTTATTCAAGCCCATTTTTTGGGCCTAATATTTTTACTCAAACCCTCTCAAATTTTAAGTAGACCTTTGGGCCTGGACGAGTAACCCGACTTATGAACAGGTCTACGTATATATAATATTTATAAAAAAGATATATAATATGATCCTAAACATATACCTAAAAAATATACAATAATATATAATATTTAAATATTCCTAAAATATAATATCCCATAATAATATCAACAAAAGTTTTTGAATCGATTTTCTTTTAATAGAGATAATATTAAAAAATTAAAAATTAAAAATAATACAATTTATTAATTGTTTTTTAATTAGGAGTGTAGTCGTTTAAAAAAATATATATTTTTGCTGATTGGTCATCAGCCTTGGGCCCAACTAAGCTACTTAGGCCCCAAACAACTGTGGCTATTTCGCAATTAATGAGATATTTGATGCTATTTTATCGTCAGTAAGAGTGATGTTCAGGTCTTTTCCTGTCCGAGGAATTCAAATCCTCCTGTCTGGTTCTCTTTGTTTATAATTTTCTTCTTCTTTTTTTAATTATTGCTTGAATTTCTTGTTGTTCTTGGGTTGGTTCTTCAATGGAGGTGTCCCAAAAAATCAATGGGAAAAAGAGGTTGCCTTCAATTCCGTCAAATTATGTTACTCTCCTTCAACTACAAGAACGATGGATCAAAGAGAAAGAAGGAAAGCAGAAGGGAAAGGAAGAGAAACAAGAGACTCAGCAGAAACACGAGGAAAAGGAAACAAATTTTGAAGAGCGAGTGAATGACGAGGTTTCTGGAAGAGAGAGCCGTAAGAATTGGCAGGTTCCTCGATTTGATCGGGGTAACGGGAAGCATGTAGCGGAAGGGAAGCCCAGGGATGAGAAAACCGCCGCGGCCAAGGATTTCGACAATGAGAAGAAAGGCAAGGAATTGAAGAAAAGGTGGAAATTGAAGAACAAGAAAAGGAACGAGATGAAGGAAAAAGCTAGGGCAGCTAACGAGGGGGAGGAACTGACGGGAGGTACTAGTAAGGCGCCGCTGCCTACCGGTGTGGAGCATAGTAAAGGGGAGGAGAAGCTGATCGGAGATGAACTCCAGGCTCCGGAGCTGACGAGTGTTGAGGAAGAGAATATTGAGGCGAGAAGGGAGTTAGGACTGAGTTCCATTCCAAGAACCCATGACCGTACGGAGGAGATTGGACGGAAATTTCAAGCAATGTCGATGAACGGTGAGATTAGAAGAGGGGATCATCGTAGATACGGTGGGCAAAATGTTCATCTCAACTATCGTGGTGGCAAGTCGGAGCGGAATAGGAGATATAATGGCGTAAAGTTTGATAGGCGTGGAGAGGGGAATCAGAGGAATGAAGGGATGGCTTGGGTTAGGAAAGGGGAAGTTAAAGATCAAAATGTCAGTGCAATTCAAAGCTCGAGTTGCTCTTCTAAGGATTGACATTGATGGGAGTTTTAATCTGGTAATTACTGATGAAAACTTATTGTATTTTCATTTCTGATGAATGCAAGGTTCTTCCATGCACTAGCTATCTCTAGCTATCTTTTTCATGATGAAACTGTGAAATTTTAATATATTTTGCTCGGCATTTTTGAAGTAGATGATTCAGAAACAATGTACTATGAATGGATTTAGCGAAAGATTGTATGAACTATGCAATGTTTTGGTAATGTATGGGATTTTAATCTAGTAATTACTGATGAAAACTTATTGTATTTTCATTTCTGATGAATGCAAGATTCTTCCGTGCACTAGCTATCTTTTTCATGATGAAACTGTGAAATTTTAGTATGTTTTGCTAGGCATTGCCATTAAGTTCATACTTTGAAGTAGATGATTCAGAAACAATGTATTATGAATAGATTTAGTGAAAGATTGTATGAACCATGCAATGTTTTGGTAATGTGTTGCTTTCAGCTGATTTAGAATCCAAAGCTCAAGTTGCTGATGAAAATTTCATTCTGGGATTTTCATTTCTGATGAAATGCAAGGTTCTTTCACGCATTTGATACCCTAGTACAATTTATTGAGTATTTTGGGTAGTGGAAGCATTTGGCCGTACGTTTTGCCTTTTCTTTTTGTATACACACATACATATACATATAAATGAAATCACACCTTACGTTTGTATTCGGACATAGGTTGCTGATGCTGGGATTTGATACGACACTTTTTCATTTCAAAAACAACATCGTTATCTTCGAATACACAAGGCTTGTCTTCATCAATTCTGCCCATGTTCTTTGGCAACCCTCTTGATCTCATCTTCAACCTCAGTTGCTTTGGCGAAAACATGTCCATTTCATTTCCATAACTGAAGCTCCTAACAGATGCGGCCCTGATAAGCTCTGTTATATCATCATCTTTGTTGACATTACGCATTGGGGATGAGCTTTCGCAAAAGCTCCTCGGCAACTCATAGTATTCCACCGGGAAATGACTGGGGCAATGTCCGTGGCCGATTCTTGAAGCACAACTTGTCAAACTCCTAACATAAAAATCCCTGGCTTTCCCCAAAGCTTTGAAAGGAACTTTGAGGTACCGGATGAACTTGTTACGAGTTCCAGGTTTTCGGTTATACCCCTTGCTCTTCATTATAATTGTGAAGATGGAAATCCTGGGGATTCGGTGATTGTATGATGGGAAATGGAGCGCATGATGAAAATGGGAGATTGATGAAAACAACGAATATGTTGAAGAAGATTTAGGATTTTATTGAGGGAAGGAGTTGGTTGGTTGAAAATAAAACTATGAATAGGAAGAGATTGGGGTTGGATTTGGATTTGGAGTTGTTTTTCTAAAGCAAGCAGAGGTTTTGGGCAAACGAAATATTTGGAGTTATTACGATTATTGGAACTGTAATTTTTATTTTATTTTACGTAATTTATGGTAAATTATTTTTTTTTTGTATATCAAATTATCGACATGTACCATTAATAAAGAGTTTTATTGATTTTGTTGTCAAAATCATTTGACAATGAATAGAAATATAAAAATCAAATCGAACAAATTTATAAAACTAAAAAAAAATATTATAAAACATTTTTTATAGATTTATATTTAAACAATTTAGTTAATAAACTCGAATACACTATGATTCATAAATAAGAAAGATAATACTCTATTTTAACTTATTAGATAACAGTCTTAATTCGATTGACGTCGATTCAGTCTTAATTCGATTGGCGTCAAAATTAATTAGCAATGCAAAATAATGTGAATTCAAATCTTTATAAGTTGATGAAGAATTATAAATAATTTTAAATATTATGTTAAGAAAAGTAAATATAATCTGAACTTATAATGAAATTGTTATCAGATAACAAGGTGATCTTCCTTGAATTGTTTTCATATTTATAATATAATATTTTCTTTTTCAAAGTTGAAGAGAAAAAGAATAAAAAGCTAAAACAGGATATGGTGGGGATGGTGAATAAATAGATGTAAGCACGTGTGCGCACAGTCACCAAGGGACACTACACGTTATTTTATGGTCGAATTCGTATGTTAGTCTCCATATTATGTCTAAATTGCATATTTAATCTATACACATTAAGTTGATCAATTTTAGTGATCCTACTTTCGAATTTTGAAATTTCAATTCTAACCCGATAAAATTCAGTACTTCATCTTGTAACATGCACGCTTGTTGTAGATTTAATCATTCTTTTCTAATTTGATAATTTTAATTCCATATCTTTTCTTTTTGAAAATTTACTACTAATTCAATGATTAAATTCATTAATTAAAATAACATAACATTTTTATGAGCATTATATGAAAATAACAAGTTGAAAATGCATTACAAATGTGATAATATGTTTGCCACATAAGATTTTGATATTAGTATAATTTAACTTAAAGAATTGAGTGTATACCATTTGAGTTGGGATTGAAATTTCGGTAAGGATTACGCATTTTTTGTCACTAATCTAGGCAATTAGATCTATTTTAGTACTTGAACTTGCACTTTTGATATTTTGTCATGTTAACACCTAAAAGTTGAAAAATATATAATATCTAAAAAATAAAAAGATAACTATTTAGTAAATCGGTGGTGAAATTTTTTGACTTCGGGATTGAGATTTTATTATATATTCTTAAGTTGTAACTAAAAATCTCATCCATGTAGATTTAAAAATTCTACCGCCAGTGTACCAAATAATTATTTAAAAAATATATTATAACACCTTGATGGAATTTAATTATAAATATAAAAATAGACATAAATGTGAAATCAAGATGAACCGTATAAAAACCTAATTGCTAAGTTAATCACCTAATTGAGTCATAATTCATTGTTGCAATGCTTTCCAGACGCATTATTTCTCTGCTAAAACAAATTCAAAATTCAAAAATATAAGATGTAAAATTGAAAAATACGAAATCCGCGAGTCACTAATAGCAAATTATCCCAAATTTATTTATTTATTTATTTTTGCGCAGTATTAGAGAAGAGGAACTGTGCCATTGTACAAGTTAGATTTTTAAATTCTCCAATAATCTCTTCTTTTCTTTTTATAAACAAATTCCATGTCCTTGTTTTGCTTTTGATTGTTCTTTACCATTCTCTCCTTTTTAGCTGATATGGGTCTGGGATTGTGATGATTTCAGCTCCTTTTTATGTTTAAGATTCTTGATTTCAGTAGTGATAAAGAGCTTTAGTATTAGAAGATTGCATTTTTTGTACTATTATTTCTTTAATGATGGTGATGGTTTTAGTGGTGAAGAAGGAGGTTTCGTTTTTGACCAGACAAAGGGATCAAATAAAGCAAACGACAATGAAAAGTAAAAGAATGGGGAAGAAAAGATGTCCCCTTTGATTGGCATTGTGGCTTCTTGTTTTACTGGGTGTGGTTTTTGTCTTCTTCAAGGCTAGTTCTCTTGTAAATTAGCTGTCTCTCTCTCTCTCTCTCTCTCTCTCTCTCTCTCTTGGAAACAAAAAGAAAAAGGGTCCTTGTTAGATTCTTTAGCATCTCCAAAAGGGTGTTTAAAGAAAGCCAATGTATCAACCTTCTAGTCGAAAAGAAGCTGACATGAGGCTTGATAGCCAAGTTCTAGATCTAGAAACGGCTGTAAAAGATGGGATTTTGGGAGGAAATTGTGGGGTGATATCCACTGGTTTTGGTTTAAAGAAATTGGATCTGAAGTTAACGGTCGAAGAGCTTGAGTCCATTGATGTGCCTTCGGTTTTCATATGTCCAATTTCTTTGGAGCCAATGCGAGACCCTGTGACCCTTTGCACTGGTCAAACCTACGAGAGATCCAACATTGTTAAATGGTTCTCATTAGGCCATTACACATGTCCCACCACAATGCAAGAGCTTTGGGATGACTCGGTGACTCCAAATAAAACCCTTCAGCAGCTAATTTGTAGTTGGTTTTCACAGAAGTATTTGGCTATGAAGAAGAGGTCAGAGGATGTGCAAGGAAGGGTCAAAGAGGTTTTGGAGAATTTGAAGAAAGTTAAGGGTCAAGCTAGAGTTCAAGCACTTAAAGAGCTTAGGCAAGTGGTTCAAGCTCATAGGACAGCTTTGAAGACTGTCGTGGAAAATGGAGGCATTGCTTTCATTTCATCTTTGCTGGGTCCTTTTACAACTCATGCTGTTGGCTCAGAGGTGATTGGTATTCTTGTGAACTTGAATCTTGATTTAAATTCCAAGTCTGATTTGTTGCAACCTGCTAAAATATCTTTGATAGTTGATATTTTAAATGAAGGGTCGATTGAGACCAAGGTTAACTGTACTAGGTTGATTGGAATGTTGATGGAAGGGAATGATTTTGCATCCCAAAATGTAGCAAGTTTGAGTCTTTTAGTTGGTTTGTTGAGGTTAGTGAAAGATAAAAAGCACCAAAGTGGGGTTTTATCTGGACTTATTTTACTCAAAACAGTTTGTTCTAATGAATCAGTTAGGAACTCTTTTGTCAATGTTGGGGCAGTCCCTCAATTGGTTGAATTGATGCCTGGTTTGAAAAATGAATGTTTGGAATTAGTCCTTTGTATACTGGAACTTTTGTCAAGTATTCCAGAAGGAAGATTGGCTTTAAAAGATTGTCCAAATACCATACCAAATGTGGTGAAATTATTGATGAAAGCTTCTGAAAACTGTACTCAGCTTGCATTGTCGATACTTTGGTCCATATGCAAGTTCGCACCAGAGGAATGCGCTTCACTTGCTGTTGATGCTGGTCTAGCTGCAAAGCTCCTTCTAGTTATACAGAGTGGTTATGATCCCGTGTTGAAGCAACGGTCGGCCGAGTTATTGAAACTGTGTAGCCTAAATTACACTGATAACATCTTTATTTCCAAGTGTAAGCTTACACGAACTATTGAATGAACTTTCTGGTTTGGTTCCCTTGTCCAATATAACAAATGGGGTTGATATGCAACCAGCTTTGGAGAACTTGGATTTGGGTCATTCAGGGTTTCTGAGGTACCCTTTACTCTCTTGTCCATACTAAACTCTCTTTTTTTTCATATCAAGTAGTAGCATAATGTGAATTTGAGCTAAACTGAAAGTTGTGTAGTTATCAATCTGCTGTTTATAAGCTCCACTTTCTGTCTATAATTTCCAATAATTCCCAGCAAGGTTGTGATTCAATCTGTTTGTGCCATTGGTTGCTTTGTTGCTCAATCCACAGGAGAGAACTCTAACTGCAAACTCTTATAACGAGCTTAGTGGCGGAGTTGATAAGCTATGTTACTCTGACTCTTTATTTTTCTTGAAAAACCCATATCCAACAGTCATGTCTGATACATATTTTGGACATAGCAAATGTCTGACACTTTTGTTTTCACGATTCATCATGATTCACAAGCGATGCACACTCGCCCCTTTGCCATAGAAAAGGAAGGTTTGATCATTTGAGTAGGCTTAATATCTCACTTGACTACTCGAGCTTCATTATCCATTTACTTGATTGACCATTTGAGCAAGTACCACATATGCCCAGTTCGACCATTTGAGCAAGCTTAATGTCACATACCTGAATTATCATTAGTCATTGTTGATTGAAATCAAAACCCAATATTTAGATTGCTTAGGGCCACACGAAGCAGACAATACCTATCTTTTTTCTCAAAGGACAAAACCATGAGAATAATTCACCTCAGAAGCAATTATAGAATAAACAATAGGATAATTCTTGCATCATCATCATTATCTTCTCCATCTGCATGAGTGCAACTGAAAGTAGGTTTTTACTCCTTTTCTTACTATGAAAGGGGAACATGAGCGCCTTGGGTTTAGAGTTCAAATCGCACTCGTCAATTTAAAATTGTTTTTATGTTAATGTTGGATAGTTATAAGTTTCTGCTTGATTGAGCTAGGTTCAATATTGTTACCTTCAGTTAATCTAAAGAATTTACAGTTCACCGTATATTGAATTTATAAGCTTGTAAATCCTGAACTTAACATAATTTGGTTCATGCAACTATTTAAATTTCAACATGTTCAAGATTCAAAATTCAGCATCCACAATCATTTTCTACCTCTCAGGAAATAACATTAAGCAAGTGTAAGATGCAACATCCAGCATCTGCAACCACTTTCTTTTTCCGATATAACCTAGTTTAATCTATAACATTTAGGAACAAACCATGGCTGACAAGTACAAAAGTACGAAAATTAAGAGATTAACATAATAATATAGCTTTCATAACTAATTGGTTCCATGTTTGTCAACAGATGAAACTCGTGCTTTTGCTCCTACTGCAACAGCCTAGGGGCTTGCCAATAGTTGAAATGGCTATGTAGCAGGCAAAGAGGAAGATTCGACAAGGTTTGAACCAAGGAGATCATTGCAATGGCTAACGCCTTCATGAGTCTTGTTATTCTCTGGACTGCTTCCAGCACTGCTATTCGAAAGGGAAGCAAAGGTTGTCTTTTGTAAGACCCCAGTTGGAGATGATCCGACCAGAGGACTATTTTCCGAGCCCTCAGTCATTAGGTTCAGTAGTGATGAGTTCTTTAAGTCCACCATGGTGCTGCCATTACTGTGCAGAGCCTCACCAAGAGGGCCACCAATAGAAGTCCCCCAAGAGACCGGAATCCAGTTTGCTTGCTTCTGGTTTGATTCATTAACTACATTACCCACTCCCAATCCAATGTTTATTGGGTCGAACTCACGAGATAATCGGAGAGGTGACGAAGTTAAATTATCGTTGTTGGGAGAGGAAGTTGTGGACGTGAAATCTAAGGCAGCCATGGGGATTGATATGGAAAGTTGAGTCCTGTATGATTGAACATCAAGTTCGGGCCAG
This sequence comes from Gossypium australe, assembly GCA_005393395.2. Lineage (NCBI taxonomy): Eukaryota > Viridiplantae > Streptophyta > Magnoliopsida > Malvales > Malvaceae > Gossypium > Gossypium australe. The sequence goes on along the minus strand of CM016618.1, from coordinate 81,629,988 downwards.
GAAATGGCAGAGCAATGAGACTGACTTTTAGGCCGATCATCAATGAACCGACGAAAGGATTGCTGGGAATCAGTTTCTTGACTAGTAAGATCTTGAGATGAACCAAAATTTCTGCTGTTAATCATGGAAGAGCTTTTATGGGAAGGATTGAGCTCGCCAGAGGAAGCAACTCCAAACCCATTTCTTAAGTTCTCTTCGAATGAGATTAGTTGCTTTGGAATCAAGAAAGGGTTTTCTTTAGATTTTAAGTCACCATTGGGGGATATCATGGAGAGTCCTGCTGCAGTATAAGGCATTTTTTCACCTACAGTGTCTTTATTCAGAATCGACCTGCAAGAACAGAATTCATTAATATGAACGTAATATTATGTAATAACTAACTTCTACCTCGGATATAGTATATCTCCGACACGAATATATGTAGAGGATAGTTCTATCACCTGTTCAGTGAAGCTGCAGCAGAAAGATTAGATGTGCCACCAGGCTGCAAATTCTCGTACTTCTGCCGAGCACTGGTGAGGCTGTTGGGCTCTCCGCTACCACCAACTGGCCCTACCGCTGATGCTGAAGAGGATGAGACATTAGGCATCAGCTTGGAAGTAGTGGCGGCAGTGGCTGTGACGGAATGGCCGGGTTGGCCTTCCACAGGCTTTCTTGAACGATGGCGACCTCTGTTCATGTGCCGCTCACAGTACTTCTGGCCAGCAACAGCATCTCTCGAGCACCGCCATTTCTTTCCATCGGTTCTGCGACACCTTCCTGGCTCTGGATCAGTGTTGTTTGAGAACCCAAGTTGAAAAGCTCCCCATCCTATCGCTGGAACATCATAAACAATAACATGAAACACCCATAACAGTAAAACAGACAACAAATTCCAAATTGTAACTTGAAAAACGAAAACTTAAACTGGTAGATGTTGGCCTAATCATGCATGCCAATGTCTTTTTCTGTCAGCTAATCCATATTTGATACAAGTTTTTAACTTTTCAGCTTTATCATTGCATTGTTTTCACTTAGCTCAACAGTTATTTTCTTGGTACCCAAACAAGTGAGGAACTTACATGTATTGGATCTGAAGAGTCCACCAGAAAAGCTCGAGAAATCAGTAGAATCAAGGGATTTTCTTATAGAGAGGAGAAGATTAGAAGGTACAGGCACATTTGCAAGTATGTACTTGGAGATCAAAGCCTGGTGTTCAAGCTCCATCCATTGACATGGAGTGAATGGACCTTTACACACTCCATGCATGTTTGCACCATTAAATCCTCCGTTGTTGTACCCTGAAAATATAATACCAAGAAAAACTTAGGTGTTTCTCATTTTTACTCTAAATGTAAAAAAGGGGGAAAAGGGGGCACACAGAAGTTGTGGCAGGATAACCCAGAAACCATAACTTGTCTACTAAACTTAGGGAGGATACAACAGGAAAACATAACATAAAAAGGATGTTGGGGAAAATGGTAAACAAGACAAAAAAATAAAAGGATAATCTTTTAAGGGGAAGAAAAATAGAAAACTTCACTTTTATTGATATGACTTTAAAGGAAAGACCATTAGATTCTCCAAGAAAAGACCCTAAACCAGGGAAACAATAACCAAAAAAAATATATATATATCTAATCTTTGATACAAATTCACAAATAATGTTGGAACCTCTGCATTGCTTCAAACCTTCAATATGTAAGTACCTGTGAGGTAAATGTGAGGAAATGTGACATTTTTGGAGCTTCTATCCACTGAAAGAGCATCTGGTTTTGGGGCTGAGAAGCTCAGCATTTGTTGCTCTTCTTGTTCATCAAAGAGGATAGAGGCACTGGATCTCAATGAAGTATTTCTGTGGTGGAACATCAATGGCTTCGAAGAGCCTGAAAAATCATCATGAATTTTGGCCAGTTTTGAACTCCTCAACTCATCTTCATTGTTGCAAGATCTCTCTTGCTTGAACAAACCCCCAGATCCGTACCACTTTTGGTTTGTCTCTTGATGATCTGAACCAAGAGAGGAAAAACCAGTTGCAGTCTCTGAACCTATAAACCCCTCCAAACCCACCACCCCAAAATCCATATGGAAAAAAAAAAATCAAACTACCAAAACTCTACACTCGAGAAAATGAAGCATTGGGTTATTCTCATTCATACAAAGCACAGCAGCTTGGAAGTAGTTCATATTAAAACAAGTTCTCTTTCAAAGATTTTATATATTTTAAGAGAAAAAAAAAGAAAATATTAAATAATTGGAGATAAAGAGATGAGAGAGAAAGAGAGGCAATGAGAAGACTGACTGGACAAAGCTAGCAGTAAATACTACCACATGTGTATATATATATATATACTTCGGACATAACTAATAAAAATATCAGTCCCTAACATGCCTATATAGATGAGTTATTACTAGCTTCCTAATTTCTTACATCAAAATCTACTTGAAAAGTTAAAAACAAATTTGATTTTGTTTCATCACATCCCATTTCTAACTTCATCTTTTCTTTAATTCTGAGTCTTTGAACTGTGAAAAAAATGGTGGGGTGCATGAAGTCATAATATAGAGATAAACTGGCACGTGACAGTCGCCATAACTAAATTCTTTCCTCCTTCTGTTCATACTGTACATTCACTACAATCTCTTTCATGGAAATTTAAAGCATGTTTAAGTTCAGATAGCAAATGAATATGTATCAATATCAATGTATAATATTTAAACAACATTTCCTTGTATTTAAAAAAAAAAAAAACCATAATTCCTTGCTACAAACTCTATATTACTACATATATTTTAATCTATAACATGGAAACTTGCGAAAAGGTCCTTGTTCCCATAAACTTATACCGTTCCCCATTGGTTATCGGCTGTCTTGTTGGTTAATACCAGCTTCTGTGCTTGCATTGCACCCAAGATTATTACCACTGACAACATAATAATAACAACCTAAACCCAAATAATTAGAAGTGAATTAAAAATTATTTAAAATTAAAACTGACTTAAATATACTTAAGAAATAAAAAAATCCAAAATAATCTAAACCGTCTAAATTAAATTGGTGGAGATAGAAAAATATTAGTAGCATGTAACAAAAACAGTCATTTCGAAACCTAGAGTCAAGGGGTGATCTTAGCCTATAATAAATAACCGCGTCTGTTTGGTAATTGCAATAAATAACAGTCATTAAGACATGCGCCTTGTGATTTTTTTCGACAACTATGAGCTCCATTGTATCCGGTAATTTTTTTTTTTCCAAACATGTTGGGTGAAATATAATAATAAATTTCGTTTTTCTACTTTTTCATATTTCAAAATTCAGGTCAAATAGTTAACGTTGTTAAAATTACTATGAAAAATTTAAGTTTATTACAATAATTTTTTTTAATTACGATGTTACTAAATGAATTTTTTTTTATTTCAAAATGACACGCTTAACAAATTTGACAAAAAAAGGTTTAATAATGTTAACAATTTGACTTAAATTTTAAAATATGAAAGTAAAGAATTAAATTACTAAAAATAAAAGTATAATGACTAAATTCTGAATTTATGAATAGTATAAGGATTTATGACTTATTACCCATAACATTCTTGTCCTTTTTTGGTACAAATTATTTTCATTCAATGTTAATCAAAACTAGTGTTGTTTGAACCAGCGGACCGAGAACCGATCAGGGGATTGATCCAAAAAGTGATTTTGAATCGATTAGATAAGAAATCAATGCGAACCAAATAAAAACCCATTAAACCTGATTTTTTAAATTTTTAGGGAGTGTTTGGTAAATAAAGTTTTAAGTCTTTTTTAGCTGATTTTAGCACAAATGGAGGATTGGGTAGTCAAACTCTCTAATTATAGTGTTTGGTGAATGGAAGTTTGTAAGAGCTTGTTGAGCTAAAACCTCCAAAACAAAAAATGTTGGGATGGACAACTTTTTTCAATAGTTGATTGGGAATGAGATATGTGGAAAGACATATATGACCATACTTGCTCGCTCAAAAATTACTCCATTTGTCACATGTTCTCAAACTTAATAAGTGTGCCAAAATATTAGTAGCCTCTATTCTCCCATTTTCATTTTCACTTTCACCTCCAAAATTCAAAGTAAATAATAATAAAAATAATAATAATAATAATAATAATAATAATAATAACCTCCACTATGAATCTACAAAAATCAACATTGTCGCAAGAAATTTTCAATGGAGCCCATTCATTCTTGAATATTTATGTATTCTTAATTTATTTTCAATTTACTTATGTAAAATGATTTCTTATGCAACTTTATATTAATTGAAATTTATTTTAAATTTACTTATGTAAAATGATTTCTTATGCAACTTTATATTAATTGAAATATGCTACTTGACAATTTTATTCAGAGTAAGATATAATTATCACTAATTCACATACTGAGAACATGATATAATTATCACTAATAATATAGTTTACAATTACATTGATATACTATTAATATTCATCAATTTCCACAAGGTTAATATTTGTAAATAATGAATTAAGAAATTTTTTTATTTACATTTTTAAAAATATGCATTAATTAATTTTCATAATAGATGTTTTAATTCATTGGTAATAACGTTTTATTTCAATAATTTCACCCAATAAAAACTAAAATATTATAAACAAATAAATACTTAACAATAAAATATGTCATGCCCTTATTTGTCATTTTATACATATCAGCTTTCAGCTTTCAGTTAGCAGCTAAGTTTTTCCAAACACTTTTAAATAAACAAATAGAATCAGTTGGTCAAACTAGCCACTACAATCAATAATCAGCTATCAGCCAACTGTTAAACAAGACCCTAATAATTTTTAAATTGGATCGGTGAAATTGATGAATCAGTATTTTAACTAGATCAACTATCGATCTGATTTAGAAAATATTGATAAAAACCAAATTCGAAGGATAATAACCAATGTAATTTAGTAAAAAAATTTGGATCTTGATACTTCCATCAATAAATATTAAGTTCCTTTAAAAAAAAAGCACAATATGGGCTAATTTAGAAGAATATGTCGTTTTTTTTAATTGGCTTTTTAGGTCTTTTTTTTAATTAGTAAAATAGGTCATTTTTGGAGAGAGTGTGTGTGGACACGTTTTCCACCAACGATCATTTCCCCAATGGCTTTTTGAACGTTGGTAACTGTAAAAAATTTTAAGGGCTCCAACGGTAATTTTTTTTCCTATAAATACCAGGCCATTTTTTATTCTTTTCACTCAAATCCAACTCTCAATTCTTTTTGCTCTAATTTTTCTAATACATTTGTTTAAAAATATTATAGTTTATTTAATTATTTCATATATTATTCGTTTCGATTAAATTTTCATGAATCGAAACTTCTCTGATTTATTTCGACGACAAACACATTTCCGCCCCTTAAGCGATTATGGTAAGACGAAATTTTAAATTTGTTTATTTTCAACTAATTTAAATTTAAAGTTTTTTATTTTTTAAAATATTTTAAATGAATTTATTTTGCCGATATAAGTAGGCGGATGATCGTGTTTTGGAGGGGTTCATACATAACTTGTCAATGAGCTCAAATACCGAAATTTGTGGTTACTTGCAATATACAAGATTCTTACATGCGTCTCATATGCTCAGAGGCTGCAAACTCGATCCTACACTCATTAGCGCGTTGATGGAAAGATGGTGGCCCAAGACACATACTTTTTACCTTTCATACAGCGAGTTTACAATTACACTCAAGGGCGTAGCTTTACAACTAAGTTTTCTAGTGGATAGGCCAATCGTTACGGGGTCAGCGATCTTTCCCGGTAAAGAGGATATATGCGAGACATTTTTTGGGTAATGTGTCGAATAAGTTTTACGATGGTCAGATAGATATGAAGTGATTGGAAATCAATTTCAAATATCTTCCTAACAACGTGCCTCACAATCAAAGAACTATATGCCCGAGCATTCATCTTAAGGTTAACCGGGGGCATTCTAATGCCTGATAAATCTCGAAATTTGGTATACATAAGGTGGCTACTACACCTAACCGACTTCAAAGAAAGCAGACGACTGAGTCGGGGATGAGCCGTGTTGGCCACGTTGTACTAGAAGTTGTGTCGGGCGGCGAAACTAGATAAGTTGTTAATCGGTGATTGTCTGCTCCTGTTGTAGTTATGGGCTTTGTGGCGGCTACCATTTCTACGTCCTCGAGTAAATAACCCATATACGTTTCCATTGGTGACAAGGTAAAAATCATTTGATAATAAATATGTAGTTTGTATAGTAAGTGTTTTTTCTTTATTATATGTTTGAATTAACATATCGTTTGAATAGGTGGAATCATGGGTCGAGTTACGTGAGACTACCGGAACAGCTCGAAGATATCCGAATGTTGTTAGATCAACGCTTGGAAGTCGAGGTTAGTTACTTATTTTTTTCAAACATATAATAATTAAATAATGATTTGTAAAATAAAATTTTGTACATAACAAAATTTACAATTGTGCACTACAGTTTGAATGGATGTTATACGCTAAGTCAGATATCATAGAATGCGTCCCGCCGAATTTTTTGGTCATTTGAAATATGTGGCACGCGAAAGTGTCGTTGATAGTGTCCGCGGAGGTGGAGATGTATGAATCAGATCAAGTGATGCGGCAGCTCTGATGGAGGTAACAATTTTCATCACAATAGTGATACATGGAAGCACTACACAAGTTGGATCTACGGGGGAAGACCGAAAAAAATTGGCGAGATTACCATAAGAAGTTCATTGACGTTTGGGATCGTAGGATGAAATTCTTACCCATTCGCAAACCGTTTTTTCTCATCGAACACCGCGGGTTGCTTGGAGTATATTACTTGGTTCAGAGTCACCGATAAACCATATTTGCTATCAGTGTAGGAAAGGAGTAGGAAACTTCATCAGAATAAGCCATGATGAGCGTCCCAACAGCATAGGTCCAAAAGAGGTGTCGCGACAGGTTCTTCACCAGCTCTAACCTCACAAGCGACACTGATACCTACGCCACATCTCCACTTATTACTGTTAATTTCATTAACCCTATGTTTTTTCACAAGCAACACACTATGTACCACTGTAGCACCCTATTTCTACATTTCCCATAAGTACAAATTTCGGGACACCTCTGTCCCTAGCATTCTACGCATCTATGCCAACATCGATGCCAACGCAAATGCCAAGTCAGATACCGACGTATGTACCGTTATCAATGACGACATTGATGTTAACACCGATGCCATCATCGATGCCAGTATCAATGCCTGGGTCAATATCGATGTATCTAAATTTTACAACATCGTACGATTATTTGCCAATAGTGTCAAAAACATCCACAGCGTCATTGTTTTATCGAGGTGGGTCATCGGCACAACCACATTCTCTTAGAGTGGAGGACACACGATGGGAGGCTAGGACGCCACCGTACTAAAGCACAGATGAAGGCAATGGAAGATGAAGATGAAAACGACGGTGTAGGTGAAGACGAAGAAGATCAGGATGATGGTCACGATCAAGTGGAGGAGTCGACACTACTAGTTGTGTGCAGAAATCCTATGCGCACCCATCAGCCACCACCCTACGACACACATTCAGCCCAACGACATCGATGATGTATTTTTTATTTATTTATTGCGATTTAAATATAAATGACATCAATAAAAAAAACTATACTTTATTTTTTGTATATTTCTATTGCAACTCATATTTGTCTTTGTTAAATTCTAATATAAATTATACATAAATTTTCATATATAATATTTGATATGAAATATATAACTTCGGATAGGCACGTTTATCGAACTAGTAACAATTCCCCGTAATTGGTACTTAAAGTAGCAATTTTTACATTACGTAAATGATAGTAAATGATGACAAATACAGTTGAAATACAAGTGAAAAAGAAAGAACAATTTTTTTACACAAAAAAGGAAGCATTTGTAAATGCAAGTTTTGAAAATATTCAATGAAAACATTAGTCCTGCGATCCAATATTTTCGACCACAGGGATTTTTTCTTTGCAATGTCACCTTTCCCCCGTGCCTATAAAAGGAGGCTTCTTCTTCATACTCTATCATCCTTAAAACATCATCTCTCTCGACCTTCATCCCTCCACTTTACAATATTTCTCTCTTTTTTGTTTTCTTTCCCGCTTTAATGTTAAATTTTTTTCTCTAATAAAATTCTCAGTTCAAGGTATTTTTAAGTCGTCGGTGATACAATATCACTTTGAGACACACACATTTCATATATCCTACCAAGATTGGACTATTACATTCAAAACATATCCTGTGGAAGTCGAGTTTCGAGGTTATTTTGCTTTGTACGATCATGAGTGAAAGTCTACATAAAGGTCTCAATCGACGGTCGTTATGCGGTCATGGATCGAAGTATAACGGGGCAACCAGTTGATGGTCATTACGTAGGCACAAGCTCAAACTTTTCGGGTACCTGAAAATGTTGCCTTATAAATATCATGTATTAGTTTGAAGGTATAATCATAAGGAAAAACTGTGGAGCTTCCCGCTATAATTGGTATAATTTTTTTCTCAATTTCCATACAGTCGGTATCTTTAATCTTTCTTCTTATCCGAATGCTGGCACTGCCATGGACACAAGAGGACTCTTAGGTAGACAGTGGTTGTTGCGATGCAGTAAAGGTGATGCTTCTTTTGAGGTAACAACAGTTGTTGCTATTAAACAATCTATTAATAACTACAACTACTATCATGCCGATCTGAGTTTGACATATACTGCGCCAAAACATCCGCTCTCCGCCTGAGAGCTCTCTTGTGTCCACCCCGGTGTTAGCCTTCGGATAAGAATGAAAGATTAAAGATACTGTCTGCCTGGAAATAGAGAAAAAAATTACATTGATTACACCGAAAAGCCCTCTATTTTCCTTTTGATTATGACCTCGATCTTATGTACGGTATATATATAAGGAATCATTTGCGGGTATCCAGAAAGCATGAACTCATGACCACATAACGACCGTCAATTGACTCCCAGTTATACTTGAACCCATGACTGCATCATAGTTACTAACTGGGACCTCCACTTAAACTTCGACCCTTGATTGTATTAAGCACTGTCACCCCAAAACCTGACTTCCATAAGATAGGTTTCTAAGGCCATAGTCTTATCCTAACATGGCATATGAAATGTATGTGTTCTGAGACACATTATTGCATTCCGGCCTCTCAATTCTACCTATAAACGTTCGAGGTTTCACCCCTAAAATCCTAACCCTAACAAAATTAAAAAAAAATTCAACTCTATCAATATTTTTTTTAAAAAAAAGGTCGAGGAGAGAGAGTGTGAAAGCGCGTCCAGCAACTGGCCTATTTCCCTAATTTAAAAAAAAGGCCTAAAAGGCCAATTAAAAAAAGCGACATATATCTTTAATTTAGCCTAAAATATGCCTATTTGCTCGGTAAAATGTACTTAAAATGATTTTAAAAAGAATTTAAATTATAGGATAAATTATCTAGTTGGTCACTTAATAATCAGTGCGCTTTAATTTGGTCACTCAAAAAAATCCTTTCAATTTCATCACCCAACTTTTAAGACATTTTCATTTTAGTCACCCAAACATTAAATCATTAAAGGCAGCTTACTGTACATGTCAAATCATGTCCACATCATGTTTATACTTTCATTTTTATCACTGAAAAAAAATCTTTTTTTAAGTATTTATATGGGTAAAAAAAATAAAGATTAAATTGAAAAAAGGCAAAAACTAAAATAATGCATTAAAAATTTTGTCATATTGTACTTGTTTACCCTAACGCTGAAAATGCTATTTTTTTTTCAAAATTGAAATTTCAAATTTTAAGACATCAAAATCAATTAAATAAATCATTGAAAATTTTTATCCCTTGCTAGTGCCAAGTGTTTTGTTACCATAATGTTAAAATTAATTAAATTAATCTCCTAAATTTTAAAATTTTATTTTATGTTTCCAAAATTAATTAAATTGATTTCCTTCTAAAGTTAATCTCCTTTCGAAATGAAAGTATAAAGATTATGTGGACATGATTTGGCGTGTACAATCAGCCACCGTTCGATGATTTAACGCTTGGTGACTCAAATGAAAACGTCCTAAAAGTTTGGTGACAAAATTGCAAAGATTTTTTTGGGTGGCTAAAATGAAAGCGCCCTAAAATTGGATGACCAACTAGATAGTTTACCTTAAATTATATTAGGATAATCCTAAAAAAATCACTTGTCATACCCCAATTTTGCCCAGCCCAATAACACCCAAAAGACCCAAACTACAATCAGCCTACCCTAAGCCCAATTACAACTAAACCAGAAAAGACAAAACCCTAGCCACTTGCCTCTGCTACACTGCCACCGCCGCGCCACTTGCTCTGCCACCATACAGTCACTTGCAAACACGCAAAGTAGAAGCAAAAGCAGAAATGTAGCAAAAGAATGTACAAATATTGTATTTCAATGGCTATAAAAGCCATTCTAAAACCGAATGTAAAGGAGGGGGTATTCTCTTTTTTACAAACAAATCGAAAGCACCAATTGTAAAAAGGGAGATTATTTCTTTTGTATTCAAACCATCAACAATCGAAAACAAAAAAAGAACTTTCAGAAGGTTGTTTTTCGTTCTTCCATTTCTATTTTCAATTATTTCAATGCTAGTATTTTTATTTTACTTCTTTTTTTGAAACCTTTGAAAACAAAATAATTACAAAAAAAAAGGATTTCAGAATCAAAAAAATACGCATATCAGAAATCGCAAAACAGAGAAAAACAAAAAGATTTGAACTCTAAAGGTCCTTTTACTGTCATTTTCATTTTAAGTTTCTTGTTTCATTTTTTTATTTATTTTCTATACACGAAAATAGCAAAAGAAAAGGGAAGAAAAAATACCTGATTCGTCCCTCGGTCTCACCATCAAAGGTCCTCTTTGCGCAACGACGGCCACTGGCCATGTCGGCGGTGTGGTGGACCACCAGGGGTGCCCATTGGCCAAATCAAGGGGGAGATTGAAGAAGGAAATGGGGGTTTAAAAAAAAAGGGGAAAACCCTTTGATTTTTTTAAAGAACACGGTAGAAATGAAGCTTTAAGGAATTTTTTTTTTGCCATAATAAAACGACGTCGTCTGGTGGGGTGGGGATTTGTGTTTTCGCTTTAAATGGGAGATTTGCAAAAATGGTCCCTTCTTCTTACGACGTTGTTCAATCGGATCCCATTTTGCCTTTTTTGTCTTTTTAAATTTGGCCCCATTATTTTATTTCATTTTCAATTTGATCCGCGCCTGGCCATTTGAAATGATGTTCATCAAGGCCTGGGAAATTTACCCGTTCGATCATCGTTGTTTCGCTCGCGTTTCAGTTTAGTCCCCTTATTATTTATTTTACATAATTTGCCCCTTTTATTCCATTTCAAATTCAATTTAACCCGTTTTTATTATTTTTCAATTATTATTATTATTACTATTATTTAATATTTTTATTTATTATTATTTATTATTATTATTATTATTATTGTTATTATTATTTAGTATTTTTATCATTATATTATTATTACTGTTATTATTATCGTTACTATAATATTATTAGCATATTATTATTATTTTCTTTTCATTATAATTATCCTTATTAACACATTTTTACTGTTGTTATGTTTATTAGTATTATTATTTTTATTATTTTATTATTACTTCCACTATTATATTATTATTTCTTTTCTACTATTATTGCTATCAATAGTATTTTATTTATTGCTTGTTGTTTTCATTATTATTTTCACACATCATCATCATTATCATTATTTGCTATCACCGTCAATATATATATATATATATATGCTATTGTCACAATGTTTCCTTCTACCACTACTTATACTATTACCGTTCATTTCTGTAATTTTCCCGATCTCAATTTTCGTGACGATCAATATTCCGTATTAACGATTCGAGAGAACCGAGCCCTAACTTACTGGGTTCCAGTTTTTCTCGTTTAAGCTAAACAACGGAATACCCTTTTTAAAATCACAAATTCAAGTTTTAATACTTAATCTTGGATATTCAAAATGTCGTATCCTAACTTACTGGGCTCGACATCTAGATACTTCGAGATAAGTCCCTTTTTTTCTAAAATAGAGGCAATATTCTTAATTTGGATTTTCGAGAAAACGAGCCCTAACTCACTGGGTTCTGATTTCTCGTTTGACAAATGATGGAAGATCCTCTTCGAATGTAAAACTAAGTTTTAAAAGGCAAGCTTAGTTTCGGGAGTCTAAAGTATTGCGCCCTAAGTTACTGGACATGATGCTTTATCTCTTCGAAAATAAGAGAGCCTTAAACGTCCCTTCCAATTCTTTCAAATTTTAATAAAAAGTATCTATTTTCAAATCATTCCAAAGTTTTCAACAATAGGACATCGATCAATCAATTTGGTACCGATTTCGGGCGTGTCGAGGGTGCTAATCCTTCCTCGCACGTAATTGACTTCCGAACCTATTTCTCTCAAATTTTCGTAGACCAAAAGCATCGTTTTAATAAACTGAAACGTTTTATTAAAACAAAGGTGATCCGACCACACCCAGATAAAGATCGGTGGCGACTCCCTTCCTTTTTCATTTTCAAAAATCGAGTCGACCGCGTCGTTTACTATTTTATCAAAAAATGGTTACGACAGCTTGGTGACCCCACTGGGGACTTCGAGAGTCAGGCCATAGATTGATTGATTCTTGTCCTTTTGATTAAAATTGGAAAATGGTTTCAAAAAAATCATGCTTCTTTTAATGCACTTTCAATATTGGGTCTTGTAAATACTTTGGCATTGCATTGCATGACCGTTATAGTCACACCCTTTAAGTAGGAGCGAGAAGTTATGCCTTCGTGAGGTTTTCACCTCCGCATGGGCTAGTGGACTGCTTTCGGGATACATCCGTACCTATGTCTTCGTGAAGTTTTCACTTCCGCATGGCCATAGGGAAATGTATTCCCCTGAACCGAACTCAGTCCGTATGAGCCTATAATGGGTGAGGATCGAGGAATCTGCTGGTTCGGGTACCTCGAGCTTTAGAACTCAACCACACGTAAAAAGCCTAAGAACCCACCCCGAGCTAAACTCTGCCAAACCTTAGTAGTTACCCAGATAGGCGTTTGTGTATTTTACATGCTTTATATCTCATTCTGTCGTACTAATTGGTGATGTTTTATTTCCTCTGCATGTCATTTCCATTTTTAAGAGGCATCGATTCACGGTCAGTTTCTGAGTTAGAGAGTTGGTTATGGAAAGCGAATTCCTTGATAAAGTGGAAGACAATGCGGCCGCCCGCATATGGTCAGAGCAATGCCAATTAGAAAAAGGGGATAGCTTAGCTGAGGGGTATGTGTCAAAACTGTGAGATTACACCAATCTGATCACCTGCAGACCCTGGCGGCACAAGCTGAGATCCTAAGCATGAAATATGAGCTACAGGCAGATCGTAATCAAGAGTTGACCTCTTTACTTAGGAAGATCAAAACTCTGGGCTTAAAGGCGAAAGCATATTTGTAATTTGTTTTATGTAAAGGGTTTTGCCTTCTAATAAAGATTTCTAAAATGAAGTTGATCAGGATTGATGCCTCTTTGCATTCATGCATTTGCATTACATCACATTACATGCATTTAAGTTTATAAAAAGGGGCCTAATTAGCTAAAATTATCAGAGAGAAAAAAGAAAGTGAAAAGAGAAAATCTGGAAGCGGAACGTCACTACGGAACACGCGCTAAAACCAGGAAAATGGATCAAAGGTTCGAACAATTCCAAAAAGAAATGCAGGAACAAATGCAAGAGCAAATGTTAAAACTCCAGCAGGAAATGAGGGACCAAATGTTGGAGGCCCAAAGAAACATGATAGCCCAAGTGACCCAAGTGATGAACGGGGCAATGGATAAGGGGAAAGGTCCCATGCCGCCGGTCGAAGAGGATAGTGATGGCATCCCTCCGGATTTTACCCCACTGCACGCAAGGGCACAGCCTGTGGAATATCTTCAAAGGCCACCAGTTACAATCAGGCCCCAGCAGGGGCAGGATAACGTTAGACCTCCCACAAGCTATCACGTAGGCTCTGGATCCCAACCAGGAGATAGCCCGGCTAACCCTGTTGTGCCCGATTTAGATGCAATAGAGAAAATGGGGTCGAGAATAGAATCCTCAAGGCAACTAGAGGATCGTTGCAAATGGCTGGAGGAAAAATTCAAGGCGTTGGAAAATTTTGATCATCATCATGGGATCGACGCGAAAGATTTAAGTCTGGTTCCGGATTTGGTACTACCCCATAAGTTTAAAATGCCTGAATTTGAAAAATATAGTGGGACTAGCTGCTCGGAGGCCCACATCATCATGTTCTGCAGGCGGATGGCTGGCTACGTGAGCAATGACCAACTCTTAATCCACTGTTTCCAAGAAAGTTTAGTAGGTGCGACAGCCAGATGGTATAACCAGCTTAGCCAGGCTAACATTAGCTCCTGGAGAGATTTGGCTCAGGCCTTCCTGAAACAGTACAATCATGTCATAGACATGGCGCCAGACAGAATTACTTTGCAAAACATGGAAAAGAAACTAAATGAAAGTTTCAAACAGTATGCGCAAAGATGGAGGGAGGTTGCCATGCAAGTCCAACCACCTCTCCTAGAAAAAGAAACCACCATGCTTTTCATCAACACCCTGAAAGCTCCTTTCATAACCCATATGATAGGGAATACCACTAAGAGCTTTGCCGACATAGTAATGGCAGGGGAAATGATCGAACATGCCATCAGATGCGGCAAGATTGAAGCAGGGGAAACCACTAGAAGGTCTACTCCTAGAAAAAATGATGGCGAGGTGAATAATACAAACATGGGGCACTTAAAGTCAATTACCGTTAATCAGCCAAAAACGGTGACTACTGAGTATCAAGGTTCATCAAGAAAAGAATCTCGCACAAGGAAAAACGTTGAAAAACTCCCATTTACGCCGATCCCGATGACGTATAAGGAGTTGTATCAAAGTTTATTTGATGCGCACGTTGTGTCCCCCCAATATCCGAAACCGATGCAACCTCCATACCTAAAATGGTACGACCCAAACACTCAGTGTGAGTATCACGCAGGGATCACAGGCCATTTGATAGAAAATTGCCTTACTTTCAAGAAATTGGTGGAAAATCTCATCAACATGGGTATGGTGAAGTTCGACGACGGAGCAGTGGTAATTGAAATTGGGGGCAGGAGAGTTGCGTTTCCTTGAAGAAGTCATCAGAAACCTAGAAATCAGGGGATCAGAACGCAAATGGTATACCCGAAGAGAGAACCGAGGAATAAAAGTTTTCTGAGCATCTGCCTTTATGTACTTGAGAGTGTTTTGAACAACGAGACTATGGAAGAAACATGTATTTTTAAAAGCTAATCTAGAGTAATGTGCAAAACACACTTGTTGCTTTAAGTCTAGAAGCAATAAGATTTCTTTTGTGAAGTAGGCTTGTGTCCAGAAGTTTTATTTCAATAAAATGCATCTTTCTAAGTAAATATTTCCATTCTTTACAATTCATACTAAATATTTTTCACTCATGACCATATCATACGAATAATCATCCTTAGGATAATTTATTCTTTGGATTTTCTGCCTACAATGGGTCCCCAATATCAATGACATGAGCGACGCTGTTACTAACTCCCTTTTTAGTGAGATATGTGTCTAGAGGGATCTAAGGGCTTTGAAGATGACAAAGATTGCAACTTACTTCCCAATGGTAGATCCTACATTATGAAGTGTCAGCAGACACTATGAACTAACGAAGGAGATAAAGATGGAAGCGTAGCTCCTCGCAGGAATAAGGCAAGGCATCGTTGAGTTATTTTCAGGAATTCAAGATGTTTTCACACGATCGTATCAAGGCATGCCAAACTACTAAAACATGGGTATGCTGTTGAGGTTGAGGTTTAAAGAACCCATGTTTTACAACAGCCTAGCTAATCAAGAGGTTCGGGCTATTGGTTCACCAAGAAATGGAAATTGCATTAGTTATGCCGTAAATGCCAAGTTGAGAAAGACTGTGCCTCCTCCATTTTCCCTATATGAAGCATGGATGTTAACAAGCTAGTTTTATCAAAAGCTTCTGGTCAACATCGATTCATTCTCGTGGATGTCGGTTACTTCACAAAATCTCGTGGATGTCGGTTACTTCACAAGATGGTGAAGGTCGCCTCATATGCCAATCTTACAATGTTGACAGTCATCAAATCCCACTCTCTCAAAAAAAAAAAAAGGATTTGTTACCGACAAAGAATGCCAAAAAGGACAATGTCAAAAATTTGTAGTCTGTTCAAAAGACCAGACACCCTATCACAGAGCGACAAAGGCAACCAGAAGAAAAGAACAAAAAATAAGGATTGCAGGAAAGATGGCCGAGACTTATAGAGATTGGCATAAAGAAGTTACCTTCTATGATTACCAAACCTTGGCCAGTGCTTTTGCCGGGGCAACACCTTATCCATTGGTTTGTGGAATGGAAGTTTTTTGCCAATTTAACCTAATCGAAGAAGAGGTTAAAAGTTATTCATCACGGTCAGATGATGCAAGCTTACGATAAAGGGGAATTCCACGAAAGGGGAACCTGATCCTTCTTTTACAGAAGGATTTCAGAGTAAAGCAAATGCCAATCTGGGAAGGACTTTATGCAACAAAGAAGGCATGTTCATGGGAAACTTGGGTTATTGACCAAAACGAATAGCAAAGACTTGCCCAACCCAGTGAGTTCAGATTCTTGAAAAAAGAGAGGTTTTCAAAAAAAAAAAAACAACACAGAAAAGGAAATAAAATAACAAAAAAAAAAAGGAAAAGGAGAGGCCAAGGCAAAAACCCGCAAAGGGCGCTTTGAGACAAAAGGGGGTTTGAGTTGAAAACCCAAAAGGGCGGCTCAAATTTTGTTTGAAAGTGAGGCATATAGTAGTCTTACTATGCTTGAAGTAACAATGAAGAAGTATGTTACGTCTTGGGGCATCAACAAAGTATACCGGATCCCCTAAACACATTTTGAGCTTAAAATGGTCCTCAAGAAGTTTGAGCAGAGAAGCTAAGGCTGCGATATCTGGGGCACCTAGTTTCCATTTTACCCGTTTTGAGTTTGCTATCTTTGATTATCTTATTCTTTTCAAAATACACTCTTAATAAACTTTCTTCTTCATTGTATTTGCTAGCTTTGATTAACTTGTTTGTTCCGAGCTATGCTCCCAATAAATTTCTGTTTCGTCCATCATTATGATCTTTTTCAAGCATTTTGCATTGAAATAAAAATTATTGGACTAATAATACTTTCATGAAAAAAGTTTCGCATATTACCCTGGAAGTTTTTGAAAATACAATGACCTAAAACAGGACTATTGTTTAGAACTCACTCAAGCTTAAGGTCCGGGAATATTGGAAAAAGTTGATTATTTCTTTGAACCTTTTATTGGTTGAACAAAAGACAAGACATTTCGTCAGTGATACAACCTCGAGAAATAATGAGCAATGTCAACCTAGGTGTACAAGGGGATCATTCTTGAAAAAATGATGATACTTTGTCATTACACCCAGCGAATGGTGTAACAGATCAAATTAATCCTATACCTCGGAGTGGTAGCAAGGTGGATGGAAGAAACCAGATGTTATCCTGAAATTGCAAAGGGAAGTGCAAACTTTATGTCCTAGAAGGTACAGTGGAAGGGACTCTGAATTTACAACGGGGCAAGCTTGCGGAGCAGAATATGATCGTCTCTTTGAGTTTTCTTTCAAACCTGTTGAATGAGAAAGCATGGCAACGCATCAGTGATAAAACCTCGATGAACTATGAGCAGTGACGACCCTAAGCATTTAAAAATGGATCATTTCATTTTTTTTCATTCATACATCATCATTCGAGACATATTTAGTTAGGGGCATTCGATTCGTTCAGATCATTGCATCCTAATCATCATAAAAAGACCATTCTCATTCTGCATTAATGCAAATGTCATCCATAAGGCATTTAGTTAGGGGCATTAAGGTCCCTTCTGATCATTGCATCTTAATCATCATAAAAAGACCATTCTCATTCTGCATTCATGTAAGTGTCGTCCATAACACATGTAGTTAGGAGGCTTTAAGTCATTTCGATCATAGCATCCTCATAATTTGCATAAGCATAAGCACATAAAATTAATTCTACAGGACAGGTTCCTCAAAGAACGGTGTAGCAATATCAAAATTCTGATTTTGTTCCCTAGTGGAGCAGACTGAAGATTGAAGTCTTCCTGAAGACAGTAAGGAAGCAAATTGGAAAATTCTGATTTTGTTCCCTAGTGGAGCAGGCTGAAGATTGAAGTCTTCCTGAAGACAGTAATGAAGCAAATTGGAAAGTTCAGATTTTGTTACCTAGTGGAGCAGGCTGAAGATTGAAGTCTTCCTGAGATAATAAGGAAGAAAATTGGAAATTCAGAATTCTTATTTCCTCGAAGTTCCTGTGGAGTAGGTTGAGATTACAAATCCCATCTCCCTGAGTTAACAATGAGGATAAACCCTTATTTCTTTGAAATTTCAGTAGAGAAGATAGAGACTACGAATCTCTTCTCCCTGAATTCTTATTTCCTCAAAGTTCCCGTGGAGTAGGTTGAGATTACGAATCTCGTCTCCCTGAGTTAACAATGAGGATAAATCCTTATTTCTTTGAAGTTTCAGTAGAGAAGATGGAGACTACGAATCTCTTCTCCCTGAATTCTTATTTCCTCGAAGTTCCCGTGGAGTAGGTTGAGATTACAAATCCCGTCTCCCTGAGTTAACAATGAGGATAAATCCTTATTTCTTTGAAGTTTCAGTAGAGAAGATGGAGACTACGAATCTCTTCTCCCTGAATTCTTATTTCCTCGAAGTTCCCGTGGAGTAGGTTGAGATTACAAATCCCGTCTCCCTGAGTTAACAATAAGGATCAATACTTATTTCTTTGAAGCTTCATTAGAGAATATGGAAACTACGAATCTCTTCTCTCTGAATTCTTATCCTGAAGTCACAGTAGGAGCAAGTTAGAGATAAACAAATCTCATCCCCTCGAAGTTGCAGCAGGAGCAAATTGAAGCTACAGGTCTTATCTCTCTTGAAGTAGCAGTGGAATAGATCGAAGCAACAAGATGCAGTGGACTAGAACGAGGGTACCTGAAGAAAAAGAGTACCAAAGAAGTCAAGACTCGGCGAGACCGGGCAAAATTGGTCTTTCTTGAAAGTCTTTGCTCTATTCCCGTTACACAACAATGAGCAAAGAGGGGCAGCTGTCATACCCCAATTTTGCCCAGCCCAATAACACCCAAAAGACCCAAACTACAATCAGCCTACCCTAAGCCCAATTACAACTAAACCAAAAAAGACAAAACCCTAGCCACTTGCCTCTGCTACACTGCCACCGCTGCGCCACTTGCTCTGCCACCATACAGTCACCTGCAAACACGCAAAGTAGAAGCAAAAGCAGAAATGTAGCAAAAGAATGTACAAATATTGTATTTCAATGGCTATAAAAGCCATTCTAAAACCGAATGTAAAGGAGGGGGTATTCTCTTTTTTACAAACAAATCGAAAGCACCAATTGTAAAAAGGGAGATTATTTCTTTTGTATTCAAACCATCAACGATCGAAAACAAAAAAAGAACTTTCAGAAGGTTGTTTTTCGTTCTTCCATTTCTATTTTCAATTATTTCAATGCTAGTATTTTTATTTTACTTCTTTTTTTGAAACCTTTAAAAACAAAATAATAACAAAAAAAGGGGATTTCGGAATCAAAAAAATACGCATATCAGAAATCGCAAAACAGAGAAAAACAAAAAGATTTGAACTCTAAAGGTCCTTTTACTGTCATTTTCATTTTAAGTTTCTTGTTTCATTTTTTTATTTATTTTCTATACACGAAAATAGCAAAAGAAAAGGGAAGAAAAAATACCCGATTCGTCCCTCGGTCTCACCATCAAAGGTCCTCTTTGCGCAACGACGGCCACTGGCCATGTCGGCGGTGTGGTGGACCACCAGGGGTGCCCATTGGCCAAATCAAGGGGGAGATTGAAGAAGGAAATGGGGGTTTAAAAAAAAAGGGGAAAACCCTTTGATTTTTTTTAAGAACACGGTAGAAATGAAGCTTTAAGGAATTTTTTTTTTGCCATAATAAAACGACGTCGTCTGGTGGGGTGGGGATTTGTGTTTTCACTTTAAATGGGAGATTTGCAAAAATGGTCCCTTCTTCTTACGGCGTTGTTCAATCGGATCCCATTTTGCCTTTTTTGTCTTTTTAAATTTGGCCCCATTATTTTATTTCATTTTCAATTTGATCCGCGCCTGGCCATTTGAAATGATGTTCATCAAGGCCTGGGAAATTTACCCGTTCGGTCATCGTTGTTTCGCTCGCGTTTCAGTTTAGTCCCCTTATTATTTATTTTACATAATTTGCCCCTTTTATTCCATTTCAAATTCAATTTAACCAGTTTTTATTATTTTTCAATTATTATTATTACTATTATTTAATATTTTTATTTATTTATTATTATTATTATTATTATTATTGTTATTATTATTTAGTATTTTTATCATTATATTATTATTACTGTTATTATTATCGTTACTATAATATTATTAGCATATTATTATTATTTTCTTTTCATTATAATTATCCTTATTAACACATTTTTACTGTTGTTATGTTTATTAGTATTATTATTTTTATTATTTTATTATTACTTCCACTATTATATTATTATTTCTTTTCTACTATTATTGCTATCAATAGTATTTTATTTATTGCTTGTTGTTTTCATTATTATTTTCACACATCATCATCATTATCATTATTTGCTATCACCGTCAATATATTTATATATATATATATATATATATATGCTATTGTCACAATGTTTCCTTCTACCACTACTTATACTCTCACCGTTCGTTTTTGTAATTTTCCCGATCTCAATTTTCGTGACGATTAATATTCCGTATTAACAATTCGAGAGAACCGAGCCCTAACTTACTGGGTTCCAGTTTTTCTCGTTTAAGCTAAACAACGGAATACCCCTTTTAAAATCACAAATTCAAGTTTTAATACTTAATCTCGGATATTCAAAATGTCGTATCCTAACTTACTGGGCTCGACATCTAGATACTTCGAGATAAGTCCCTTTTTTTCTAAAATAGAGGCAATATTCCTAATTTGGATTTTCGAGAAAACGAGCCCTAACTCACTAGGTTCTGATTTCTCGTTTGACAAATGATGGAAGATCCTCTTCGAATGTAAAACTAAGTTTTAAAAGGCAAGCTTAGTTTCGGGAGTCTAAAGTATTGCGCCCTAAGTTACTGGACATGATGCTTTATCTCTTCGAAAATAAGAGAGCCTTAAACGTCCCTTCCAATTCTTTCAAATTTTAATAAAAAGTATCTATTTTCAAATCATTCCAAAGTTTTCAACAATAGGACATCGATCAATCAATTTGGTACCGATTTCGGGCGTGTCGAGGGTGCTAATACTTCCTCGCACGTAATTGACTTCCGAACCTATTTCTCTCAAATTTTCGTAGACCAAAAGCATCGTTTTAATAAACTGAAACGTTTTATTAAAACAAAGGTGATCCGATCACACCCAAATAAAGATCGGTGGCGACTCCCTTCCTTTTTCATTTTCAAAAATCGAGTCGACCGCGTCGTTTACTGTTTTATCAAAAAATGGTTACGACATCACTTTTTAAGCTTCCAATAAAAACGTAACACTTCATTTTTTTAAAAGAATTTCTGATTAATATCATACACTTTCTAATACTAGATCAATTCTTCTTAATAACACTTTAACCCTAATTAGCCTTTTGATTAATTAAATAAATCAACTAATAATAATAGTAAAACAAGGTTTATGAAAATTTTTTATTTAACTAGATTTATGATTTATGGTGTGGTGAGTTATAATTTAGAATTTTATGATTTATGGTATTAGGGAAAAGATTAAATTACCATTTATGGGTCTAAAAAAACTATATGGTTTATAGTTTTAGGGTCTATGATTTTAGTGCCCAAAGTTTAAGGTTTTAAAATTTTATTAAAAAAATAGATTAATTTTGTTAATTTTAGAGTTAAAATAGTAATAAGAGTTAATTTGATATTTGTTAATGTATTCTATTATTCATGCACTCTAAAAAAATATAGTGCGACATGTTATTATTGAGTACTTAAAAAATGGCTTTTTAAGATTATCTTAATTCAAGTTAAACTCTTTTAAAAATATCCATTTCTCCTCCTAAGTTTAAAAAAGAAAATCAAATAAACTATTTAGTAAGCAAATGTTAAATAAATTAAAAAGACAATCATACATTTGTTATTATTTATCTATATATTCTCTATTTAGTTTATTCATTTCACTATTTTTAATCACAATATAATGAAATTTTAATTACATGTTGAAGTGTGATAGATTAAGATGGATTCGTTAAATTATTTCATATAAAATTAATTAGTTATCATTATTAAGATGTTTTTGATGAACTTTTTTATTTTTAAAAGTAAAATTTTATGTTAAAGTTAATATCATAATTAAATATTTAAATGTATTTGTATAAAAATTATTAAACAAGAAATAAAAAAGTAAAAGTGGTGAAAAAAAAAACAAAATATAATAACCATTGCTAGCTTAAGTGGCCATGTGATTGCATGGTTCACTTTGTTAACCACTTAATAAGATGATGTCTTTATGTGAAACTATAGTCTCTTTGACCACTTGGATTTTCACCGAACTCGAGAGATAAATTTTTCAAAAGATGATACTAAGAGCTAGTTTGGTAATGCTGTGGAAAAATGTTTTTTAGAAGTGCTGTGGAAAAGTGCTTTTAAAAAGTTTAGTTTAAAATTTGAGTGATTAGCATTATTGTTAAAAAGTACTTTTGAGAAATAAAATATCCATTTTAGACATGTTATTATCAAGTAACAAATATGCATTTAAATAAAATTTAAATTAGTTAATATTATTATATTTTAGTAAGAATATTAAAAAATTACTATAACTTGTTAATATTTTAATATATGAAATATAAATTTTAAATATTTTTAAGTAATAAGTATTAATTACTTATAAAATTTAATTAGAATATATAAACTACATTTTAAATATTTAAATATAACCGTTAAATATTTGTAATTAGTATTTAAAAAAATATTTTTAATTAATGATTTTGAGACATTTGTAATTAGGCACCAAGAAAAAAAAGGGAAAGAACTATGTTATTGGAAGGGTAAAAAAGTAATTAAGCACCAAAAGTGCTTTTGGGAGAGGAAAAGCTAAAAATTTTAGCTTCTCATTTTCAGAAGTGCTTTTGAAAAGTACTTCTGAAAAGCCAAAGCAGCTTGTTTTACACAATTTTTCTTCTAAAAGTGTTTTTTTTAAGCACAGAAGAACATGCCCTAACTCATTAAAGGGTCTGTCATCTTTCGATAGGCAACATTTCATAGGTTTCTTGTGACGGGGTCAACCTCCCTCAACACGGCCTTAGTTTATTGGCAATGTTAATGATTAAATTTGAGTCTTAGATTCGAGTCTCACTCAATATAAACTATACATGGGTTTTCAGTCTATATTTATTATGATTATATTCCATTGTAGTGTACGTGGACTTTGTATAGATTTATCCTGGTATAAGTTTAGATATATTTTAATTATCAATCTGATTGTACTTTATAATGATTAATTTTAATTATAGTTAATTGGATATTTTTTTATAATTACAATTTATAATTTAATAACTAATAATTTTTTTAGTAAAAATAATTGGATATACCATAACTTGTGCTATAGATATTTTGTAGTTTATACCCTACAAAACGAAAAGACCAATTTTCAAAGTGAATATGACCTTTTAGTTGACTCAATGATTTTTTATTTATTGGGTATTTGGCTCTTTGCTTTTTTCCATTTCCCGAAGAAAATATGAAACAAAATCTTAATTATTGTCTCAAAAGGGGTCCCGCACTGGGT
Organism: Gossypium australe; assembly: GCA_005393395.2. Taxonomy (NCBI): domain Eukaryota; kingdom Viridiplantae; phylum Streptophyta; class Magnoliopsida; order Malvales; family Malvaceae; genus Gossypium; species Gossypium australe. The sequence goes on along the minus strand of CM016618.1, from coordinate 81,606,009 downwards.
TGATTTGTTTTTGGATTCAACCCACATTTTATTTTATTACTTAAAATATTAATATATTTTTAAAATTAAATTTGGATAAAATAATTTTTAAAGTTTTAAACCCCATGACAAATTTATTTACTCTACAAACTTATTTATTTTAAATTAATGATAACATTACTCTTTATTAACTAATTAGTTATAAAAGTATTTTAATTATTATTAAATTAAATTATCATTTGTATTTTATTATGGTATAATTCTTTGTTAAATAAAATATATATTTTCAATTAATATATTTGAATTAATTATTATAGAGTACAATCGTACTGATAACCAAATATTTTTAAACTTAAACTAGAATAAATTTATACTTATCTTATATATAATAGGACGAACATAAATCAAAATAAATATAGATTGACAATTTACACATAATTTACGCAAAGTAAAATTCAAACCCGAATTCTTAAAGTTTTCAAAATATTAACCTTCCCATTAAACTGATAACTTCTTGATTGTAAGCTTATTTTTTAAAATTATTATTGATGGTAATTATATAATGTTGTTTGTTTTTAGTCTTTTGTTTCTTTTTTAATATTATTTTACATAAATACATGTCAAATATTTAAAACTTAATTTATAAAATATTTTAATTAATTTCTTTTTCATTAAAACATTCTAATTAGTTTTATATAAAATAATTTAATGAATTCATCTAAAAAAAGTTAACATATAAATATAAATGTTAATTTTATATTAAAAATTGTTACTACCTTAATTTGCTTATTTGCTTAACACAACAAGTGCAATGAAGTGTTAGGCTGCAATGGCACTATGGTTTGACACTATGATAAGCTATGCTAACAAAACAAAAATAATACCAAAGTTTCTTTATATAGTTCGGTTTTCTCATGTCTGCAGAGCCTAATTCGGTGAGAAATTTTAATACTTTTAGTTAACAATATAACAAGTGACCCACACTCTATCGCTTTCTCAATATAGAGACATCATCTTTATACCTAAAGACTATAACTCTCACATTAAAATGCTCCCCTTAAGAACTTGGGCATCTCAACAGCGTTTACAATACAACCTTTGCACTCTCTAAAAAAAAAAGTTTCTCGATGAACAAATTCAAATGCTCAAATTTAAGTGATCTCAACAAACTTTCTTACCAAACCTAGACAAGCCATATAACATATATTCAATTCGGCTTGCTATCATAGAATCAAAGTGAACACAAAGTAACTACTTGAAAATAGCTATTACAATATCAATAATCAAAGTACAATCAATCAAATATTTGATTTCCAAAACAACTACATAGCCTTTATCGATTCTCCATGTTATAAGAGTTGATTTGATTCACTTAAATCCAATCAAATCTTCAAATTATCAAGAAATGATTTTCATAGATAAATCAAAATATCTTCAATAAAACAACAGACAAGTATTAAAATTACCTCATCGACAGTTTGTAGTTGGCACTGTTGAGTGTCATGTAGCTACTATCAGTACATTTTACCAATATAAAGTTATTTGATATATTAAGAAAATTAACACCGAATGTAACCATGTTGTTCAATATATTAGAAAGTTTAATATAATAAATTGGATATCTCATTTTCAAAAAATAAGAAATAATTTATTTTTTAAAATAAAATCAATTTAACATTTAGCACAATTAAAAAATTAAATGTTGAAAATATTTATTTTCCATTCATTTTTTCAATGGTTCATCCAACCCATCAAATTTGCATCACAATTATATTGTTGTTACATTATAATCATATTAGGACATTCTAAAGGAGATAAAATAACATTTAATCTCTCAACTTGGTAACTCCTCCTTTTTAGCATCTGTAATTTTTTTAGTTTACATTAGTTTCGAAATTTAATAATTTCTTTCAATTTGATCTAAGAACTTGGTTTTCATTATGCGACATTCTAAAATAATATTACAGCATCACTTGTAAAATTTTAAAGGTTTAGAAAAAAAAGGTATAATTTTGTTATTTTTTTTGTACTTATTTAAATTTTTATATAAAAATTATATTTTAAATAATAATATGGTATAATATGAAAGTATCCTATCATCATACATTAAAGAAATTCAAAATTAAAAATAAAATAAAATAAAATAGTGTAAAATTTGAGCACTCATCTGAACAAATAATTTCAAAGATGAAACTAAAAAAAATTGTACAGTTTAAAGATGAAAGATTGTTCCAATATAAAAGATTTAGTTGATAAATATTTATATTATATTATAATTTAATTAATTTATATCCATGGAAATTAGCTTGGAAAGATAATTCAATGATTGAATTGAAATAAAAGAGGGAAGAGAAAAGGTTAGGTAAAAGAAAGAAAGAAAGAAACAAAAACGAAAAGTTGAGAGGAAAGAAAGCAATGACTGCAAGAGCAGAGCAAATATTATCCCCATCATATCCTCTTGGATTCCACAATTCATTTTAATTTCTTTTCATGTCCACACATTTCTAAATTAAACTTAGATTTGAAGTTTTATAGAAATGAAGTCGCTGGATGGGTTTGCAGGTCAAGTTTGTCACTCCTACCACCTTATACCATTATATGATTGTATAAACGGTAGAATATATATTTATATATATATAATATTTACTTAATTATATAAATATACAAATATCTACGCTAAACAAAATTTTTATAAAATTTTAGGTAAGAGTCTCACTAACTTAAGTAAAAATTCATTTAAGAGTTTTAATTGCTTTAAATAAGTTTTAATGGTTAGAAATATTTAATTAAATATAATAACTATCGATTTTCAAATTTTAATTTAATTTTATTTGAAAAATAACTTATAAATTTGCTGGCGTTATGTCTAATCAAAGGAAAATGAAAGGAGAAAGACAAGTGGGTAAATGTTGTGCTGTTGGGGTTCGGAGAGGTTCGCCTCCCCATTGCCGACAGCCCTTAACTCAGACCCCACACCTCCCCCTCAATCATGTTATTACCTATTCCCATTCAAGGATGAGCCCTAGCATTTCTTTTTTCAAATTATTGTTGATGAAAATCCAAATAAATTATACCTTAAGATTTTTCAATTTAATTATTTCAAATATTTAAAATTATTAAGAAAATGTTTTTTTTAAATCAAACAAAAAGTATTGGGGTAGATAAAATTATTTTTTTAAAAGTAAAAAATGGATATAATTTGTGAATAAATCAAAATGGAACAAATAAATCCAAAATCGTGTTTGTTTATTTGTTTTGAGTTTGTTCATGACATTTAGATTCGTTAAAAGCATCACAATTAACTCTCTTATCACATCCTGATTAGTAAACAGTAAATTTTATACCCTCAACACTAATTAATAAGTAAGACAGAAGAAAAATCAAAGCTCAAGCACTAATGATTTTGATAAAATGATATCGACGTTAATCAAAATAAGATTAAGTTGATAAATAACATTAATTAACAAGTGTAAAAAGTAATTGTTTAGAGGCATATGAAATAATTTACACCCTAACTAACATATTATTTATATCCAATTCCCCAAGTCATAGTCTTTTCCCAAGCACATCTCGATCAACGTAGCTAACCTACTAGGCTTTCCATGTGAAGCGCAAACATGAAGCATCAAATTAGCCAATGAACACCAAGGGTTTGAAACAGCTCACAAATAAAAAATGCATGTAGGATTGATACATTGTAATCCCATTGGAGTTTGGGGGTTCATCATGGGTTCCATTAGCAATTGAATTGGAATAGTTCAAGACCCAAGAAAAGGGATAAGAAAAAGCTTTTACTCAATTCAATAGGTTATGGTAACGAGAAGATAATCATAATAATAAAGATTTAAGTAATGCAAATGAGATTGATAAATCCTATAAAGGATTGTAATTCAATAACACCTAGAGATGCAGTGCACATCTTCAATTTTTTTTTTCTTTTACTCTTAAGGTCTTTTAGCAACCTTAAAAACCCCAATTCCAACTTTCCTAAATCCATCCTTATTTTACCAAGTGGGTTTATTTCAAAACTTTTGACAGTTTAAATGAAAATTTTCAAAATTTTAGGTCTTTGGTAGATTTATTTTTCAAAAAACTTTTTGCGAATTTTTCTCAAATTTTGAATTTACACCATGTTTGGTTGGGAGAATGGAATAGTATTCCCCCCTATTCATTGAATGGTAAATTATTCATTTTTTTGGTTGAACGTAATACTCATTCAATAGAATTAGCACCACTTTCCTATTACTTATTTTCTCGTAATAGCCATTCTTTGGTATCACTAAAGAATGGTTATTCCGTGCAACATTGAATACCAACAAAAAAAATCCAGATTAGTCCTTTAAAACTTAGATTTTAAAAATAAAAATAAAATATTTGAAATATTTTAATATATTTTAAAATAAAATATTTTAAATATTATTAAATTATTTATTTTTATTTTTATTAAATTATTTTTAATAATTATCCTATTAAAATTTAATAACAATAACAATAATCATCTACTTAAAAAAATTATATTAAAGGTACTCTGGTCATTTCAGTTTTTTTCCTTGTACTATTACAACATCATTCCATTCAACCAAACACAATAATACTATTACAGTTCTATTTCATTCCATTCAACCAAATAGTTGAATTACTGATTACAACTCTATTTTATTACAGTAAACCAAACGTAGTGTTAATGTTTAACTAGAAATTTCAAAATTTTAGGTTTTGGGTAGATTTATTTTTCAAAAATTTTTTGAGAATTTTTTCAGAGCTAAGGCACATTGACTCTCAATACCCATCCACCTCAGCATATTGCGTCAAACTCTTACGACATGTTTTATTCACTGAAATTGAATAGGGTTGTAATGGAATAGAATTGTAATTAGTAATTCAATTATTTGGTTGAAGGGAATAGAATAAAAATAATGTATTAATATTATTGTGTTTGGTTGAATGAAATAGATGATGTAATAGCATAAGGGAAAAAATTGAAATGACTAGAGTACCCTTAGTAGAATTTCTTTTATGTAGATGGTTACTGTTATTGTTATTAAATTTTAATAGGATTATTATTAAATATATTTTATTTTTATATTTCCTGAGTCGAAGTTTTAAAGGACTAATCTGGAAATTAATTTTATTTTGTTATTCTAAGGTTGAATGGAATGATCATTCTTTGATGATACCAAATAGTAGCTATTACAGGAAGAGAAGTAATAACCATTTCATTGAATGAATATTATGTTGAACCAAACAAAAGAACCATTCAACGAATAAAGGGGAATGCAACCAAACATGGTGTTAGATTCTTTGAATTTTATTTATATTTATTATGATTTAGATTCAAATGTCAATTCGATTTTTCATCATAATAGTTGATTACGTTTATACTTATAATTTTAGTTCAAAATAAATTTATTTTAAAAATATTTTTTATTTTCTAATAATATATTCAAGTGTTTTATTTCCTGGAAAACTCAAACTAATATTAATAATTGTTGAAGATGGATTAGCATAGAAGCTAAAGAATAAAAAAGAAGATGGTAATGGTTAGGCTTACTATAACAAAATTCAAAGTGAACAACAGCTAACTTTATTTTTCCCCAAGAGCTTGTTCAAAGCTCTATGTCACATGCTAAAGCATTAAGAAAATTGGTAAAAATATAAATGATTAATAAGCATTCTTGTCCTTAATTGAAATAAAAATAATAATTTTGAACTAGTGGCGCAATTACCGAATATTCGCACGCATAAGACTTGCTTCTTTATTTATTTGCTTTTACATGTGACCAAATCTCGGGATTGAATCCCTCTGCACCAGCATTACCATCTTCATAATTTTCTTTTAAATTATTATTATTTTTCTTTATTATTTTTATATAATAAATAAGTTGAAATATGATATTAGTCCCTGTACTTTTATAGAAATTGAGATTTAGACATTGCATTTTTAAAGTCTTCTTACTTTTTTTAATTTAAAACTCCTAGCCTATCATTATCATTGTTATTAATTTCTGCTAATTTTTTTCAATTATAACATTATTATTTCCTGTCAGTTAGCTTAACCAAAATGTCAATTTGACCAATTTTAATAGAAAATCCTTATAATTTTAATGATTAAACCGAAACTTTTAAATCTAAACAATAATCTCAATTTTTTTCGGAACATGTACTTTAGTCCCTAATAAATATTCAAAAAGTCATTTATATCCACTTCAAATCACGAATACAATATACTAAACTGTCCACAATTGCCATCTTATTTATAATTTTACAATTTTTCTCCAAATGATTCTTGCATTAAATTTTTTTAAAATTATTTTGAATAAAACAATTAGCCAAAACCATTATATCTTGAGAAAAAAACAAAATTTTAATTTTAGACACAACATTATTAGAAAAAAAGAAACTGGAACATAAATAATAAAATGTATATATTAAGAAATAATTATAGTGAAAAAAGAAAGTGGAGTTGGAATGTTTGACATCGAGATCAAAAGTGACAAAAAGCATCAAGGCATGTGCTAACCCATAAATAACAGTTTTCGTTACTTTCTTTGCCTCTTCTTTTTACATTCATTTGTGAACCTTAATTTTATTAAGATTATTACCTCCAATTGGGATAGCTTTGCTAAGAAAATCAAATGTAATTTTTTTTTTTAGAGGAAAAACTTCACTTTTTTTTTTATTTATTTAACAAAAGTTGTGATGTTGAATCAGTAAATTTGATTTTAATTATGTATAATTGTAATGCATAAATCTCGGGTACCACTCTAAATGTATGAGTTTCGTTATATCTGTAATTACAGTTTGTATGATATAATTATTATGTTAATTAAACATATCTACAAAATTAGAGTTGTTTATAGTTATACTCTCTTTCAATTACTTTATGGCGTCTAAACACATACTTACTATTACATCTTAGATTACGATACAAAGAATATATTAAGTAAAAAAAATTATAATTTTTGTTATGTAAAACACAAATCAGTTTGGGTTTCTTCATATTTATTTTGAATTCTATAGACTTTATATAAAAGTAATAAAAAAAATAAAGACAACCCATAATAATATTTATTATATTTTATAAAATAATAATCATTTTCTAACTGAATTACTCGTTACACAATTTATAATTATCAAAATGGAGGAGAGATTACTTCTTGGGGCCAAGCCGAATTAAATGAACAAAAAATCTGCTGTAAAAAGATAAACCCAAACATAAGGAGGAAGAAAAAAAACAAATTCCACGTGCGCCTTTCAACTTGACAGATGTCTTAGTTGCACAACACCATGGATTTCTGATTTCATTTTCGTAGCTTTTTAAGAAAAATGTGCACATATATTGGAATATGGTCCAACTGCATTACATTGCATCCCAAGCCCACCATAAAATTGTGAAAAGCCCCCCCCCCCCAACTCTACTCCACCAACACTTCAATTTAATCCTTAAAATGGAGGTGTTACAAACATGCAAGCCGCAACCGGTATCCGTTCTTTGAGCTGCTTAGCTACCTCCTCATCAACTTATCCCAGACATAACCAGACATGGTGATTTCTGTTCATGAAATCTGCGGATTTTTTTGCACAGATTCAAACAACATAACCAAAACACGGATATTTATCACAATCACATTCATCATGTCTCAAACCTACAAGAAGGGATCCAATACGCTACCCTGCATTATAACTGTAACTACCATTATTTCTTTTCTTACAAAAGAATCAACAGAAAAACAAAACAAAAATTCTCACATTTACTGAAAGAGTGCCCCGTCTTCAAGTAAAGAGGTTTTCATCTTGTGGCTGGGGTAGATGGTGACATAAAAGAACACTTGGGACTTGTTCGAATCTACAGTAAAAAGCCCATTTGGAACGGTACTAGGATTCGGTGTTGTCCACCTGTATCGAGATTTTCCTACTAAAATCTCTAATCTGTCCTTTACATAACCTGCTCACCAATCAAGTCTAAACCAACCAAAAGGAAGGATATACCTTGAAACAGCAAGAAATAGAAATGGATTCCCTGTGCAGACAGTAGGCTCCTAGCTGATGCCGTTAGAAGAAGGAATGCTAGTGCTAATTCCTTTGTATATATCCGATTATGCTTCTTTTTCCTAGCCTTTTGTTCTTGTAGGATTTCGGCTTTAATTTCATCAAGATCAGGTTCTGATCCCCGAAGCTGATGTTTCGGGTCTTTCTCAATCAACGACACAAGGTCACCCTCCGATGATCGACCCGATTTTTTTGTAACAACCCACTCGTAGGCATTACCGAGTTGGAATAGACCAGAGATCATAGCGTTGAACTTGGTCACTGACATGGTGTTCTCGAAAAGCAGGTAAGGAACAATGAATGGGAAGGATTTCGGGGCCGGAAGGATGTTGAGGAATGACATTAAAGCAGGGACGTAACAGACAACCCATGCTGGAAGCTCAGCCTCAGGAATAAACATCGTCATGGGGAGAATTATGCAGAAAAGAGTGAAAGAGTAAAACGGTAGGATCAGTTTTCTTAGCAGAAAGAACAGAAATATCATATTGAATTTCTTCCAGAAGCTAATCTGCACCGGTTAAAATACAGAACAAGAACAAAGTTAGGAATCGGAAACTTGGAATCAACGCCGGAACTATTTAATTTGACAAAATAGGATCATTGTTGCATTAACCAAAGAGTGCTTCAAAAATGTATTCACCTTAGCATGGATAATATCGGGCAAACAGAGACGGAATAATTGCATTGGTCCGGAGTGCCATCTATGCTGTTGCTTTCTATAAGCTTCATAAGATTCAGGAAGTTCACACTGACACTGAATAGATAATAAGAAAACAATAAACATTAACTCTCAACAAAGTGAATAACTGCTAAATTCAATTGGCAATATTACGTATTAAACTCAAGCTATACCTCGATATCATTGAGAAAAACAAACTTCCATCCTTGAAGATGAGCACGGACGGCGATATCCATGTCCTCAACTGTTGTCCTCTCAAGCCATCCACCGGAATCCTCCAAAGCCTTAATCCTCCAAACCCCGGCAGTTCCGTTAAAACCAAAGAAATTAATCAAAACACCATTCACTTGTTGCTCAACCTCAAAGTGAAATGACAAATTTATGTTTTGCAATCTTGTTAGCAGATTCTCATCCTTATTCACAAAGGACCACCTTGCTTGAACTAACCCTACATCCTCATTGTCCTGTAAGAATACAACCAAAATCTATCACTTCAACTAATCCTAAAACATACTAACTTGTTCTTGACTTAACAAAATTGCACTCAACTCAAGGTAGAGGCAGTTAATTTTAGTTACCTTAAAATGGGGGATGGTTCGTTTGAGGAAATCATGGGTCGGCTGGAAATCGGCATCGAAAATGGCAACAAATTCATAGTCTTTGACATAACTACAACTCATGGCAGACTTAAGATTACCAGCTTTGTAACCATCTCGGATTACTCGATGTCGATACACAATGTTGGCACCTACTTGCTGCCATTTATGCACTTCTTCTTCAATAAGCAGCTGAGTCATTGGATCATCAGAATCATCCAAAACTTGAATCAGAATTTTCGACTTTGGCCAATCCAATTTACACACTGCAGCAATGGAGTGTTGGTAAACCTGCAAAAATCAAAATAAAATCCCAATCATAAACAAAACAATGGGTTGTTTTTAAATGATAAATATTTTTCTTGGTTTTTACCTCTCTTTCATTACACATAGGGATTTGAACGAGAACCATGGGGAAGAAGCCATTTTCGCCGGTTTCAAGATCCGCAACAGCGTCTTCTTTGGGAATTGGCTTGATTTTTTTGACACGGATCCAAAAACAACATAAACAGAGGATTAACCTATCTAAGCTTTGGATTAAGAAAAGGACAATGCAGACATTCGCGAGGAACTGAAGCGGGGGAGCAACGAACCCGACCCGAATCAAGACCCAATTAGAATATAGCCAGTCGAAGAAATCTATAACACCAAATGGGGCCGTGAAAATGTACTGTAATTGAAGATTTGAAGCACGGAAATGCCAGCCTTTATAATACGCAGCAATCTCGAAACCGAGTAACAACAAAGATAACCAAAGGAACACTTTGATGCAATTATAAAACCTGGTTTTAACGGTTTTGTTCTCGAAGGAGGAAGTGCTTTCGGTGTCGGTTCGACCGGAGGCGACTCGACGGCGGATGGCTGGACCGATACTGGGCAATGTGGAGGCAACGGAGGTTAAGCAACCGGCGGCGCGGTGGGCCTTTAAGAGGAGGACCCAAGTGAGTTGCTTGGCGTTTTTGCCACGCGCTTTGGCTCGCGTATCGGTTGGGTTGTTTCCGATGAGGAAATCGTCTTCTGATGGACCTTCCAGCTCGACCATCGACCAGTCTGGGTTGTCCATTTTGACAACCACTGGGGTTCCTTTATGAACACCTTTTGCCCACCAATCAAACGATGGCGCCATTGTTGGTTCTTTCTCGTCCTTGAAACTTGGCTGTTGGGTTCGATCTTGACGGCAAACGAATTGAAAAAACAAAATGTGATAAAAAAAAAAACTAAAAAAATAACAACATTATCAAATTATCAAGGGAAAAAACAGAAGCCCGAGAAGAAATCAAAACGACAAAATAAAAGCTTTGGGTTTTGAAGTTGAGCTTCACGGTTCCATAAAAGTTCTCTTCATTGAATCACAGGTTTAAAACCCCAAAAAATGAACAAAAGAGAATTGGGGAAATGGTGTAACAGCTCAACACGTCCTTGATTGTGATTTTCTGGAAAAAAAAAAAGAATTTTTTTGAACAATAATTACCATAAAATCGAAATAAGACACAATTTTGACAAAAATCTTGGTTTACGTCCTTTTACCGTTTATGGATACAAAATCTTTAACAACGAAATGACATTTGAAGTTCCGACAAGGACAGATTTTTCCTTTTTGATTCTTCTCTTTTCCTCCATTAAATTTTAAATAATAAATCCAGCAACGACCTATAATAACATGAACTGGAACCCTAGTAATAATAAATATCATCGGACGAATGAATTTCAGGGTGCGCCGGCGGTGAAAAATCAAGAGATTTTTCCCGCGTGTAAAAGGAATGGCGACCTTCGATCCTCTTTCTTTGGGTTTGGCGTTGTTATTTTCGCGTGTGATTAAACATCCAAAAAAGATTCTGAAATTAAATCAAATAAATAGATAAATAAATCAAATCTGAGTAAATGATTACGCGCGCAAATGTAGGCCAAGCTCCACAAAGTTTAAAGCAATCTATTGGGTAAAACTGCTAAAATAGTCACTTTTGTTTACCTCAAATTACAATTTAGTCATTTATGTTTGAAATGTTACGTTTTAGTCACTGAGCCGTTAATTTTCGTTAACGTAAGCTTACATAGCATGTTAAATCATCATTTCAAACAAAAATTTTAGGTTAATTTATACAATGGTCCCCATATTTTTTCGTTTTGAGTAATTTAATTTTTTTCTCTTATGTTCTTTTAACTTTCCTGTTTATTTATTTATTTTCTATTCTCTTCTGCTTCTCTCTCTGTTTTCCTTTTTTCTCCATTTCTTTTAACGTGGTTTTTATATGTTTTCCATTTGTTAAAACTAGTCCCTATAATTTTATTGTTTTGAATAATTTTAATTTTTTTTTTTGAGTGAGGCGAGCTTGTGGACTAGTTTTAACAAATAGAAAACATAGAAAAACTACGTTAAAAGAAATGAAGAAGAGAGGAAAATAGAGGGAGAAGCATATGGGAATGGAAAAAAAGAAAAAAAAAATTAAAAGAACATAAAAGAAAAAAATTAAATTGCTCAAAATAAAAAAATATAGGGACCAATTGTAGAATTTAACCTAAAATATTCATTTGAAATGATGATTTAACGTGCCACATTAGCTTACTATTACACCGTTAATGGTAATTAATTGCTAAATGACTAAAATGTTACAACGCGATAACCTAAGTGGCTAAAACGTAATATTTCAAACATAAATGACTAAAATGTAATCTGAGGTAAACAAAAGTGACTATTTTAGTAGTTTATCCGAATCTATTTAACATTGCTCAAATGGTTCTTCTACCCTATATAAATTGTAAATTTAATATATACATATATATATATATATATATATATACTTTAATTTCCTCAATTTTAATTTTCTACTAATCAAATTTTTACATTTTAATTTTGACTTAAGTTCATTACTTCAAAATTTGCTATTAATTTCCTTATAGATTTAATCTTTATTAATATATATAATTTTTAATTTTTAAAATTTCAACCACGACTCAAATAATAGTTAAATTCATTAACTAAAATGACGTGATTTTTTGTGACAACTATATGAAAATAATAAGTTGACATGGAATTATACGTATGATAATATGTTTACCAATTAAAGTATCTTGAAGGTCCTTGTATTATAAGGACTAGATCAAATTAATCCCTCTATTATTCGTGGATCAATTGTGTCCTTATATTATTAAAAAGAATCGAATAAGTTAAAATTGTAATAGAGTTAACATTTATCGTATTAAAAATATCTTAACAATTATTTGTTTTAATCGCAGTTTAATTCCAAACAAAATGATTTTATTTACAGAACCATAAAAAATTTAAAAACATAAAAAATTTAAAAATATTAATTCTGTTAAAAAGTGAATGCTGTTTTTTAAAATAGTAAATGTTAATTCTATTCCAATTTTTTTAATTCTTTTAAATTTATTTTATCTAATTCTTTCATAAAAATTTCTTCTACAAGTGTTCTTAACCTAATGGTGTTTATTTGCAAACTCGATTTTCTCAAATATACAACTAATCTCCATGTTCCAATTTCATTGTCTCCTCTTCTATCCAAAGCTTTTGAATCTGACTTATAATTTCGATTTATAAGAAATATGATTTTGAAGATTAAAGTGATAGAATTTATAATTGTGGAGAGTTGAATTTGTTGAATTATTTAGAACTAGAACCAAATTGATAGAATGTATAAATGCTAAGGACTAAATGTGTTATTATACTAATTAAAAATAAGTATTTAACAAATGGTGGCCGAAACAAAAACGGTAAAAAACGTTAGTGACAAAATTTCAACTTATTGTAGGGTGGTGACCAAAATAGAAACACACTAAGGGTGCATATGGTTCCCGAATCTTAAACTACATTCGATTACGAAAATGTAAGATTATGACACAATATGATATTAATTTATTGGTTCGTTTGGCTGGAATGTAAAATTTAAGTGTTTGGTTGACGAAATATAAGATTATCTAGAAACACATTTTACTTAATTGCCTTTGTTATAGAATTTACTTTTTTAATCAGTTTAGTTTTAATAATTTTTAGTATCAAATTCCATAAAATCATGATAAATTATTACAATTTTTACTTTTTATTAAATATTATATATTATTAAATAAATATACGATGTTGAAATAAATTTATAAATCATAATTATAACAAATCATAAAAATTGATTACAACATCAACCATAATTATAATTATAATCATAATTAATATATTAATAAATAAATTATTAAATAAAATCAATAATTTTAATTTTAATGCATGACATCAACTGAATTTTTGTTTTGTTTTTATTTAGTCTTAAACTTTATTTTAGGAAAAAGCTTAAATTGATCAAAATAAAGTGTAAATTGGTCCAAAATTTTAAATTACACTTGCAATCTAAGATAATTTAAGGAATTGACTGTAATCTACAATAGCTTAAGGAATGAGCCACAAATTGGTCTAAACATTACTTTAGATTCATGTAATGTAAGATTATGGGATGACCGGAATGTTGACAATCCAAACATTGTAATCTCATTCTCGAATGTAACATTATGGATCGTAATGTTACATTCGATGAACCAAACACTTCCTAATAGTTGGAAGGTTAATGGCGTAGTTTACCCAATTATTTTTTTTCCCTTTTGATATGCTTAATTGAGTTAATGTCATAAACTAACTTGACACTCAATTAAAATAATTATTTAAAAGCCGTTTTTTTCTTTTACTATTTTTATATAAAATGTTTAAATAAAAAATAAAAAATAAAATATTCAAGAATTGATTGTGAGATCTCAAATACTTTGACAGTTTCCTTATAATTTAATTATTAATTAATTTTTTACAAAAATATTATTAATATTACATTTTCTTTCACTTATATTGTAATTGTAAGTGTAATACAATTTAGTATGTATAATAAATTGAATGTTAATGGGGCAATAAATCTAATTAGAAACCAAAAACTTGAAATCCAACATAAATATTGAATCCAATCACTATTCAAATAAATGGGCTCAAAATGTTGAGTAAAAATGGGCGTAGCCGACATTGAAAACACATTAACTCGACAATTAGGCCTAGTCTACTCGGTATAGGTGGGTTTTGAAATTCGGAACTCAAAATTTAGCCCAAAATGTGTTGATCTATATCAGGACGAATTTTGATAACTATAATTATATTTCAATTATTTTATATATTATTAGTTTTTTTTCCATGCACGTGTATTTCTTTAATTTAAAAAAAAATTGTAATATATATAATTTTTGTAATATTGTAATGAAAAATAAAAATATATTTTCTATGATCATATTTATTTATGAAATCAAACTACAGAACATAACAATAATAAATTATTTTTCTTTGTAATTATTTTCAAAAAATAAAATTTATAGTTACTTAAATAATTTATTTGATTTTTGATTGAAAGTTGATTTTTTTAGAACAAATAAAAAATGTTAGGATCTAATTTTGTAATTTTAATAAAGGAATTTCTTAGAGGGTTTAAATTGTGATTCAAGAATGTTTGAACACCTTTAATTTAAATAATTTAATAAAACATGGATGGGTTTAAAAAGGAATTTACCCATTCACAAAAGTTATAAATCTCTATTTTGCCTTTTAAGTCCATTTTACACACTACTGATTATTCTAATTGAATGAATGAATTTTTTTTGTTTATTAATTTTTAAAATTATTATTTCAATTAGAAAAAAAAAGGTTAGAAGCAAGTTTGTTTATTTAAATAAGTGAGTATTATGTTTGTGATTAAAATAAACAATTTATATATAACCATTAATTTAAAAGAATAATCGTTTAATGATGACAATATGCGTTAACTAAGATTTAATAATTTTAAAAAATTAAATTTTAACCAATATGGAATTTTTAATGGTTAGTTTTTTTTTTTCAATTTTATAAAACCCATAAGTAGCAGAGTGTGTACTTTAAGTATTTTATGTAACATTCCTCGTCCGACCTAATTGTCGGATTCGAGTTATAAGATGTTATACATATTATCGAACCAATCACATATGCAAACAAGTGGCGTTCCCATTCTAAATATATATTACAATTATTTCTGAGTTCCATACAAGCTTACAAAAGCTCTTTCGTTAACCTGAACATGACATAGGACTAAATTGTGAAGTTTGAAAAATCTCGGGTTGACGTCACGACATCATGTTTTTTCACGTCGCAACATCGTTAGTTAGTAAGTTACGTCGTGACGTTAAATCTCTCCACGTCGTGACATTACTCAAAGTATATGAAAGAAGGAGATCTTGATAATCTTAATGATGTAGATTTAAATTTAGATGATGATAAACTTGGTCAAGAACTAACAAATGATGATAAGAAGCATATGTTAAATATTAAAGATGGAATGAATCAACAACTATGCACTATAGCAATTAGATAAAATTGCATATAATTTTTTTTTCTTACTATTTTTATTAGTAATTGTAGTATCATCTACTTTTTCTTTTACTAACATAATGTGTAACACTCCTAACCCATATCCGTCGCCGGATTAGGGTTACGAGACTTTACCAACATAGCATGATTTAGCACAATCATTAAACACCCTTTATACACCAAAGAATAACGGTACCTTTATAATATTATCAGACTTAACTATCCACAAATCAATTATTTAAAATTTATGAACATACATCATAGTTCCAATTCAAATCAATCATATCCTACTAATCATAACTTACAAATCAGTACTTTTCAAATTTTCCAATTAATTCAATTCGAACTTACATCAAAACAATTGAACATGTTCCGTAATTGTCAAACTCGAACTAATATGTATACAACTTAAAAATTTAATCACATATGCAACATTATAATATGACCGTATATACCTTTGATATTATTATGACATGCGCATAACACTATAGTCACATTAAACATTTATGATCACATAGTACAATTCATAGTATACCAAATTTGTATGCTTTATAATCAATTCAAATTACATATACTGAACCATTTAAACAAAATAAAGTTGCATACTTTGCCATACAAACGAATTCAAATAACCTAGGCATATGCGAACATATATTCATCTCATTTCAAATATATATTAAGACATTCTTTAGTTCAATTTTCATTTATATAACAAATACCAAACTTATTTTTTTTCCTAGTCATAAAACCATTCGAAAATAACTATATAAACTTTAATCAAACATACATCTTTTCTTATTACGAATTTCATGAATAAATGACCATATCATTTGAGCCATTTTCAAACATCCTTATTTCATTACCACTACAAAGCTTATTAATCCATATTCGGTCATTGTGTAACTCTCAAACCATAACATATTTATGTTTTCATGATATTCACCAAAAACACATATATATCATTATAAGTTCCAAGCTTTAGCCGAATATACCATAATATCTATTGAGACACAATACATGCTCATCAATATAATATAAATACCAAAATCGAATCTTATAGTCACTTACATCTTCAAATCAAACATGTTTTAAATACACCCCATCTATATATACAATATTTCCAAATACCTAATTATCACATAACATAATCTTAATTCAACTAACATCCAATATTAACTTTATTACCAAAGCACATAACTAAATATCACCTTTTTATTCAACTCATATTCCAAGACTTTAATGCCTAGCATAAACCAAATTTATCACATACATGAAACTTGAATATTTCATTCAAAAGAAAGCTCAAATCATGATCAAATATATATTCAAATTCAAGTATAAAAATTAAACACATCAAGCACCCATTCAAATACATAAAACCTAACTTAAACAAAATGATCATAGACAAGCCATTTTTAAACCAAACCGAACATAAGCATGGAAATTAAGCCATTTTCGCATGGCCATTTATATACATGATCCAAAACTAACCAAAAACATAACAAGCCTATACATGCCATAAGATCGAATTCAAACTTTAACAAAATACCAAAAGATGTTGATAGTGTGATAGACTTTGTTGATGATCTCCGAGCTCGTAACATGACTCCAATATCTATAAGATAGAGGTAAACAAGAACACACACAGTAAACTATTTAAGCTTAGTAAGTCATAAGCAAAACAAATATAATGTCAGTTACGTATTAACATTATGTTAACCGAGTGGAATATGCATAATATCAAATACTAGTTATCATTTACTACTAAGTCACATTATAACCTTACATACCTATACCATAAGGCCGAACATAATCAATCATATACACATATATTTATTCACTTTTATTATCACAAACACATAAATAAACCGAAACACTTATATGTTCAAATATGTTAACCCAAAATTCATATTCACATAACTTAATATCATTTCAAGTAATCATCTTACCTTGTTTCATACAAACAATTAATTAACACATACCTGAATCTTTTAATTTGATTCCACATTCGGTCTTCACTTAACATTGCCCGTTGAACCATTCGAATTAAAAAGGATACGCGGATAATCGGACAGCTCGTACAACGCCAATGTTCCAGACGTGATCTTACATGTAATCACATATCGATGCCACTATCCGAGACAGGGTCTTACACGTAAACACAAATCGATGCCAACGTCCCAGACGTGGCCTTACACGAAAACACATATCGGAAATCCTATGTCATGACATATGTATCCTAACTATTCCTAGGGTTCGTACGGGGCTTTTGGACATTGAATCTCGATCGGATCGAACTCGAAATATAGCTCATTTGCTCAATACACATTCGGCCATTCACAAATATATTCACAAAAATTCCATTCATCATGTAACATATCTATATTATCAACTTTAGCGACATTTAAATGCTTATAGACTTACCTCGGATATCGACGAACGAAATCGACTACTCGACTACTTTTGACTTCCCCCGATCTAGTTCTGTTTTCTTCTATTCTTGGTCTAAATATATTCAAATTTAACTAATTTAAACACACATTCATTCATTTTAATCCAAAAATACATAAATGGGCAAATTATCATTTTGCCCTTGACATTTCACACTTTTTTGCAATTTAGTCCCTATTGCATAAAATACAAAATACACAAAATCTGCATATATCATGCTAGGGCCGAATACTCATTAGCTCCATACAAGTCCATATATTTCATTTTTTCACATTTTAGTCCCTTAAAATATTATTTTCACAATTTAGCCCTAATTACTCAATTTCATCAAAAATCCAAAGACAAAACATGTTAATCTTTCACATATCTTTAATATTTTAATCTTTCACATATCTTTAATATTTCATCATCAAACAACAAAAATCACAAGCTATCATCAATGGAATGGCAAAACACAAAATCATCATCAATTTAAAAAATTCAAGCATGGGTCTTGTAATACTCGAAGCAACGATCTCAAAAACGTAAAAATTATAAAAAATCGAAGTAAAACATACCTTGAATTAAGCTAGATGATGACCAAATATGTAATACCCCGAAAATTTTTACAGTAAGATATTATCTTTGATATAGTAAAATAATGAAATAAAGCGACAAAAAGGGAAATTTTGGAGTTATGGCAACATTGAGAAGTATATTATGATATTAATTCAAGAAAGGACCAAATGGTAAAAGTGAGAAAAGTTTTGTTGCCTAAGAGTAAATATTCAAAACTTGAGGGGTTAAAGTGTAAATATGAAAAAAATTGAAGGACCAATAGTGAAAATATTTTAAGGGTGGAATAATCTAGAAACTAAGGAAAATGGATGAATTAGGACCAAATTGAATAGGTAAAGAATTATGAGGGACTAAATCATAATTTTAACAAATTATGTGATGGTTCAAGGATGAAATTTTAAAAGATCACAAAGGGCAAAATGGTCAATTGAAGAGAGAGAAATCTAGAAAGTAATGATGATGTTGATGATATTTTATAATTATTTAATTAGATAAATATTATTTTATTGATATTTTAATGAGATATTTTATTATTATTTATTTAGTATATAAGGAAGGAAAGATGAAGAATTATCATCATCTTTACCATGCACCAATGTGAGAAAAAGAGAGAAAGAAAGTTTTGCTTTCTTTACAAATTGGTCTTTTCACCAAAAATCCACCATTTTCACTTAGAATTCAAAAGAATTTCCATAGCCATCAAGAGAGAAAGATGACAAGGAGACTATGAGGAGCAAGAATATCAAGTTTGATTTAAGAAATAGAAGCTGGAGGAGAGAGAAAATCAAGTTAAAGATTGAAATCAATAAGACAAGGTAAGAATATCAAGATTTGAATATATTTTTAAGTTTGATATTGTGGAAAAAGCATGGAAATGATGTTAATGTAGAGTTTTCTTATATAAGGTTTTATGTTCTTGATATGTTAGTGAAAGAAAATAAGAGAAAGTGATGGGAAATGTTGTAGAGAAAGGAAATAAAGGTGTTATAAGAGAAAGGAAATAAATGTGTTATAAACTTGGTAATTAACATTTTGCACAAAAACAGTTTTGGACAGCAGCAGTAGTCTAACTTTTAAAAATCACTAAAAATTGTAGAAATCGAATTAGAGGATGAATAAAATATTGAATTAAATCTAATTGAGTCTAGTTTCTTATAGAAGAAATGGTGTAAGCAATGGAATTGTAAATCATGAGATATAATAGGTTTTGTGAGATAAAGTCAGAATGATTTCGGGTTCCCCTATTCTAACTTTGAAAAATCATAAAAAATTTTAGGAAAATAATTATGGGTTATAATTTGTATTCCTAAAATCCTTAATTAGTCTATTTTTAAAAGAAATAAACGGTAACATTATCAAAATTCTGTACGATGAGATAATTAATTTTTAGTGAAGAGGGGTCGGAACTGTCAGACAGCGGAATATGAGTGAATTTAAAGAATAAACTGTACTTATTGGTTAAACCAAAAATTTTGAAAATTTTATGTTGAGAATATATGTGAGTCTAGTTTTAGGAAAAATTAGCGGATCTTAAATTGGAATTCTGTAGATCAAGATATAAATAATTTAGTGACTATGACGCAAATGGACAGCTTTGAATAAATTTATGAGTAAATAGTGAAATCATATATAATGTTACTTATAAGTATGTTATATAAATTAAGGATGTGGAATGGAGAGGAGGAGGACGAAAATATATATGAATATTCAGCTAGCATGGCTAATTTGCATGTTCTAGGCTCAAAGACTAAATTGAATAAAAGTAAAACTTTATGGGCAACTTTGTAAAAATGTCAGAAATGACCAAATTGCATGAAATGGATTATTTTATTATTTAAATTATAAAATTGAATGAAATTATTAATTTAGATCAAGATAAGGTGAAAACATGTTTTAGTGATTAAATTGAAAAGTGTTGAAATTATGGAAAATTCTGATATTTCATAGAATTCATGGCCTGTTATCAATATGTATGAGAATAATTAGGCTTGAAACAAGGATTAAATTACAAGAATTATATTTTTTTGAACCTAAGGATGAAATTGTCATTAATTAAAAGCTTAGGGGCAAAATGGTAATTTTGCCTAGAGCATTAATTGAATGTATCAGAATATGAAATGAATGAAAATGATGATCAAATTTATTTATGAAGATCCGGATAACTCAAATACGAGACTTGAACATGGAAAAGAAAAAGACATAGGATTAGTGAAACTATAAACATGAACAAGCAACGAGGTAAGTTCGTGTAACTTGAATTATATTCTTAAATTCTTGAAATGTATGTTATTGATGTGAATATGATTTGAATGTTCATTGTATGAAAATTAATGAAACATTGATATATTTGATAAAAATGGGAAGAAATCCCGGTTGAATGAAAGGAAAATTCGATGGATCTCTGAAAAGGAATTGACGGTAAAAAGGGATCTAGCTCGGACGGGTGATCCTATCCTGATATAGCCCTCTCGAAGAATATGTGTGGAAAAGATCTAGCCCGGACGGGTGATCCTGATATTGCCCTCCCGAAGAATATGTGGAAAATGGATTTAGCCCGGACGGGTAATCCGAATTAGGGTCTGAATTTAGCCTGGACTGGTAATTCAATCCAAGCTCATTAGAGTAATTGTCGTTGCAGAGGATTTAGCCTAGACTAGTAATCCCGTTGTAAAAAATGAGGTTCGCGGGAGTGTGCTCTCTTACAGGGGATTTAGCCTGGATTGGTAATCCTGTTGTAAGAAATGAGGTTCGCGGGAGTGTGCTCTCTGGAAAAAAGGTATACCCATATGTGTATGAATTGACGGACCCAGGATTGTACACTATAAGTGTACTATTGGAAATCCATCGAATTTCCGAGAAATTTAACGGGATAAATATAGAAAATGGCAAGTACTTGAAATCATGAAATTAAACTTGGAATACATAGAATGATAATTATTTGATATACTGAAATATGACATGGAAAATATATGTACGTAAAACTTGCCTGATAATTATGCACATTCAAGATTATAAACTGCTACTGGAATAAATATACACTAAACTCATGAAAATGATGGTACATGAAGTATTGTCATAATGAATTGAATAATTTATATTTATGAAGAAACAGCAAGAGAATGATATATATCATGACATGTAAATATGAGACTATTTTTGATACGTTGATGCAAGGAAAATTATGTATATTAGGACAAATAATCCATTCAAGTGAGACATGTCGAGAAAATAAGTTTGTCAATATTAAAGTATGCTAACCAATGTAGAAAAATTTTAGGATTTTGCGAAAAATTCCCTATGATCCCGATTTAATTCCGGTTGGCTCCTAATGTGTGTTTTGGGCTTCGAGGGCCCAATAGAGGGACGTTATGATTAGTTTCAGAATATGAATAATAAATTACTTAGAATTATTCGAAAATGTTCAATAAACTTCGATAATCCCTCGTACCCTATTCCGGCAACGGATACGGGTAGGGGTTGTTACAAAATATTTCAAAGCTCTTAAACCTTTTTTATTTTCTAAGTTTCGGTAATGGTGAAAAAGATGACAATGGCTTTTAATTTGATATATTATAACATATATTAACCTTATTATTATTTTACTTAATTAACCTTTATAAATTAATATATAAAACATATATAATAAGGTTACTATTGACCATTGCCACCCACTAACTTATATAATGGTTTAATTCCATCATAAAACCTCCAAATTATAAAGACAACAACAATTAGGCACTTTCATATTTAACTATCAAATTTTTATTTTACGCTATTAAGCCATTTTCTCAAATTAATCGCACAAACAATAAAATTAATTCACGAAATTTTCACACATATAAATTCACACATAGTAAACACATAATATAATATTAAAATATTTTTCGAACTTGGATTTGTGGTCCCGAAACCACTGTTCCGATTAGGGTCAAAATCGGACTATTACATAATGCATATATTGATTTGATTTTAATTACTAGTTTAGAAATTATTTTTATCATACTAATAGTTTTTTTATAGTAATTAATATTTTTTAAAAATATAAATTATGTAATTGTGTAATTATAATTTGTACTACCAAACATGACATAGGGAATTACGATATAATTACACTTTGTCAGTCATACATGTCTAGGGAATTATACTTTTTTGTAATTACAAGAGAGTATAATTACTTACTTTGTGCTGTCCAAACAAATCCTATCCATCTGTATATAAATGTTAAACTTTACTAGTAGTCTCTGTACTATGAGTAAATTATAGATTTAATCCATATACTTTAATTTTATCAATTTTAATTCTTGTATTTTTTTTTTTGAATTTTAAAAATTGCAATCCTAGCTAACGATTGTTCAATTATTAAGTTTTGCTATTTCAAAATTTGATGCAGTAAACATATTATCACATGTGTAATGCCGTGTCAATTTGTTATTTTTTATTTATTCTAAACTTTATTAGGAAATTGGTAGTTCTATTTTATTGGCAACAAGTCCAATAATGCTTATGTATAACATATAAACATTTTATATCATGTCAAATTTATTGATGGTTCTAATCTTGGTTCTTTGAATTGAATTGGACTGGTTGGACCAAAAATCAATTGGGGGTATCGATTCGGAGAGAGATATCATAACGATTGAATTGGGTTAAAAGTTGGTTGACCATGACTTTTTATTTTTTATAAATTTTTTAATAATTTATTTAATCCAACTGATTGGACCAACAAACCGATGATACAATGGATTCAACCACTGATTTGACTCCGAAACCTTAGTTTCAGTACATATATTATTTTCCTTCATGCATGGATCAACAAAGAATGTTTTAACCTTAGGAATCACCTCACTTCTTTTGCTTGTTGTCTGCTTGTTGCCGTTGCTTAGTGCGAAATTAGTATGAATGATTAATTTTTATGGTACTCTTTATGTCTATTTTATGAATTTTACGGTTTATATTTAGGGTTAGTGATATCTTTCTCAATAATGTCATTTTTAAAATTCGAACTTACATTCTCCTTTAAAAATGCCTTATGTCTTATTATTGCGCCCGACCCTTTGTTGGTGTATGAACGATAATAATGTTATGTAATTTTAATGATCGAAAGATGCTCCCTAGGTCCATTATTGGTCTTAGTTGTGGATGTAATAACAGCTTCATGTCTCCATATTGGACATCAAATGTGACCCATAGATCGACCTATGTACTAGTCATGATGTTGCCCTTCCAGTCAAACTCTTTACAAACATTACGATAATGAACATATGTAGAATAAATTTGGGTGGAGGAGCTTTCCATAAAGGTATTGTTCCGTAAAGATGTGTTTTTTCGTGATGGTGCTATTTTTAAAAGGAATCGTCTTAACGAGAGTAGCTATGAACTAAGATATTCGAAACAAATTAGTTGTTTTGAACAGAACATGAATTATTTTGGATAAAAACCATTAGGAATGTGAGTTATTTAAAATTTTAAATAATAATTTGATAGTTATTTTAGATAAGGCTTTTTAAATAAAAACATTTCTCTTAAGCATAATTATTGGTTTACCTTTATTATTGTTTAGAGTCATCTTTGACTACCGTAAAGAAATGTTCACCTTCAAAAGTTTTGTTTCTCCACTCCGAAGAGAGTCTAGGAACGCCTGTTGCAACCATTGAAACACTGGAGTTATATTATTGAAGACCTGATGCATGATGAAAACACTTTAATCTTTTTCTTTAAATTGTAATTAACATTAGAACCTTTTCATATTTTTATATATTTTTAAATAAAATAATTAAAAAATACAAATCCAAGAATTGAACGCATGTTGAATAATATTAAACTACAAATTGATTTTCACTCTACCTATACCTATTATTGAATACATTAAAAAAAATATTTTACCATGAAATATTTTCTTTTACCCTCGTTGACGTGACAAAATCTAGTGTTAATCATTTCTATTGTATTATGTTCAAATGATTAAAAAATAACATGCATGCATATAAGAGTGTAAATGAGCCACTAGTGCTCGCAAGCTATTCGAGTTCGACTGGAAAAAAAATTCAAACTCAATTCGATATTTATCGAGCCGAGCTTGAGCTATCAATCGAGTCAAATTCAAGTTTAGAAATACTTAACTCAGAATAGTTCACGACCCTTACCAAACTTTTCATATTTTTTATATTATTAAATCACATTATTGTCCTTAATATATAATATAAATCTTAAGCTTAATTATTTAACGGAGCTTTGGCCCCCAAAAAATTGAAAAATTACAATTCTAGATCCTCTATAAATGATTAAATTATAAATTAATATAGATTCTATTTAGTCGTTTCAAAATGATGAAATAATAAATTAAAATATGATATCTTAAAATTTTATAATACAATTTTAGCTCTAAAAAAAATTTGTAAATTCACCCTTGCATGCATACACAAGTTGTAAAATTTACGAACTTGGAGAATGTTAGTGATCTATGGAATGCCAAAGATAAAACAGAGTTCTATGTTATATATGTTTCTCCTGTTCATAGATTTTTTTTAATGAAATATTTATATTCAATTTTCATATCTGATTTAAATTGGAACAAAAATACCGAGATATGATATGTTAATATATGAAAAAAAAAAAAAGGAAATTAAACTATTTCATGTCAAATTCATATTCATATATCCAACGCTCCGAAGATTTTATACAACGGCCCCTTGGAATTTTTGTTGTTTTCTCCTGACAAAAACCAAATAATTACAAGTTCCCCTACCAAAAGTCACCAAAACTAAAATGTGTCCTTTGACTAAATGGGTGAACAAAGCGTGGGTTGCGGTGCAGGTTGTCTCCCTCGCAAGTGAGTGGAACGGCTGGTCTGATATTAGCAAAGCATGGTTAAGACAACCTTTAGTGGGACTTAGGTTTCATTGTTTCCGCCTGTAAATACATATTCTCCCTGAAATTCCTTCCTCTTTATATGACACTCATAATGCAAGTGAAAAAATAATTATATAATAAATTTATAAAAATATATATAAATATCAAACTTGACTTTGATTTAAATGACAACGATTATCATATTTTGAGTTTAAATTCATCAGGCGTACATATATATTTTTCTAATTTTTTATAAAATATAAAAAATTAAAAATATTCTCAAAATAATTTTTGTTACTTTGTAAAAAAATAATAATTATTTTAATAATTTCATAATTAAGTTAAACCTAATTGATGTGTGATACTATCTCAATGAATTTCTTCTATAAAATATTTTTTGTATTTATAATAAATTTGTTTAAAGCGTAGTTAAAAGATAAATTGATTGTTGAACATTAACTATGACAGTTAATAGAGAGTGACAGTTTTATTTTTTCATTGCTCGGTCATTTTGTGATATAGGTGCCCGTAAATGAAACCAGCTATAGAATTCGATGTATATGTTTGAATGTATACATGATACGTGTCTTAGAGAATTTTTATTTATTTTATTTAATAGTTTTTTTAACTAGATAATTTTTTTAAATTTCATTCAAGTAAGTTAAATCAAATTCAGCGTATAGAACCACACAGTTAATTAAGCTAAAGTCATCCTTAATGGCTCTCTAAGTATCATGATTAACGAGGATGGAAGTCAATTATTTGATTAAGCTTGTGAAATGGCCAGATTCCCAGACAAATTCAAACAAATCTACCAGGTGCTTCACTTTTCATGCCACTCACGGGGTTCTCTTTTTCAAAAAAAAAAAAAAAAACCCAAGTTGCAATAATTAACTCCCTGTTCGTCTACTAAGAAAACTGTTCAAAAAAAACACCTCACAATTGGAAAAAAATTCAAAAATATAACAATTATTTGACTACTTCATCGTTGTATTAAAATTTCCACCTTTGAGCCACTTTTTTGGGCGGTGTTGTGGGATGATTTCTATCTGCAATCAATCAAATCAACTATTTATTGATTTCCTTTCTGAGCTCCTTAATAAACTTTTTTAAACTTGGAAAATTTATCAACCTTTATAACATAATTTTCATCATTACGATTTTTCATAATAGTACTCCATTTTTTACAGTTAGTATTAAATTATGAACTTCAGACAATAAATATTAAAGATTAGTATTTAAATTCATTAATAGGATTATCTTTTGTTTTGTTTAGTGACGGTGTCAATATTTGAGTATAGATGACTATATCTGTCGTTCGTTAAAACTCCACCGGCCACCAGTTATTTTTTTTGGAAAGTGGGTGACTTCTCACCAACTTCTTAATTTGTTTATGTTTTGAGAGTATTTCAGAATAATAAATAATTTTATGTGTCGATTTGGACCATTGTTGTCTTAAGTTTTATATTTTTTTGTTTATTTTTTCCTTGTTTAATAAGTTTTCAATTTTAAAAGTTTTTGTTTGCTATTGTAGTGCTTTTTTAGTCTTGCTTATGCATATAATTTTAGTTTTACAAGTGATTTAGGGATAATTTTGTTGTCCTCCTCTCTAGTTTGGTGAATACTTGATTCTTTTGTCGATTTTTGCTCGCTGTTTTGGACCATCCGGGGTTGATTTTCTTATTGTATGAAGTGTTTGCAATCACTTCAGATATATCACGCTTGAGTTGTGACAAAGTCAATTGTCAACGTTTTATAATGTTTTATTGATGCTGAGACTAAAGTTTTTATTGTGTTGATAAAACTTATCCTTCACCATCTATAACGAATGTTTATTATTATTTTCTTTAAATTTTATGAAGAATCAATGAATTTACATTTATAAAAAATCATTAGGGTTAATATAATGAAAGTATTCCAATCCGAAAGCAACAAAATTAGATATTCCTCGTCCCTATTATCTTACGTTTCTTTTTTGACTTTGGTTTTAGCCGACAATGTACTTCATATCTTTATTAGACTTAAAAACAAGGTGTTTTCAAAACTTTTACTGCAAAACTGCAGAAAAAAATGGCTATCCTTTTTACTGCAAGAAGCTTGCAAGAGACTTTCCATGGCATCCATTAATGAATGGAGTTGTTCAAATTTTTCAAAGGGTTTGCTGGCAAAGTAAGAGGAGTACAAAGAAGACTTGGGTTGCCTTTGTCTTGTTAGAAGTCGATCTTGGAACTTGGAATTCTCTTCAATTAAGTTCCAAGGTTGAAGCAAAATCATTCCATTTTTGTTAACTCAAATCCATCAATTTGGTAGATGTAACTTTCAAGTTTCAGACTTGCATAATTAGAGTATGTTTAAGTTTCAACATGACATAAATACAAACATGATTTTAACATGATAAAATACGTGTCCAACATGAAGTGACTAGAGGTGATCATGGGTCAGGTCGGGCCCATATAAAATTTTAGGCCCATTTTCTAGGCCCGAGCTCGGCCCATATTACTTTTTTTTTAACTTTTTTCATTAAATAAAAAATTTTAAAACAAATATTAAAAAAAATAAAAAATACGTAAATTTAAATAATATAATTGATTAAAAATAAAATATATATTTAATATATAATTCGGGTCGGGCCGGGCCTGGGCCAAAAAAGTTTTACCCGAGGCCCGGCCTGTTTTCTAAACGGGCCTCTTTTTTTGCCCTGACCCATATTTTGGGACTATATTTTTACCCGAATTCTCCTATTTTTAGCGCGAGCCGTCTGGCCGAGTCGAATAGCCCAACTCATGATCACCTCTGGAAATGACATATCGAATGAAATAAAATTGAAGTATATATTATCGAAGCACAATCCACACATAATTGTACTGGACAAAAAGTGATAACTCCAAACATAAAATGAATCTTTCTCTCTAAATATAGAAATAGTAAAAATAACCATCTTTATTTTCTCTCTAAAAATAGAAATAGTAAAAATAACAATTTGATTGTAATGTTTTTTTTTTCATTTCATATAAGTGTATTATTACAATTCCTAATCTTTGTTTCAATGCTTAGAACTACACCTAATTCCTCCTCAATCCTTAAATAAGAGGATAATTCGCTTCAGCGTACTCGAATTCACTTCTTCTTACACGGGCAATAATATCGATGCCAACTGAACTAAGACTTAATCAGTAAGAATATAAAATTTTGAAAAATAATTTAAAAGTAAAATATAAAATTTATTTACATATTAATATTGTTATAATAAATGTCGATAATGACGGTAGAATGATAGCAAAGCAATAAGAAAAAAAAAAAAAAAGAATACACACAGATTTTACGTGAAAACTTTTTCAAAAGAAAATCACGGATAGAGGAGAAAAAAATTTACTAATATTGAAAAGCGAATGATAAATAGGAGTTTTGATTGCATCTATTTAAGGGTTAAAAAACCTTGTTCTAATCAAAGTCAAATAGAAGAAGAAGAATAGTTCTATACGGATTCAACTTGTGCTATATGGTCCGTATCTACGGCCCTCAGCCTTTCTCCCCACAAATTTTCTTATTTTGCCACTACATTTATTTTTTCAGTAGGTGACGAAATTCGAATTACATAATCTCTAAGAAATATTTAATTATTAAGTATAGATTTTACACTTTTAAATTTATCATATCTTTATATTGACGTTATGTCATACAATATTGCATTTCTTTTTTTTAATAATGATCCTGTTTTGTTATTCTGTAAGTCTAAAATATTATAAAAAAAAAAAATTAAGAACGTTATATACGTATGGGACTCGGCTGTGGTTCCTAAGAGCGGAAGCAAATGGTGGATGCATGGCAATGTCTAACTCCAAAGAGGCAATGGTGCATGCGCTATGAGGCAACACCACATGGGGTTTCATGTTCACTGTCTTACAATACAAACAGTTTTGTGTTCGTATTTTAAATTTTTAGTAGAGTACTCCAAATTGATGGTTTTTCCACGTGATCAAATAATCCTTATTTCACTACATACCCACGTGCTTCGTTCCAATTATTACATTTTTTTTCATCTTGCCTAAGTAGGCTCTATTATAGTTTTTTTAATCGAGAGGTTTCATAGTTAGTTCATGTAATATTGTTGGTACATATAATTATTCATGTAATTAATGTTGAGGTATTAATTTATTGATAAATAAAAAAATAGTTAAAATACATAGTAAGTGTTTATATTTTTTAAAAATTTAAAAATTAGTCATACTTTTATTTCTAGGATTAGTTCATTTATTTTTCTAATTTCAGGTCTAACTCTTAATCCTGCTAAAATTATTTTGTTAAATTCAAGTTTATTACAATATTATTTTTTAGTTGCATTATTATAAAATAAAAGTATATAGATTAAATTTTAAAATTATAAAGAGGGCAGAGACTTGGACTTTATTCATAAAGATATAATTATTTGTGATTAAAATTCTTGATATAATTAAAATGCATATCAAATAGATTATAAAATTCGAATATTTATAAATTTTTTATATTTAGATTACTTATTTGGATTATTACGGAGTTTATAAACACAATTAAAACAATGATATATGTCTTGTTTTTATTTTTTTTTCTTGTTTTGGTTATTATATGATTTTTATTTTTAAATATATTTTAAGAAATATAGGTGGATGTATTAATCTTATGTTTATAACTTTTACTTTCCACTTTATAGGTTAATCATCAACTTAGTGTATGCATATATATAGCAAGACAATCTACCAACAAAAAAAAGTTATTATGTATATTCTATGTTTGTTTTATGCGTAGAATAAATCGAAACGATATTAAATTCAATAAAAAATATAAAAAAATTAATAAAATTTTCCCTTAATCTTACAGATCAATGACATGACATGAGATATATATGCAAGTAAAGGTTAAATAGAAGCATTATTGTAAGACAAGGCAATTATTTTGGTGAAAAGAAACAAGTTGCCATTTTCTGATAGAGTGTTGTCGATCCCAAAAATGGGGCCATATTGCCCATTTAGTGATAAAAATAATGGTCCTAAAACTAAAAGGAAAAAGAGTCCCAAAAATAGAGCGTTGATCCCTTTGTTGAAGTGGGTGTTTCAGCTCAATTAGACAGCAGCTGTCGTTCTTATCCCCTTTTAAGTGCCGATGCTACTATTCCATATTTTATCCATTCAAATTCCCACTACCCAGGCCTTGAATTGATGTTTCAAATTGGAATTGTTGATTTAACCTCAATTAACTTCAAGTTAACATCAATTTTTGCAAAATATTAATTAATTCAGGCGAATTTAAGTATATCGTTGGCCAATACCACATGATATTGATATCCATAAAGAGCTTAACTTCCAATACTAGTGTTCGGTCTAAAACACAAAATTGTCTCAAGTGGCAACTTTTTCAACTATCAGTTTCAATTGTAGTTTATTACAACACACGCAAAAAAGCAATATCCTTTTTAAAATAAATATATTTTGAAAAAATTAATCAAAATAATAGTAAATTGTCCCCAAAATACAATTTTCATTTAAATTTATTATGATTAGTGAATTAGTAAGAGTTAATTATTCAATTCAATATTTATAATAATGAATTTTATTAAAATCATAGTAACTTAAAAAGAATCGGGTAGACTACATCATTACTCATTAAATTATGGGTAAGTTTTTATTTTGATCACTTAATTAAAAAAAGTTATTATATGACCATTAAACTATTCAAAAATTTTTATTTAAATCATTGGGTTGTTAAAAACGATGCTATATGGTTTTTTTATTCACAATGCTTGCACCAATCAAAAGTTCTTTTTCTCATTCTCTTTAACAGTTCAATTTTTTTCATTAAAAAATTTTGGACGTCATGAATCTGCAAATCAAAATTCAAATAGTTTTTTTTTTAATCTCCGACATTGATTGTCAAATTAACTTGGATTTAAGGTATATTTTTCTACTCGTCGATGTATACTAATCCATCATACAAATAATTGAATTGTCGCTTGGAGCTTGTTGATAAAACTTTTTCTTTAAAAAAAAAAAACTTAACAACTTAGTAATTTAAATAAAAACTTTTGAATAGTTCAATGATTTAAATGAAAACTTTTAAATAATTTAATAAACAAATTGTAGCTTTTTTTAATTAAATAACCAAAATTAAAACTTACCCATAATTTAATAACTGAGGATAAAATTTACCCAAGGAAATACTGATTAAGACACAAACTTCCCCAAGTATGAGTGTGGAAATTAAGAGTTTTGACCAAATTTGTCAAGACAATGAAGTCAGTTAAAGCAACAGATGTGAAGTTGGCCCAAATAAATTGGAAAAATATGAGAAGGTTGGAGATGTGTAGGCGCAAAACCGCGTTAATGTTTCCTTTTCAGCTGAAATCACTATGACAGTCTTTTCATTGCTAAGGGGGGGAGTTAGAGCCTCTAAATTACAACGTGATATTATTTCATACACTAATCCAATATGAAATCAGTGGAAATTGCGTATCTTTGGCTCTTAAAAATAAAAAAGAACCCATTGCCCTCTTAGCTGTTCCTCACTCACAACGCGGCATTTCACTCTTTGGATATACCGTCACCTCACCCACTGCTTTAATCCAAAATCCTCCTCCATGTCTAGTCGGTAAACATCCCCACTTCACTTCAATTCTATAATCTTTTACCACATTAAATTAATTAATTACATTTTTTATTGAATTTAAATAGTTTTTATATATTGTTAGAATCGGGGAAATATATATAGTGAGAAGTAAACGTGTTGTAATGGCAGTATTTGAGCGTATTTTTCCACAGGAAAAGCCTTTTGGTAGGAAAGATGTTGACACAAAATATATGCTATTGGAGGTGATAAAGAATATTTGGTACGCATGCGCAAAATTAGTCAAGCTTCCTCTTTTTCCTTTTTTAATTTCTTTATTTTGTCCACAAATTAATTATTAATTAAGATGTTTCATCCACAGATTATCAGAGTACAGTAATAATGACATCATCCTTTAAATTACAATTAACATTGTTCTCCATGCTACTTGATTGTAGTTTGTCGGTTAGGTTCAGTTGAACTTGATTTATTACTCAAAAATTTAAAAAAAAAATATTAAAATTATTTTATTGTTGTAAATTTATCGATAAATGAATCTCTATAAAAGATTTATAGTGTTTTAATTCTCTTATTTATGTTTTTTTTTTTTGTAATTTATGGCGATTGAGATTCGATAAATATAAGGTACGTATAATTTTTTTGTATCCTGAGTGAAAATTGAATTAATTTATTTCATGAATTCGCTTAAAGTTTTTATTAAAATCAAATTCTATTTATCTTTTGATTCGAGGTAACCCTAGATTATATATCACATTATTTTATACTATTTACTATCTTAGTTCTCAAACTATTATAATTATGTTTGTATAAAGTATGCATTGGTGAGATTAAGTTTATCAAATCTTAGTCAAATTTTTTCTTCATTTATTTTTCAATCTTAATGATTTAGAAATTTAATTAAGGTGTAATATATTTATTTTAATATTCTCAATGTTGTATTATGTATGTTTTTGAATGTGCATATTGATTCCTTAATTTTGCATTTGCATGTTAGGTGAAAATTAAAATAACAATCTATACATGTTGATTTTTTCATAGTAAGTATGATGTATACATTTTAAATCTTTCTGCACAGTGTAGAAGCCCATTTTGCCCGAGCTGGAATAAATCAAAATAAAAAAATAAAATCAATGTTTATTTTAAACAGTTCATATTACAGTACCCAATTCAGAAGCCCCATTCTTAAACAAACTACCCAGCTGCCCGATTAGCCTAAACCCATGACCCAATAGACTCTGGTGGTCCAAGACAGAATCAGCCCAAAAGGGCCCAAATGAGCATCAGCCTAGGGTTTTTGAAACCCTAGGCGCTGCAGGAACTCTCGTGCCGCAGGTAGCATTCCAAACGTCGCGCCGCAAGTCTCCTTCCCAGCAGGAGCCCAAACGTCACGCCATGAATCAACCAGCTCTTCGCGCCATGATCCGACCCTGAATCGCCAGATTCTCATTTTCAAACCTGCAAAGGAAAGAAACAAGCAACAGAAAGGAAACAAATCGCATGCACAAATATGGAAAGATATGGAAAAGATTTCTTTTCCTTTTCTTTTATTTTGTTTTTGGGTATAAAACCCCTTGTAAAAACTTGTAATAGGGGACGGAAATTTTTTTTAGAGAAAAGGAGAGATAAAAAAAAAAAGTATACAGAGAGTTACACAAAAATTAGAAGGCAAAGTGTTGTCGAAAATCTACAGAGAAATTGTAACAACCCAAACCCGGCCCAAATTTTAAGGCCGAATCTAGCTTGTTACAGTAGAAAACATTTTTGAGAAATTCGTTTTCCTAAATCAATTTAAGTTGTTGAAAACCTTTTGTTTGAATGTCTTGTAAAAACTTTATTTAGTGTTTATTAGAAAATTTATTTAAGCCAAGTTAATATAAAATTCCAAATGTGCCCGATGGCACGTTAAAAACAATTTTCGTTTTAACTTGGAAAACATGTGATTTAAATTCAATAATAATAGCATAGCTTAAAACAAGTATCCAATATATGAAAAATAGCAAAAATAAAGTGTCAGGAGGCCTTATTACATTCGAAATAAAATTTAAATCAACAATCCAAAAATAAATAAACTAAAATTCAAAGTCTATTAAAATTTAAATCCCACTGCATGGCCACCTCGAGTCAACCCGGCTCCACATCCGCGATCTACGTGTCACCTGAAAATATAAAGGAGAAGGTGAGTCACCAAGACTCAGTATGTAACCCTTCCCCGTATTTAAACAATTTCATACACAGCATATAATCAATCATCATGTACTAAGTCATGCACCCGACCTAGCCAACCAAACGCCTTTGTCTACCCCGTGTGGTACCAAACCACTGGTGGTGCCAAACCACTGGTGACATATAGTCACAGATGTGATGCCAAATCACTGGAGGTGCCAAACCTCTGGTGTCCGTAGACACAATCGATTGATGGGGCCAACCCATCGTGTGATGCCAAATCACTGGCGTCAATCCCTTATGATAATCTGTGGGGCCAACCCACTGTGGTGCTAAGCCACTGGGACGAGACGCGATGAGGTACCAAACCTCTGGAGGTACCAAACCTCTGGTGACCGTAGTCACAGTGTGTTACCAAAACACTGGTGCCCGTCGGCACGAATATACTGCCCCCTCCACTCATTAATCCCACATCAGTCATATATATATATATAATCACATGCTTAAATCTCATGTATCAGTACATCATGCTTTTCAAAAGCATCAAATAACAAATTCATATTAACAGGTACTTACCTGAATCACCATTTATACCGATATGGTATATTATCCAATGCTACATAAAATCAAGATAGCATTCACAACAATCAGCACATTTAACAAGTTATACGTGTGTATGTACACACCTGTCACCACCGAATGCTCTAAATCCCGAAAAGACAGGTCGGCCACACCAGATCTCTCTGCACCTATATTCGGCCAACCATGGGATTAGTATTATGGCCTATTCGGCCAACCCAATTAATAAAAAGGGGTCATCTTTTGAACCCGAATCTTACCTACTCGCTTTGAATACTAGCTTCAGCACCCGAATCACGAATCTGGTTCACAAACTATAATCAGTCATTAGACAATGTCAATCGCCTTCGGCTTTTAATCACTTAAAATAATAATCCATTAACAATAGGCCCTTACCACCACTTACCAACGTCGACAATTAACAAATGAAGGCTTGATTGAAATATCCCTGAGTACCTTCACTAATCGATTGCCACAAGAAATCCCGAGAACACCTCTGTCTTCCTGATATTCGGCCACAAGGAATCTTAATAGGGGGGAAGGAAATTTCGGCAACAAGGGTGGAGGTTATTCGGCTATGAGAGATAGGAAAAATATAGGGATTTCGGTTTAAGAAGAAAAGAAATAGATGAGATATGGAAGTGTGGAGAATTCGGCAAAAGGCTAAGAAAAAGGAGAATGGTTTTCGGGGAACGAAAAAGAATTGAAAGATGGAATATTGGGAAGGGTAAAATTCGGCTATGCATTAAATGAAGAAAAAAAAATATAAGATGGTACATAGGTGCTTTTATAGGCATTCGGCACCCCCCCTTTTTGAGCTTGCCGTCCACTTCTCCTTGAAGTGTTTAAAAAAATTCACTCACTACCTAAAATAATTCTAGGCCACTCATTGAAGCAATTCAAATTGAATTTGAATACTTAAAATAATAATCAAATAATAATTCCATTTAATCCTATTTGTTTATCACCTCTTCAAGATAACAATAAAATAAATTAATATTTATCCACCCCACTCCAGCCGAATTTGAGAGTCCAAATTGAATCAATTCACGCCAGCAGCATAAAAAATAAAACAATAAAAACTCAAAGTGCAGCCCCTGGGGTTCGAACCAGCGTCCCCAAGAAGCAGTAGCACCTTTAAGCGCCCCAACCAACTCTTCCCTTTGGCCTTTCATGTTAAATAACCCCCACATTTAATTATAAGGCCTTCTAACGTGAGCCCAGCACCGCATATAAAAATTAAAACACATACCTCTGCTTCCGCTACTCGAACCTAGGACCAGCTAGGTCCCTTGCTGCATGATGCGCCCCAGGCCACTCCACCAGCCCGTCTTTCTTGTCCAAATTCCTCACTAAATATTTTTAAGGCCTTTCTAAGCCACTCCAACACCCAAAACAAAAATAGAACGCCACTTGCAGCCATCGTGCCTCGAACCCAGGCCCTTGCTGGCGTTACTTCCAGCCCTTAAATGGCACCTTGTAGCCACCTTGCCAAGGCCTACTTTGTGCCATAAATTACCAAAAAATTATTCTTAAGGCCTCCCTTGGCCCGATTCCCTTTTCCACTAAAAATTCAAAATTTTCCAAAGTCTTCCCGTTTACTCCGAGAGTTCTCAACACCTCTAAAACACATCCAAGCATACCCAAAAACCTACTAGAACTTGAATTATACCCAACATGCATAGCCCCTAAACCAGGGTGTTACAATTCTACCCTCCTTAAAAATAATTTCGTCCTTGAAATTACTTACTATCGTTCAATCGTGCATCCTTAACTCATCACACTACGCTACTGCTGCGCACTCTGATTTTAAAGAACTATCATACTCCCTAGAAACATTTCCTACGTTCATAATCCAAATTTATACACTTTACTAGCAATCATAAGAATGAACCAACATAACCATAACCAAGACAATTGAGGGTATTCCGAAAATAAGAAACTTACCCGTTGTCATGTCTGGCACATCTTCCTCCTCGTGACGGCCAACTGCATAAACCAACCTTGGTTGCCTCGCCTCTGCACCTTCAGTACCTCGACCACGCCCGTTACCATTATCATTACCTCTAGCTGCAACTCGACCCCTCTGTGGTGGTCCTTCGTTTCTATCCTGAGCACGGTTTCGACCCTCTGGTTGATTTTTAGCTAACTTCCGAGGACAGTCCCTTACACGGTGATCAAACGATCCACATTCAAAGCACCTTCGACTTCCAGCCAAACATTCCCCTGAGTGGGATTTTCCGCATCTAACACACTGAGGTGGCCACTGAGCAGGCTTTGTGGCTCTTTCTGATTCCCCAACTCTAGCCCTCTTCTCCACATTACTGTCCGATCCAAGCGATCCAAAGCCTCTTTTCTGGTTGTTCCTATCATGCTTCTGTCTTACGGTCTCCTTGATCCCTTCGGCTACCTTAGCCTTTTCCACTAGAGATGAAAACTCACGAACCTGCTGCGGAGTGATCAGCAGCCTCAAATCATCTCTAAGCCCGTCCTCAAAGTGGACACAGCACTCATGCTCAGTAGACACGATGCCTCTAGCATACCTACTCAGCCTTAAAAACTCCGCCTCATACTCCGACACTGACTTAGTTCCTTGCACTAAACCCAAAAAAGCCTTTCTCTGGGCGTCAGTGTAGCTGGTACCTACATACTTCTTCTGATAGGTGGTTTTGAAATACTCTCAAGTCAGATCATCTGCTGTAGCCCCGTCTCGAATCGTAAGCCACCACTGATACGCTTCATCCTTTAGAAGTGATACTGCCCCTTTCAGCTTTTCTTTCTCAGTCAGGTCAAGATCATCCATGATCCTTTCAGTTGACTCTAGCCAGTATTCTGCTGCACTGGGTGCCACTCCTGACACACCCCGGAATACCTCCGCTTCATTAGATCGGAGTCGCTCGGGAACAGATTTCCGAGCTCCCAAATTTCCACCAGCCCCAGCCACCATCTCCAAGACTCGCAAAACAGCTTGCGATACAGCCTCACCACCGGTCTGATCCTGCTCCTCAGCTCTAAAAGTAGGAGGTGGTGGTGGCGGTGGTACTTCGTTTTCAGAACCTTGACCTGACCTGACGGGTTCAGACACCGTCATCCTACCCCTACCGCGTCCACGGTGTCCACGTCCTCTAGAACTCATTCTATCTACTGCGCTTTTAATCTGATTAAGAAAATTTTTTTATGCGTTAGCATTTGTTCCACTTTATTAATCGCGAAGAAGTTTTATGCAGAAAGTTTAGTTAGGGATTCTTTCGAGCAAACAAGTTTTCAGTCTTCTATCCTAGTTCACACAAAGGAGTACATGCATCCATTCCCTAACACTTTCCATACCTATTCACTCTTCGGACATTTCTGCCCATTTCTAACCCAGGGGTATTTTCGTCATTTTCCTACAGGGGTATTTTCGTAATCAAATCCGAGAAATTTCCAAAACTTTAATAAAACACGTCACTTTGAAATTCCCAAAATTGAAGAGCATTTCTGAAAATGTGTAAAATTTGAAGTTATGGCATCATTTCGGAAACCAAGGGTATTTTGGTAATTTTGCAATTTGAGGGCGTTTTCGTAATTTTCCAAAACCAAAGTATTTTATTGATGATTTTCAAAGCTAAGTTGTTGAATATTTATAAAATAGTTGAAATTTTGAGCAAAACCATTAAACTGATATTTTTTGAACCGAGGGCATTTTAGTAATTTTACCCCTAAGGGCATTTTTGTAATTTTCCACAAATCAAGTTTTTCGAGGAAAACATTGTAAAAATGACGTTCTCAGATTTGAAAGAGTTATTGCAAAAGTTTTGAAAACATTAGGGTTGTTGTTTCATTCTTTTCGAAAACATGGCTAATTCCCTTTTCGGGTTTTAATCATTATGGTTAGCCTATGACCGAGCCCTCTTGGTCAGGGTGAACCAAAGCTACGCACCAGGCAGGATTCCTGCGAAGAGGAGGTGAGTCACGAGGACTGCTTAAATACCAGGCTCTTCCGGATCCAATCCTCGACATGCGTACAGGGGTTACCACACCCTAGCTCAATGGCTAAGTCATAGATTGGTTTGGTTCCTTAAGTCTTATGTTTGGTTTGTGTGTTTGAGTACTCTAATCCTAGGGTTCAGGTTCCTATAAGTCTATCTACGTTCCATGCTTCCTACCCTTCTACAGAATAAAATTCACAAAAAGGTTTAGATGTACTTACCTGGGCGGATCGGTGCCGGAGACTCGGGCCATGCTGTTCAAAAACCAAAAAAATCATTCCATAAGGCCTACCAAAACGTTTTTGGGCCTTGGGCCCCCACAGCCGAGCTTTGAACTGGGCTCTGATACCAATTTTGTAACAACCCAAACCCGGCCCAAATTTTAAGGCCGAATCTAGCTTGTTACAGTAGAAAACATTTTTGAGAAATTCGTTTTCCTAAATCAATTTAAGTTGTTGAAAACCTTTTGTTTGAATGTCTTGTAAAAACTTTATTTAGTGTTTATTAGAAAATTTATTTAAGCCAAGTTAATATAAAATTCCAAATGTGCCCGATGGCACGTTAAAAACAATTTTCGTTTTAACTTGGAAAACATGTGATTTAAATTCAATAATAATAGCATAGCTTAAAACAAGTATCCAACATATGAAAAATAGCAAAAATAAAGTGTCAGGAGGCCTTATTACATTCGAAATAAAATTTAAATCAACAATCCAAAAATAAATAAACTGAAATTCAAAGTCTATTAAAATTTAAATCCCACTGCATGGCCACCTCGAGTCAACCCGGCTCCACATCCGCGATCTACATGTCACCTGAAAATATAAAGGAGAAGGTGAGTCACCAAGACTCAGTATGTAACCCTTCCCCCGTATTTAAACAATTTCATACACAGCATATAATCAATCATCATGTACTAAGTCATGCACCCGACCTAGCCAACCAAACGCCTTTGTCTACCCCGTGTGGTACCAAACCACTGGTGGTGCCAAACCACTGGTGACATATAGTCACAGATGTGATGCCAAATCACTGGAGGTGCCAAACCTCTGGTGTCCGTAGACACAATCGATTGATGGGGCCAACCCATCGTGTGATGCCAAATCACTGGCGTCAATCCCTTATGATAATTTGTGGGGCCAACCCACTGTGGTGCTAAGCCACTGGGACGAGACGCGATGAGGTACCAAACCTCTGGAGGTACCAAACCTCTGGTGACCGTAGTCACAGTGTGTTACCAAAATACTGGTGCCCGTCAGCACGAATATACTGCCCCTTCCACTCATTAATCCCACATCAGTCATATATATATATATATATAATCACATGCTTAAATCTCATGTATCAGTACATCATGCTTTTCAAAAGCATCAAATAACAAATTCATATTAACAGGTACTTACCTGAATCACCATCTATACCGATATGGTATATTATCCAATGCTACATAAAATCAAGATAGCATTCACAACAATCAGCACATTTAACAAGTTATACGTGTGTATGTACACACCTGTCACCACCGAATGCTCTAAATCCCGAAAAGACAGGTCGGCCACACCAGATCTCTCTGCACCTATATTCGGCCAACCATGGGATTAGTATTATGGCCTATTCGGCCAACCCAATTAATAAAAAGGGGTCATCTTTTGAACCCGAATCTTACCTACTCGCTTTGAATACTAGCTTCAGCACCCGAATCACGAATCTGGTTCACAAACTATAATCAGTCATTAGACAATGTCAATCGCCTTCGGCTTTTAATCACTTAAAATAATAATCCATTAACAATAGGCCCTTACCACCACTTACCAACGTCGACAATTAACAAATGAAGGCTTGATTGAAATATCCCTGAGTACCTTCACTAATCGATTGCCACAAGAAATCCCGAGAACACCTCTGTCTTCCTGATATTCGGCCACAAGGAATCTTAATAGGGGGGAAGGAGATTTCGGCAACAAGGGTGGAGGTTATTCGGCTATGAGAGATAGGAAAAATATAGGGATTTCGGTTTAAGAAGAAAAGAAATAGATGAGATATGGAAGTGTGGAGAATTCGGCAAAAGGCTAAGAAAAAGGAGAATGGTTTTCGGGGAATGAAAAAGAATTGAAAGATGGAATATTGGGAAGGGTAAAATTCGGCTATGCATCAAATGAAGAAAAAAAAATATAAGATGGTACATAGGTGCTTTTATAGGCATTCGGCACCCCCCCTTTTTGAGCTTGCCGTCCACTTCTCCTTGAAGTGTTTAAAAAAATTCACTCACTACCTAAAATAATTCTAGGCCACTCA
Source organism: Gossypium australe (assembly GCA_005393395.2). NCBI lineage: Eukaryota > Viridiplantae > Streptophyta > Magnoliopsida > Malvales > Malvaceae > Gossypium > Gossypium australe. The sequence goes on along the minus strand of CM016618.1, from coordinate 81,564,879 downwards.
TTGAAGCAATTCAAATTGAATTTGAATACTTAAAATAATAATCAAATAATAATTCCATTTAATCCTATTTGTTTATCACCTCTTCAAGATAACAATAAAATAAATTAATATTTATCCACCCCACTCCAGCCGAATTTGAGAGTCCAAATTGAATCCATTCATGCCAGCAGCATAAAAAATAAAACAATAAAAACTCAAAGTGCAGCCCCTGGGGTTCAAACCAGCGTCCCCAAGCAGCAGTAGCACCTTTAAGCGCCCCAACCAACTCTTCCCTTTGGCCTTTCATGTTAAATAACCCCCACATTTAATTATAAGGCCTTCTAACGTGAGCCCAGCACCGCATATAAAAATTAAAACACATACCTCTGCTTCCACTACTCGAACCTAGGACCAGCTAGGTCCCTTGCTGCATGATGCGCCCCAGGCCACTCCACCAGCCCGTCTTTCTTGTCCAAATTCCTCACTAAATATTTTTAAGGCCTTTCTAAGCCACTCCAACACCCAAAACAAAAATAGAACGCCACTTGCAGCCATCGTGCCTCGAACCCAGGCCCTTGCTGGCGTTACTTCCAGCCCTTAAGTGGCACCTTGTAGCCACCTTGCCAAGGCCTACTTTGTGCCATAAATTACCAAAAAATTATTCTTAAGGCCTCCCTTGGCCCAATTCCCTTTTCCACTAAAAATCCAAAATTTTCCAAAGTCTTCCCGTTTACTCCGAGCGTTCTCAACACCTCTAAAACACATCCAAGCATACCCAAAAACCTACTAGAACTTGAATTATACCCAACATGCATAGCCCCTAAACCAGGGTGTTACAGAAATAAAATATTTCGTTTTCGCGAAGGTGATTTTTTTTAATCTGTTCGTTTTCTTTTATATATTTATTTTATTTTGCAAATATAACTATTATTTCGAGAAAGTAAAAAGGAAGAAAAGAGTTTACCTATTGACGACGGAAACCGTCGACCCAGACCTCCAGCCACCGGCCACGGAGGCGCGTGTGCGAGTGGCCCAGATGAACAGACGCAGCTCTCTTCCCCTCTTTTTTCAGAGGATTCTAAGTTTTTTTTTAAAAAAAACCCTAAAGCAAATGATTTTTTTAGAAAACTGACTTTTATAAATAAAAGCAAACGGCGTCGTTTTCGTCCAAGCCTGACCCGCATGTTGACCCGGATCCGAACAAGGATTCGCGTGTTTTTTTGAAAATGGAAAAATTACCCTTTTGATCCCCCCGATATTTTATTCAATTTAATTACATCCTATTAACTAATTCAAAATTTTAAAATTAACCCTGGAAATCTGTTTATATTTCAATTTAATCCTTTTTTCCTCTTTCAATTTTTTATTTTGATATTAATTTATGTATTATATTAAATATTTTATAATAATTATTTATATTAATTTATTAAATTGTAAATATCTATTATTTTGTCTTTTTATTACATATTATTTTTAGATTAATATAATAGTTATTATTTTTTAATATTTTGTATATTATATAATATTATATCGTATATTATTTTTTAACTAAAATTATTTATAATTTGCAATTTTTTTTATTTCATTATATACCTTTTTTCAACACATCGTTTATATGGCTTATATCATGTATGTCCTTTTTATCTATTATTTAAATTTACGTGAAATATGTTCATAGTTAATTTTATTATTTATTATATTTGTCTATACTTCGTCATGTATTTGTAATTGCTTTAATATAGGAATTATTATTTGTCATATTTCGTATTATTACTGCCTATCTTAAATGTTAGTATGTTATAATTGTTTTCTTATAAATTTATGCTCAATAATTTATGAATGCAATATTGTCACTTGGAGTATAAAACATATTTTTTTACAAAACTGCTATATTTCATTTAAAGTTTTTTAAAAAATAAGGCAATGTTTAGATATTTAGAAATTCGAAAATTAGTGCCCTAACGTGTTGGGTGCGATTTTCCGTTTGGCTAAATAACTAAATATCTTTTTAAGTTTCATAAATTTTGAGACGATTTTGATTATAAAGGTTTTAAAATATCACGTCCTAACGTGTTGGATGTGATGTTTATATTCCTTTGGAACAAGAAAATCTCAAATTTTAACTTAAAATGCTCAAAGTTGTTTTAGAAATCATATTTTTAAATACTTTTAAATTTCAAATATTTGGACATGATTTTATCGATTAGGTACCAGTTTTTGGGCGTTATGAGAGTGCTAACCCTTCCTCATACGTAACCGACTCCCGAACCTATTTTCTTGTTTTTGCGGACCAAAATCAAATGTTTTAAAATAAAACGTTTTACAAGGTGATCCAATCACACCTAAGTAAAAAAGATTGGTGGCAACTCCCATTTTTGTTTTTCAAAGTCGATCCCCATTTTTTCAAAACCCGAGTTTAAAATGATTTCGACACACAGTATCTCTTATTATACTTGCAACTATACCTCGTTATTTTTTATTTTGAATGGTCATTTTGATTAATCCTGAACTTTTTATAAGTTCTTGAATATTTCTAGTACTAACTTTTATTTATTTTATTAATCAGTTATTTTTATTGAAGTTTTATTAATTATGTAATATTTTATATTTTAATTGTTTGTTGTTTTTTATTAGTTTGAATGATATCGAATCTAATCAAATTCGAATTTGTGGTTCTTGATATTTCAGGCAAATATTATTTGTTATAGGTATTATTATATGCTAAAATTCACCTAAGATGCTAAAGGTTTGGAAAATATAATTTTAGCAAATCAAGAGGCATCAAATCAAGGTAAAAGTAATAATTTTTATCCGTCATCATGTACATGAAGTATTAAAAGTGAAATATTTAACTATGAAAGATCTTTGTGAGTTGTGGAATAATCTGAAAGAACGATTTCACCATAAAAAACGATAATACTCCTTAAAATTTGTTATAATTGGATACACTTATGATTGCAAGATTTTAAGACTGTAAGTGAATACAATTAAGAAATTTTCAAAACTAGTTTTCGATTAAAATTATGTGGAGAAAAAATAATTGATGAGAACTTATTAGAGAAAACCTTTTCAAATTTTCATGGATCTAATGTGGTTCTACAACAACAGTATTGTGAAAAAGGATTTAAAAAATATTTCGAATTGATCTCATGCCTTCTGGTAGTTAAGCAAAAAACAAGTTATTGATGAAAAACCATAGAATTTCGTCTCATTGGTTTTGCTCCATTTTTGAATTGAATGTAGCAGTACATAACAATTATGAAATGGAAATTATAGAGATTATGGTTGCGGACGTAGTTGGAGACGTGGTCAGGAACATACTAGTAACTGATATCATGTTGGTTATAACAATACTACTTCTAACCACCAGAAAAAGAATAATAATGAAGGAAAGAAAAGGGTGGTCAAAATAATACTTCAAAGCTTATTGAAAATTTATGCTAATGATGTGGTACGAAGGGACATTGGTTATGTACTTGCTGTACGTTTGAGCATCTACAGAAACTTTATCAAGCATCTATTAAAAGGAAGGGAAAAATTATTGAGACAAATTTTACATCCCAAAATGATGAAATGGAGGTTTACAAAAAAGATGAAAATTTTTACTATGATGCTAAAACTAACCATACTTACAAGAATAATGATATTCATGGCCTGGATGTGGAAGATTTCTTTGAGAATCATGATGCCAAAATTTAGAAAATATGATATTATCTAGAAATTTTATTATTCTTGTTTTTATGTTTTAAGTATCCTTTTATTTTTCCTTACTAGTTTTATATATTTTTCTATGACTATTTTCAATATTTCTTACAGTGTATTTTGCTTGTTTTTAATGAAGAACATGATTATTTTTTGTTGGATCTAAGATCGATGGAGACACATGTCTTGCATATAATGCCACAACACATACTATATTGAAAGAAATTTTTTTTTTCTCATTTGACGATAGGTGATGCTCATGTTAGTACTATATTGGGTAGTTCAAAATTTACTGAAGGCTTTAGAAGAGTTATTATATTATTACCTAAAGGGACAAACATTGTCATTGATGTTGTTTTATTTTTCATTAAGTCTCAAAAGAAATCTATCGAGTTTTAAAGATATTTGTCTTAATGAATGTCATATTGAGATTATGAATGAAAAATCTATTGAATACTTATATATCACAACTGTTAAATGTGAAAAGAAATATGTTTTTAAAAGACTACTTATTTTTTTATCACGTTTATACTATACACATATTAGTGTAATCGAGACATGTTACTACAAATAAGAAGTTTGTAGAACCACGTACTTTTATTATTTGGCATTACTGGTTAGGCCATTTCAGATCTATTATGATGTAAAGAATAATCAATAATTTAATTGGACACCCATTAAAGAATCAAAAGATTTTTAAATTCAAGGAATGCTCACGTGTTGCATGTTCTCAAGGAAATTTTATTATAAGACCATCACCAGCAAAAGTTGGGATTGGGTCTCCCACATTTTTGGAATGTATTCAAGGTGATATATGTGGACTCATTCATCCACCATGTGTACCATTTAGATTTTTATAGTTTTTATATATGCATCTACTAGGTGGTCACATGTGTGTTTATTATTAACTTGCAACTTGGCTTTTACGGTACTACTTGCTCAAATAAATCGAGTAAGAGCATAATTTCCAAATTATGCAATCAAGACTATCCATTTTAATAATGCTGGTGAGTTCACATCCCAAGCTTTTAATGATTATTGTATGTCAATTGGGATAAAAGTTAAATATCCTATAGCTTATGTTCATACACAAAATAGTTTAGATGATTTGTCTATCAAACGTTTCCAATTAATAACTTGGTCACTGCTTATAAGAACATAACTCCTTATTACAACTTGGGGATATACTATTTTGCATGTAGCAACACTTGTGCACATTAGGCCAACAAGTTATAATAGATACTTCCTAATTATAATTGACTTTTGGACAGGAACCAAATATTTCTTATCTTAGAATTTTTGGATGTGCAGTATATGTTTCAATCACTTTACTACAATGCATAAAGATGGGTCCCAAAAAGAGGTTGGGTATATATGTCGGTTATGAATCTCCTTTTATAATTAAGTATCTCAAACAGTGGAGATTTATTTACAACATGACTTGTTGATTGTCACTTTAATGAAACAATATTCCCAACATTAGGGAGAGAGGAAAAATAGTCGGTAAAAGAAATTAAATAAAATAAGTTATCATTATCTCAATTAGAACCTCGTACAAGTCAAAGTGAATACGAAGTTCAAAAGATAATACATTCACAAAACATTGTCAATTAACAGCTAGATGTATTCACTTACTTAAAGAGAGTTATTAAATCTCACATACCAGTTGAAAATGCTCCAATATGAATTGATGTCTCAATAAGACAAACTATTTAGTGCTAAAGAAAGTAATCCACACTTAAAGCATGGAACACCGACTGGTTCTAAATATAAAAATCCTCGTAAAAAGAGAGGAACAAACTGTAACACCCGTATCTCGTCTCCTTTGCCGGATTAAGGATTTGAGTGTTACATAACCAAACATAACAATTTATCTTAATTCAGAACAAATATTCAATTAAATTATAAACATATATCAATTCATAGAATAAATATGCACATGGGCCTTGATTGGGGTTTATGGTTCTCTAAAATTAATTTGAAAGCAATCGGGGATCAAAATGAATTAAAACATATATATACATGATACTTGCATTCCTAATAATTATATAATTAACTAAATTATATTCACATGTACATGCAAAGACATCAATTAACAAGAAGATAATAGTAAAAATTATGAGTGAAACACATTAAGTAGCAAATAACTATGAACTTACATCTAAAGCACTTCCAGTTTAAACACAGGGACTACTTCGTAATTTTTCATTTTCCTCGGCTATTGTCTTTTTTTATTCAAATCTTGATCTATATAGTAATTAAATGGAATCTATTAATTTCACATTCAATACAATACATATGACTCTTAAATTTTCATTAATTACACTTTTTCCTAAACTTTTACATTTTTCACAATTTAGTCCCTAAACTTAAAATCTCTAATTTTAGAAAAATTTGCCAATTATTCATGCTAGCCGAATATTTACCCTCTTATTTCCAGCCCATCTAAATTCTAAATTCAAAACATTTCCCCATGAATTCTAACATTTACTCAATTCAATCCTTTAATAAAAGGCTAACAAAATTACTTAATAAACTAATTCAAATTAACACTTATAATTTCCACTGCATCAAATAACATCCAAATTAACAAGGTTTCATCCATGGCATCATTTAAAATTTTGACAGCTTTAAAAATGGAGGTACGAGTTAGTTGGACCTAGTTGTAACGATCTTAAAAACATAAAAATTACAAGAAACGGTATAAAAATTCTCACATGCATGCATCCAAAGCTTGGCCGAACCCTAACCTTACATAAACATGGTGTTTCGGTAGTGGAAGAGGATAATTGGAGAAGATGATAGCTTTATCATCTTTTTGTTTCTTTTATTATTTTTATAAAATTACCATAATGCCCTTTAATTAAACTTATAAAACATCAAATATGCTTACCCCTAACTGTCCACATGATTAGCAATGGTTTAATTACTATTTAAGGCCACCAACTAAGTTTCTATAGCTATAGAACTCAATTTACTAATAACAACTAACTTTCACCACTTTTACGATTTAATCCTTTTTACTTAATTAACTATCTAACCATTAAAATTTCTTAACCATATTTTAATATGACCTTCATATAACTATATAATAATTAATTAAATAATAAAACACCTCAAATGTAGAAGTTGTGTTCCCGAAATCACCATTTCCGACACCACTAAAAAACGAGGTATTACACAAACATTCAAGATGGTCATATTGTGGAGGTAAGTGCCCAAGAAGAGTTGTATGACATAACTAAAAACAAAACTCAAAAGAGGCTCAAGTACTTGAAAATAGTGATAATGGAAAGATCTTGATAAGTTATGTCACTTTAGGAAAAAGATGGAACAAAAAAGATATAGTTGTTAACAACATTTTTGCTTATAATGTTTTATTGAAATAACAAAATAAAATGAAGATCTTGAGCCTAAATTTGTTGAGGAATGTAGAAATAGGAAATATTGGTCAAATTGGAAAGATGCAATTAAAGTAAAATTGAATCCACTTGCTAAAGGTAAGGTTTTTGGCCATATAGTCCAAAAACCTAAAGATGCAAATTCGGTAGGATATAAATGAGTATTTGTGGGAAAACGAAATGAGAAAAATAAAGTAGTAAGATATAAAGCACGACTTATAGCACACGAATTTTCACAAAGGCTCGACATTAATTATGAAGAGTGTAACACCCCAAACCTGGCCCAGACGTTATGGCCGAATCTGGCGTGTCACATTGAAATGTTTTTCGAAAACCATGTTTTCATTGAAAACCCTTATTCAAATTTAAAAGTTCTTGCCATTTAAAACTTGTATAAAACCTTAGTTTGCGTTTGTTTATTTTCAATCAAGGTTTATTAAAAAGTTATTACCTTCAAAACCTTATTGTTGCGGAAGCTTAATTTAAAGCAAATATTTACGAAAACGTGATATTTAAAAACTGAGTTGCGAAAACGTAGTGTTAGAAAATAGATATTATTTTGGAAAACCGCGATCTACTTTTAACAAATAGGAAACATAATAAACATAAAATCCCAAACTAAAAACCAGAAATTAAAAGAGGTCTTATTACAACCCAATAATAAAGCAGTTTAAGTAAGGTAAAATAGAATATTAAAATTTAAAGCTGTTCGTAGTGTGGCCACCTCCGAGTCCTCCAGTACGTCGAACCGCTTACTGAGGATTACTTGAAAAATTAACAAGACGGGGGTGAATTTACGAAAACTCAGTGTGTACAACCCTCGTCGATCATAACGTATGCATCATATCAATCCGAGCCTAAGCCCATTATAGTAACGGTGGCATTTGAGCCTTAGCCCATAATAGCCTCAGCTGGGCCTGAGCCCATATCTCAATCAAATCAGATCATGTAATGCACAAATACCCAACCAACCCTGCATTCCGAGTCCCGTCCAACCCTACACTCCTGTGGGGATTAAATTGACCCACCCATCCCTACACTCCTTATGTAGCACCGGTTGCGGCACTAACCAATATTGCAGCAGAGCTGCCAATCTCATAATCGGCTTAAAGCCACCGGTGGATCCACAGTCGTCAAGCGACTATGCGACCCTAACAAATCATATACTTCCTCCAAATCAATGATCCCATCCCCTATACAACATAATATCATATGAATGCAAACATATCATCAAATGGCATACAAGATCAGTCATGTATCATATAAGGGTATTTTAGATATTTTGCCCTTCAAGAGCATAACGGTCATTTTACCCTATAGGGGTATTACGGTCATTTACCCTATGGGATATTTCGGTCATATTACCCTATGGGGGTATTTCGATAATCTTACCTTACAGTCAACGGTGTGAATAGGCCCAAGGCCCATTATGCGGCCCTTGTGGGCCTACACGCCCGTGTGGCCTAGTAAGCCCAGAAATGATCTTAGCCATGTGAACGACACAACCGGGTCCAATAATTTCCACATGTCTTGGAGATTTGCTTTGTCCACACGGCCATTTCGGCCCAACGTGGCCCAAAATGGCCTAAGCCCATAAGATTGCTTATGGTGGCCTCTACAGCCAAACACCCATGTTTCGTGGGCTTGGTTCACCATACGAGCATTAGCACGCCCGTGTGGCCTCAATTATCGTATTTCCTACTTTTCGATATTTCAGCATTTCGGCATTTGCTGATCTACAATTGGAGTGGTGTATGTACACACCTTGTCGGAGAAAAACGCAGTAGCCCACGAGCGTAGAACCTATATTCGATTAAGGTATTCGGTTAGTCATTCTATTAATAAGATTTAACAAGCCTTTCTAATACAGAAGCCGAACCCAAGATTAATACGTACCTTAACTGAATCAACTTATACTTCCTAAGCCGTTTGATTATGAATCGATCTCACCTCCTTGTGGTTTATCTGTACCACAACCATTATTAAGCATCAATATCCAATAACCAAGGTTAATCAAATACTAACCTAAGGAAAACATACGGCTAACAAGAGAACTAGCATTCGGTCAATGATTGGAAACACAAACCACCTACCCCTAACAACCGGCTAATAGATAAATTGCACTCAGATAACCCTCAAGAAAAGAACAGATTCGGCATTACAGAGGCTGGAGCAACAGATGAAGGAAATATTAATATTCAGTTACAAGGACAGAGAATATTTGGCTATAACATTCGGCCACAAAACCGACAAACCTTTGATGATGATGATTAAAGAAGATGGAGAGGAAGAGAATCGATCAAGTACAACAATCAAATTTTGACCAAATCAGAAGAGAAGAAGAAGAAAAGATAACTAATATTCGGCCTAATTCCAAATTAAAAAATAATACTCAAGGTTGACAGAGATGAAAAGTTGCAGAAAAAGAAATAGAGAGAAGAAGAATTCGATTTTTGATAACTGAGAAGAAGAACTTCGAATGAGTAAGAAAAGAGGGAGAGAAGGGATTGGTTCGGTCAAATTGAGAAACAAGAAGAGTAGAAAAGTGCCAAGAGGAGAATAAAGGGAGAATCGACACAAGCAGCAATTGTCGCAAAGAAAATAGCAGAGAAAAGGGGTATTGCTCGATTTTGGAAAAAGGCAAAAAAAAAAAACTAAAATAAAAAGAATGACTAGAATAAAATCAGGTACTACCCACATTACTATTTCAAACCGAACAAAATGAGCCAAAAGCCGAAATGGCTAAAAGAAAAACGGCATCCCTACAACACACTAGCCGAATTTCTAAGAGCAAAAAACCTATTTCGACACAACTTCTCAAGCTTTCAAACTCCTTGAAAATCTTCACCTCCCTCTCCTTGATTTTCTCCCCTTATCCCTCCTTGATATCCTCCATGTTCCACTCCTTAAATCACTCATTTAACCCATTAGCACTCTCCAACACAGAATTCAAATCCAACACCAACTCTTGTCTACTCACGAGCAAAATAAATAATCTCATTTGCATGCAGTGAGACTTGAACCTCTGACCTCCTTGCCACACCTGTGACGCCACTTTGCTACAACACCACATGCTCTTTTGTGTCTCTTTTTAATCACAATTATTTAAAAGGCTTAAAACCAGGAGTCATGGTTCCCCTAATGCTAAAAAATAAAAATTTTCCATATGCCATGGCTTGAACCCAAGACTTCATAGAAGCCCTTTAACCTTCCAGAATCACTCACCCATCAGATCTAACATGCAATTGTGTCGTTCTCTTGTTCTCAAAAATATTAAACGCTCCCATGCCCAAGGCCCAATTCTTCTAGGCCCAAAATTCAGGGCGTTACAGCTCTACCCCCTTAAAGAAATTTCGTCCTCGAAATTTCCAGCTATTTAATAGCCGCACATAGAGGTGGGCATAGGTCGGGCCGGGTTCGAGCAGGGCCCAATAAAAAATTTAGGCCCGTTCATTGGGCTCGGGCCGGGCCCAAAAAATGGGCCTAAATTTTTGCCCAAGCCCGGCTCATATAAAAATGCTAAAACCCGGGCTCGGCTCGGCCCGTCTGTATTAATTTTTTATTTTATTTTATATAATTTTTAAATATATATAATACATCAAAAATATTAAAAAATCAAAATAAATATTTTTTAACAAATTGAAAATAAATTTTAAAAAATATGTAGACTTAAATAACACTAAAATAGATGCAATTTAACAAGCAAATGCCTCTAAAATAATAACAAAATTAACAAATGTCTTTAAAATAATAACAAAATTAACAATAAAATAAGTTTTATATAATATCTAAAAAATAACAACAAAATAATAGAAACATAATAGTAAAATGGTAGCAAAATAAGGATAAAAATAATAAGAAAATAATATTAAAAAAATAGTTTTTTTTCCATTAATGAATTCGGGCTGGGCCCGGGCCAAAAATGCCTTACCTGAGCCCGGCCCATTTTTTAAACGGGTTTTACTTTTTTGTCCAAGCCCATTTTTCGGGCCTATATTTTTGCCCAAACCCTCTCACATTTCGGGCGGGCCTTCGGGCCGGGTCGGGCCGCCCGGCCCATGCCCACCTCTAGCCGCACAACACAGGTTACACCACTACGCTTTTGCTGCGCAATCTAATCCTAATTGCAAATTAGGTAAATAGTACACTATGGGTAAAGTACGTACCAATATTCACATTTGGAGTGTCTCCGTCTTCTCGGCGACGTGCAGCATAAACCAAAGCTGGCTGCCTCGCCTACGCATGACCAGGACATCTACCTGGAGCTCCACGACCCAAATCGTTTCCACCCCTAGCTTGTCCACGGCCTCTAGGTAGCTATTGTCCACCCCTAGGTGGCTATACATCACCCCTACCAAAAACTTATATCTGATCCGATCTTCTGGGACACTCTCTGAGACGGTGTTCCATGGAACCACAACTCAAACAAGCTTCCGTCCTCCTCCAGCACTCGCCCACATGACCTTTCCCACAAATAGCACAAGGTGGTAACCTAGTAGTAGCAACAAGGGGCCCAGCTCTGACTGGCTCATCTACTCTGGCCCTTCTCTTAGGTCTCTGATCAGAATTGGAGTGCTCAGAATCCCTCTTGTTTCTGCCCCTTTCTCTTACTCAGTTTAGGCGCTCAGAGCACTTCACATATTCAGTGATCTTTGCTTTCTCCACCAATGCTGCAAAACCCCGCTCCCTTTGGGGAGCAATCAGTACTCAAAGACTGTCTCTGAGGCCATCTTCGAACCAAACATAACGTTCATAATCTGTTGCCACTATTCATTTAGCATACCGACTGAGTCGTAGGAACTCCGCCTCGTATTCTGCCACAAATCTGTCTATCTGAGTCAAGTTCAAGAATTTCCTCCTCCGGGCATCCACATAACTTACGCCCACGTACTTCCCTTGAAATGTGGACTTGAAGAACTCCCAAGTGACTCGGTCAAGCTGAATGCCCTCTTTCACAGTAAGCCACCACTAGTAGGCTTCTTTTCGCAGCAACAATACCGTACCTTTCAGTTTTTGTTCCAAAGTGCAATCCAAGTCATCCATTATCTTTTCGATGGCCTCCAACCAATATTCAGCCACATTAGGGGGCCACTCCCGCGATACCTTTGAAAATCTTTGCTCCATTTGATCGAAGTCGCTCCGAAATTGACCTACGGCTTACAATACCATTGTTGGGCCCAACGACCCTTTCTAGAATTCTTAGCATTACTTGGGACAATGCATCATCCCCAGTTGCCCGATCATACGACCCTGTCTCAGGTACTGGTGAAGCCGGAGCCTCTCTCGCTTCAACATTGGGCATATGGCCTGATGCCGAAGATCCAGCCCTAACACTTCTACGGCCTCTGCTGCAGCCTCTTGCACCTCTTCTGGTGCTCATTATCGCTTCGCGTATTATCTGAATTAGAAATTTTATGAATTTAGCTCATAGTTTCAATAATTAAACAGTTGTTTTATGGAAGTAGTAGTTAAGAGCTGTTTTCGCAATCGCAAGCTCACTACAATTTTAGTTTCCTATAGTTTCTCAGTTTACTCTAGCGTGTCACATTGAAGTGTTTTTCGAAAACCATGTTTTCATTAAAAACCCTTCTTGAAATTTAAAAGTTCTTGCCATTTAAAACTTGTATAAAACCTCAGTTTGCGTTTGTTTATTTTCAATCAAGGTTTATTAAGAAGTTATTACCTTCAAAACCTTATTGTTACGGAAGCTTAATTTAAAGCAAATGATTTACGAAAACGTGATATTTAAAAACTGAGTTGCGGAAACGTAGTGTTAGAAAATAGTTATTATTTGGAAAATCGCGATCTACTTTTAATAGATAGGAAACGTAATAAACTGAAAATCCTAAATTAAAAACTAGAAATTAAAAGAAGCCTTATTACAACCCAATAAGAAAGCGGTTTAAGTAAGGTAAAATAGAATACTAAAATTTAAAGCTGTTCGTAGTGTGGTCACCTCCGAGTCCTTCAGTACGTCGAACTACTTACTGAGGATTACCTGAAAAATTAAAAAGAGGGGGGTGAGTTTACGAAAATTCAGTGTGTACAACCCTCATCAATCATAAAGCATGCATCACATCAATCCAGGCCTAAGCCCATTACAGTAACGGTGGCATTTGGGCCTTAGCCTATAATAGCCTCAATCAAATCAGATCATGCAATGCACAAATACCCAACCAACCCTGCACTCCGAGTCCCGTCCAACCCTACACTCCTGCGGAGATTAAATCGACCCACCCATCCCTACACTCCTTATGTAGCACCGGTTGCGGCATTAACCAATATTACAACAGAGCTGCCAATCTCATAATTAACTTAAAGCCATCGGTGGATCCACAGTCGTCAAGCGACCATGCGACCCTAACAAATCATATACTTCCTCCAAATCAATGATCCCATCCCCCATGCAACATAATATCACATGAATGCAAACATATCATCAAATGGCATGCAAGATCAGTCATGTATCATATAGGGGTATTTTAGATATTTTGCCCTTCAAGGGCATAACGGTCATTTTACCCTATAGGGGTATTACGGTCATTTGCCCTATGGGGGTATTTCGGCAATCTTACCTTACAGTCAACATTGTGAATAGGCCCAAGGCTTATTATGTGGCCTATGTGGGCCTACATGCCCGTGTGGCCCAGTAAGCCCAGAAACCACCTTAGCCATGTGAACGACACAGTCGGGTCCAATAATTTCCACATGTCATGGAGATTTGTCCGTGTAGGGCCCACGAGCCCATTGGGTCCACATGACCATTTCGACCCAACGTGGCCCAAAATGGCCTAAGCCCATGAGATCGCTTATGGTGGCCTCTACAGTCAAACGCCCATGTTTCATGGGCTCGATTCACCACAAGGGCGTTTGCACGCCCGTGTGGCCTCAATCGTCGTATTTCCTACTTTTCGATATTTCGACATGTGCCGATCTACAATTGGAGTGGTGTGTGTACATACCTTGTTGGAGAAAAATGCAATAGCCCACGAGCGTAGAACCTATATTCGATTAAGGTATTCGGTTAGCCATTCCATTAATAAGATTTAACAAACCTTTCTAATACAGAAGCTGAACCCAAATTAATACCTTCCTTAACTGAATTGGCTTATACTTCCTAAGTCGTTTGATTATGAATCGATCTCACCTCCGTGTGGTTTATCTGTACCACAACCATTATTAAGCATCAATATCCAATAACCAAGGTTAATCAAATACTAACCTAAGGAAAACACACGGCCACCAAGAGAACTAGCATTCCGTCAATGATTGGAAGCACAAACTACCTACCCCTAACAACCGGCCAAAAGATAAATTGCACTCAGACAACCATCAAGAGAAGAACAGATTCGACACTTCAGAGGCTGGAGCAACAGATGGAGGAAAGATTAATATTCGGTTACAAGGATAGGGTATATTTGGCTACAACATTTGGCCACAGAACCAACAAACCTTTGACGATGCGGATTAAAACAGATGGGGAGGAAGAGAATCGGTCAAGTACAACAATTAAATTTTGACCAAATCAGAAGAGAAGAAGAAGAAAAGATAACTAATATTCGGCCTAATTCCAGATTAAGAAAGAATACTCAAGGTTGACAGAGATGAAAAGTTGCAGAAAAAGAAATAGAGAGAAGAAGAATTCGATTTTAGATAAGTGAGGAGAATAACTTCGAATGAGTAATAAAGGAGGGAGAGAAGGGATTGGTTCGGCCAAATTGAGAAACAAGAAGAGTAGAAAAGTGCCAAGAGGAGGAGAATAAAGGGAGAATAGGCACAAGCAGCAATTGTCACAAAGAAAATAGTAGAGAAAAGGGGTATTGCTCGATTTTGGCAAAAGGCACAAAAGAATTAAAATGAAAAGAATGACTAGAATAAAATCAGCTACTACCCACATCACTATTTCAAACCGAACAAAATGAGCCAAAAGCCGAAATGGCTAAAAGAAAAACGACATCCCTACAACTCACTACCCGAATTTCCAAGAGCAAGAAACTTATTTTGGCACAACTTCTCAAGCCTTCAAACTCCTTGAAAATCTCCACATCCCTCTCCTTGATTTTCTCCCCTTATCCCTCCTTGATATCCTCCATGATCCACTCCTTAAATCACTCATTTGACCCATTCAAACTCTCCAACACAGAGTTCAAATCCAACACCAACTCTTGCCTACTCATGAGCAAAATAAATAATCTCATTTGCATGCAGTGAGATTTGAACCTCTGACCTCCTTGCCACACCTGTGACGCCACCTTGCCACAACACCACAAGCTCTTGTGTCTCTTTTTAATCACAATTATTTAAAAAGCTTAAAACCAGGAGTTATGGTTCCCCTAATGCTAAAAAATAAAAATTTTCCATATTCCATGGCTTGAACCCAAGACTTCATAGAAGCCCTTAACCTTCCAAAATCACTCACCCATCAGATCTAACATGCAATTGTGTTGTTCTCTTGTTCTCAAAAATTTTAAAAGCTCCCATGCCCAAGGCCCAATTCTTCTAGGCCCAAAACTCAGGGCGTTACAAAGAGACATATTCTCTTGTGGTTGATGCAATCACATTTAGATATCTTATCAGTCTGGTATTATGTGAAAAACTTGATACATGTTTAATGAATGTTGTTACAACCTATTTGTATGGCTTACTTGATAATGGAATTTATATGAAAATCCCTGAAAAATTTAAAATTCCATAAGGAGTGTTTCCCAAGAAAATTGCTCGATCTTATTAAAGAAATCCTTATATGGATTAAAACAATTTGGTAGTATGTGGTAGAATCATCTCAATTAATATTTGTTGAAATAATGTTATAAAAATGATTGAATTTGTTCAGTTATTTTTATAAAAAGGTGTAGATCAATTTTTTTATAATTGTTGTCTATATTGACAATTTCAATATTATTGAAACTCTCGAAAAGCTTTAAACTACAATAAATTATTTAAAGAAAGAATTTGAGATGAAATAGTTTGGAAAAACAAAGTTCTGTCTTGGTCTGCAAATCAAGCATTTAAAGGATGAAATTCATGTCCATCAGTCAACTTATATAGAAAATGTCTTAAAGAAATTTTACTTGGATAAAGCACATCTATTGAGTACCTTGATGGTTGTAAGATCAATAGATGTGAACAAAGACCAATTTCGTCCTTGCGAAAATGATGAAGAATTTCTTGGTCCTAAAGTACCATATCAAAGTGTCATGGGGGTATTGATGTATCTTGCAAACAACATATGACCTAACATAGCATCCAATGTAAACTTGTCAGTAAGAGTTCTTGTCAGTAAGAGTTAGTTCTTCTCCAACATGTAGACATTGGAATGAAAGTAAACAAGTATTTAGATATATTAGAGGAACTATTGGTATAGGGTTATTTTATTCAAGCAATTTATGATCTCTATTAGTTGGTTATGCTGGTGCTGAATATTTATTGGATTCACATAAAGGTCGGCCTTAAATGAGATATTTATTTACATATGTAGGTACTACCATATCATGACATTCAACGAAACAAACATTAGTTGTTACCTTTTAAAATCATGTAGAAATAATTGCAATGCATGAGACAAGCCGAGAGTGTATTTAGTTAAGGTTTGTTGACCCAACATATTCAAAAGACACATGAAAAGATGCCAACTATATTATACAAAGAAAATGTAACATGTATAACTCAATTGAAGGGTGGTTACATCAAAGGTGACAAAACAAAACATATTCCACCAAAGTTATTATTCACTCATGTTCTTGTGAAGAAATGTGATAATACAAGTTCAACAAATTCGTTTTAGTGATAATATGATCAACCAATTTAACGAGACAACTTGTAATAGGAGGTTGTGTACTCTTTTCCTTCATTAGGTTTTAACATGATTTTTCCTAATAAGGTTTTAACGAGGTACATTTTCGTTGATGGACATCCAAGGAGAAATGTTGTAAATCCATTAATAAATGAATGCTCATATAACTTACCCCAATAATTTATTCTCTTGTAACCCCTACAGAATTTATTAAGGTGTCTTAATTCTTTTATTTATGTTTTTTTGTAACCTATGGTGATTGAGACCACATAAATAGAGAGCATGTATAAGTTTTTTGTATCCCGTAAAAGTTGGATTAGTCTTTCATTTTTTTTCTACTTTTCTCTTTTGTTCTTTCTATAATTCTCTTAATTTCAGAATATTTATATTTTTATAATTAAATTTAATTTTAAATAATAATTTTTCATTATCTTTTAAAACAATGAAACGGGCTATTTGATCGGGGCGGCCTGAAATTTTTTTTCATTAAGTCTAGAATATTTCTAATTTAGTAGTTTGATTTTAAGAAGAGAAGTTAAAATTAAGATTAAGGTATGGTATTTTAAATTTTATTAGAAAAACAAAATTCAATTGATTCATGCTAAATTCTAATTATGATAAACCCTCTTAATGAGTTTACAGATTGCGGATGATTAATTTTGTTCCGGTAGATATATTGAAAAATGAAAAGAAATTAAATTTATATTTGAAAAGATTAAAAATAAAATTTAAAATTGATTTGGTTGTATTCTGTTGGGCTGGATTTGGTTTCAATTTTGCAAGATATTGAAATGGGCAGTCGGATTCTTTTCTACAAATTTAATTTTAAGATACGAACAAGAAGATTTATGTTCATAATCCAAAACACCCACATTATTAAGACCATGTGATCGGTTGCTTTGGATTTATGCCGTCAAGAGATGATCAGGTAAATTATGTTCCCTCCATAATCAATATTGTAATATGAGGAAAGGGGAGAGACAAAGAAGATGGCCGACATGGACAAATTAAGATGGTGTTTCTTGTCCCAACTCGCAATTTTTATTTTTATTTTTTTACTTTGGTCCAACGTTGGGAATCAGGTGATGTATGGACCACAATTGTCCCATATCTATATTCTGCCACCTGTCATGCCATGTCAGACTATAACCCTTTATTTTAAATTTGAATAATTCAAATCTAAAATAAATGTAAAATTAAAATAATGTGAAAATAATCTTGTTATACTTCGTCAACTTAAGACATGTGACAACACAATAGGCTATTTGAGGAGTGATCTCTACTCGCTATTCAATTTGATTATTTAGCCTAGTAGATGTAGCCACTCAAAAAAATTAGCCACCCATTTCTCAAAAGGATACTACCACTCCTTTCTCTAGATATCTGATCTTCTTTTAGGAATGCGATTTTTTTTAATTATCAAACTCCACATGAGTTCAATTGCTCTGTGCCACCATTCAAAGGGAATGACAACATGTCCTATCATGGACATCCTCGTCCCATCATGGATATCTGCCCACTTTGATAATAAATTTGTCACGTTAAAACAACTTACCATGAGACCTCACCTATAAAGAACTCCACGAACGAGGAGGAAGGGATCGGCTCATCAACACTCTAGTCTATACTCTATCACTTTACTCTAAGCCTTCACTTCCACTATCTTTAGTCTCAATACCCTCTGACTTTTTGTCCAGACTTAAACCAATCTCTATCAACATCACCACATCCTCGTCCTTATTTTTTCTTTATCGATTCCATACATCAATAAACCTCATTTGAATATGTTGATTTCTAATTTCCCTACCTCTTAATTTTGTTTCCAAGCTGTAATACAATTGATTAAGAGCAAAAATATTTAGAAATATAGTTTTATGTGTGTTTAAGTAATTTTTTTGTTAAAAAATGATATTGCGCTTCAACCTAAGTTAATTATTGAATATTTATTATCGCTTTAGCAAGAGTAATCTTAAATATCATTGTTAACCTTCTTTAAAATTTGTGGTACGAGTATAGATTCAACAATTAAAATTACTTCGAAGGGACAAAAGCAGAATATTTTCTTTAAGGAGTTAAAATTAAATTATAAATTAAAAACTTAAAATATAAATTTAGCAACGTATTAATTTATAACTTCAGAAAGGTTACATTAAAACTTGACTATTTTTGGGCCCCTACTGCCTCACTTTAGCCCCTGCTTTAAAATTTGTGTAACAAAATATAATTTTAAGGTAATTATGTCCTCCTTGATTAAAAAAAAAAAAAACCAACCATCACACCTTTTAAAACACTTTTTCCTTCCGCCAAAAATGATGATTCGTATAATTTGTTTTTATCATAATCAAGATATTTATCGTTAGTAAGGTGATTAATTTTCTTGGTGTTTTTTGAAAAGTGTGAAATAATTTAAATATAATAATTACCTACTTATATGTCTTTGTATGTACATGGGGTAATTTAGATATAATAATTACCTACTTATATGTCTTTGTATATACATGGACTTGGACGTCGCAGTTAGTGTTGATGTTAATGTAGTGTTTCAATGTTTTTAAAATCGAATTGACGATCAAATCGATTAAATATTTTGTTTGTTAATTTAATTAATTTGACTAATTCATTCAATTTGATTAAAAGATTCATAAAAATAAAAATAATTAAAAATCATGTTTAACTGCCCGATTCAATTGATTTTTTTATCTAAGTAAATTGATTTGTACCAATCCCTAAATCAACTGATTCAATACCCCTCCAAATCAAACAACCTTGTAATGTTGGTGGTAGGTACGAGTTTTAGCCCTCTTTTTTCTCCTTTGTATTGTTTTTGAACTTTTCTAAAATTTTAATTCTTTTATATTTAAAATAATTTTAAAAAATATTTTAATTTCTGAAATATTATAATTTAATTTTTTATCCCAACATTAGTAGTCACTTAATTACGTTTTTCTTATCACTCAACTATGAAAAGTTACAAAATAGTCATCCAACTATCTTGGATTATTGGGTGTTTCTATTTTTATGTTAATTAGCTGGTGACCAAAAACAATAATTACCGTAATTTTTTATAATTTATTGATAGAAAAACATAATTGAGTTAATTTATTTCGTTTGATTATGATATGATATAATAGTGGGTGCGGAAAAAAGAGGTGAAAGTGAAAATAAAAAATAAGAGGAAGAAAGAAAATTGATGGAGATTTGTTGGATGAGTGTATAGATTTTGTGAAATCATTTAATGAGTTTAGTAAGTAAGTAATGTCTAACATCAGAAATAAGTGGCTTCCACCGATAAATGGAGTCCAATGCTTGATGTTCAAGTTTATATTATATTTATTATGAGTTCAACTATGACCTAGGAATGTCGGTATGATAATAACTTAATCTATTAATTTTGTAATTATTAAATTAAATCAAAGGGTAATATAGTTATTGATTAAATTTAGTTTAATTGGAATATTTGATATTATACTAATAAAAAATATATATTTAAATATTTAAAAATTTAAAGATTACGGTGTAGAAGTAAATATTATGTCAAAATAGAAAAAAGAAAAACAATATAACCAAAATTTTAAAATATTGTATTTAAAGTTTATTTCATAATTATTCTTTAAAAAAATTATCAATTAATAAAATTTGAGATTAGAACGTTAATACTATAAATCAATAATTAAAACTGGATAAGAATTTTTGTAAATCTCAGGCAAATCTAGCCTAAACTATTATTTAATAAATAAAATATTTAAAATTTCGTGTATATATTGAATAGGATCTCAAATCATTTTCGGATAAAAATATTTAAAAATCTCAAACTTTAATCTGATTAGACTCAAATAAATGGCATAATGGAGAGTCATGAGTGATTAAGGTATTCATATATATATATATATATTTCAAAATTTTGCTTTATGTTGAATATATATATTTATTTAAACATAATTAATAATGATTATAAATAAATATTATAATTTTAAGTTTAAGAACCTAAATTTTAAACCTTAAATTCGAGAGTTATTAATATTTATTTATAAGGTAAACTATCAAAATAGTCACTTTTGTTTACCTCAAGTTACATTTTATTCTCTTATGTTTGAAATGTTATATTTTACTCACTTACGTTAACATGTTGTAATATTTTAATCATTGAGCCATTAATTGTCGTTAACAGTGTAACGGTAAACTGACGTGGCACATTAAATCATCATTTTAAATAAAAATTTTAAGTTAAATTATACAATTGGTCTCCATATTTTTTTCATTTTTAGTAATTTAATTTTCTTTTTATTATTTTTTTTTAACTTTCCCTTTTTTTTTTCTTTTTTTTTTCAATCTCTTTTGCTTCTACATCTGTTTTCCTCTCTTCTCCATCTCTTTTAGCGATTTTTTTTTATTTATATTTTTCATTTATTAAAACTTTTTTATGTTTATGAAAAGAAAAAGAAGGCGAAAGCTGAAACCAAAATAAAACTTGCTTCATATATTCTCACCCCATAATTACAAATCCTCATCGTCCATCATCGCTTTAACGAATCAATTTGAATCTCTCAATGACCTAGTCCACAAGCTCGCCTCACTTGTAGACCTTGCCAGTTGTGACTTATGGCAATCCACCCTCAACAAAGTTTCCTGAGCCCGTTCCCTTAACCTCCTAACCAACTCCCACAACCACTTTATTTATCTTACCTACAACATTCTCGTCCTCTTGAAACTATATTGTTTTACAGATTCTTCAAACGGGCTCTACACTCTCAATGACTAAAATGACCACCATTCGAAACTTACCCTCAACTTTACCCAAACCAATTTGGTTCCATGCTCCCTCTCTCTCTTCGGTTCATCCATGCTCGGCTTCCAATCAAGCTTACTTGGGAATATCCAAGAAGGGTTAGATTAATTTTATTATTTGCTTCATTTTATTCTTCAGAAAATAAAAGAAAGTAAATGAATAATCTACACGATTTTGTAAAAGTTGGAGACAGAAAAAAATTATTTTGAATATAAAGAATTCAATTTATGTTTAGATTTGATTGAAGATATAGTTTTTTATATTGATTAGTTAGATCCAATTTTAGCTTCAAAATTAGGTTAAACTCAAATCGAGATTTGATTAAGAATGATTGATATTCAGTTTTGAGTTAAATTCAATTTAAGAATCTTGTGAAAGAAACAATGACTTGGTTTATTTGGTGGGCAAATATTATGTTGCTGCAGTGAAGAATATGAGAAAAGAGAAAAATAAAAGGGAAGAAGAAAAAGAAAATAAAGAAATAAAATTGTTAAAAATAAATAAAAGTATAGGGACTAGTTTTAACGAAAGGAAAACATCAAAAACTACTTTAGAATAAATTAAGAAGGGAGGAAAACATAGGGAGGAGGAGAAAGAATGAAAAAGAAAAAAAGAAAAGTTCAAAGAACATAAAAGAAAAAATTAAATTACTCAAAATGAAAAAAAAATTATAGGGACCAATTGTATAATTTAACCTAAAATTTTCATCTGAAATGATGATTTAACGTGCCGAGCCAGCTTACTGTTACACCATTAACGACAATTAACGCTTAGTGACTAAAATATTACAACACAATAATGTAAGTGACTAAAACGTAACATTTCAAACATAAGTGACTATTTTGGTAGTTTACCTTTATTAATAATCGTTATAATTAATATTTGATTATGTTTAAATAAAGTTATTAATATTAATATTTAAAGTCCTTCACAGTTTTTTTTTTATTTTATTTAATGATGATGTATCATATTATTATCCAATAATATATTAATGATATATAAGATATTATTATATATATAAATAAATAGATTAATTATCTTTTATCCCTCTTTTATAAATTAAATGAAGTTCTAAAGACTCAAACTATAATACATACTAAAGTATTAAGGAATACACAATTAATTTAGCGAACCCCTAGGAGTTACTTGCATTGAAGAAAGAAAAAACAATATATTTTTTGGGTAATAAAAAATGGATTTAATATAAATAGGGAGTAAAGAAATTTAGATACGAAAATGTCGAAAAAGACAGCAAAATGATTAGGAAAAGGAAAAATATACACAACCTCAAAGCATCAGCACTGAGTATGAATGATGAAGTCAAAAGAATCAGCTAAAACCACCGTCACGTTCACAATAAAATTTAAAATTCATATTGTGGACTTTGTGATTATGTCTCTTCCCTCCCCCTATAAATTTCCCCCATTATCTCCCCTTCCCTTTCCAAAAGCTTTTTAAACTAAACACCAAGCGCTCTCTTTTTACTTCCTCCCCCACCTTTTCTCACCAAAGTTTTATCCACAAAACCTATATATATATCAAGAATGTTGTCTAGTAAAGCTAGCAGCAACAGTCATGGACAGGATTCTTTATACTTTCTGGGGTGGCAAGTTTATGAGAAAAACCCATTTCATGAAGTTGAAAATCCATCAGGAATCATTCAGATGGGGCTTGCTGAGAATCAGGTTAATTAGCTATCCTTTTTTTCTTTTCTTTTTTTTCAGATTAGTTGAAACATCCTTTTTGCAAGACAAGGACAACTTTTTTTTTTTCTTCTTTTTCATGTATAAAAATCATTGTTAAGTTGAACTTTTGATGTATATGTACTTTAGAAAGACATTTTTTTATACTTTTTAACTTTATTGTTAATTGAATTAATGCAGTACGTACACCTTCATTACTTTATGGAAACTATTATTCCACCAAATGGGTAATCCATAAACTAAATGGTAGTGTGTGTATATTTTGTCATCAGCTTTCTTTTGACCTCGTCGAATCATGGCTAAGAAAAAACCCCGACGCCATGGGACTCAAGAATAAGGATGGAGAATCTGTGTTCAGGGACCTTGCTCTCTTCCAAGACTATCATGGAATGCCTGCTTTTAAAAATGTATACATTCCTATCATTTTAACCAAAAAAAACCCTACATTTGAGTTACAAACTGATCTAAGACATAATATATGCATAATATGGTGGCTTCATTTGTATAGGAACTGGTTGAATACATGGCAAAAATTAGAGGAAATAAGGTTAAATTTGATCCCAACAACCTTGTTCTTGCTGCTGGTGCAACTTCAGCTAATGAGACTTTAATCTTTTGCCTGGCTGATCCTGGTGATGCTATCCTTCTTCCCACGCCATCCTACGCTGGGTAAGTTCCAAATTATAAACTTCCTAATCCCAGTCCATATCTATATTACTTCGGACTTGGGATATATGAATATCTATCCAACACGGATATATATTTAGAGGATCGATATATGGATATTGACAGCGATCTAAAATTTTCCCTATATACACGGTTCTAGGTTTGACAGGGATTTAAAATGGAGAACTGGAGTAGAAATTGTTCCAATACATTGCTCGAGTTCAAATGGATTCAGAATCTCCATGTTTGCACTTGAAGAAGCTTATGAAAGAGCTCAAAAACTCAACCTCAAAGTTAAAGGGGTTTTGATTACGAATCCATCAAATCCACTGGGCACAACCATGACTAAAGACGAACTTCAAAGCCTCATTACTTTCGCCATTGACAAAGACATTCATCTCATAAGCGACGAAGTTTTTTCAGGCACAGTGTTCGACTCTCCATGTTTCATAAGCATTATGGAAGCTGCAATGGACAGTAACCTTAAAAGAAACACAGATGTTTTGAGCCGCATCCACATCGTTTACAGTCTTTCTAAGGATCTAGGCTTACCGGGATTTCGTGTGGGCATGATCTATTCAAACAATCAAACCGTTGTGAGTGCAGCGACGAAGATGTCGAGTTTCGGACTGGTCTCGTCGCAAACTCAGTACCTACTGTCGTACATGCTGGCTAACAAAAAATTCACCAGCAACTACATGAAGAGGAATCAAAAGAGGCTGAAGAAAAGGAAAGAGATGCTGGTGTCGGGGCTTAAAAAATCAGGCATTAATTGCTTGAAAAGCAATGCAGGGTTGTTCTGCTGGGTTGACATGAGACATCTCTTGTGTTCCAACACATTCGAAGCCGAAACTGATCTGTGGAAGAAGATATTATGCGAAGTTGGGTTGAATATCTCCCCTGGTTCATCTTTCCATTGCAGTCAACCAGGGTGGTTCAGAGTTTGCTTCGCCAATATGAACCAATCTACACTTCAAGTGGCCTTGCGACGCATCAAGGATTTCGTGGAACGTTCGAGGTTTAATTACCAGCAAAATATGGCAAGTTTAAGTAGGAAATTGATCGGCAACTGGGTTCGTAAACTATCATCAGCTGACAGTGAAGAACAAGAGCGTTAGGTTTATCTTAATTAGAGTAATCTTTTAATTTTAATATATGGGAAGTAGTCAATTCATGGTGTCTTGGTTTTATATAAAATAGTTTTAAGTTTTCCTTCCTTTTCTACGATAGAAAACAAGCCCTTTTGGGGATCTATAAAATGGTGACTTTGAAACTTTTATTTCCATAAATAAACCAATTAGTGACCCTAATTTCAATGCTGTGTATCTCATATCCTATAATCTATAAAACTAGAATACTTCAAGAATTGTAGATATGTGGCCCTCCAAAACGTAGAATACAGGTGCTGGGGAGAAAGTGAATGTAAAAGTGAGAAAAAAGTGAAAAAATATTTGTTTTTTTATTTTTGTCATACTTTTATATGTTTAAAGTGTTATTATATGTATAAAAAACCTATTATATATGAATTTTTGCAACTTAATAGTTTATTTTAGGTGTATTTTAATTTATTTGTTTTTGCGTATTTATTTTATCTAATAGATGTCATAATTCTCTATATTTTTCGTAAATTTAGAATTTAGTCATTGTATTTTTATTTTTAAAAATTTAATCTCTCTATTTCTTAGATTTCAAATTTTAGGTACAATTGTTAACACTGTAAATATTTACCATAAGTCATTTCAATTAAGAAAAAAAAATGATATTTTTTATTCATGTTCTTAGATCATAAAGTTTTGAATTAAATTATTGCAATGAAAATTTCATACTAATTAAATTTAGAGAAAGTATCTTTTACTTAATTTTTTATTTTAACTTTTACTTACTTAATGTATTACTATTGATCCTGCA
The DNA here is from genome assembly GCA_005393395.2 of Gossypium australe. Taxonomy (NCBI): domain Eukaryota; kingdom Viridiplantae; phylum Streptophyta; class Magnoliopsida; order Malvales; family Malvaceae; genus Gossypium; species Gossypium australe. The sequence goes on along the minus strand of CM016618.1, from coordinate 81,538,941 downwards.
TTTAAAAAAGTTGCTCCATTTAGGGTCGGTTCCAATTTATTTGAAAAAGATTTAAAAATTTAAATGATATTTTTAAAGCATTAATAATAATAATAATAATAATAATAATAATAATAATAATAATAATAAATTGATTTATGGTTCATGCATTGTTTTGTTTTAAAATTTTAAAATGATAGATTTAAAAAGGAGGCTTCCCATGCATAAAACCACTTGCGGATTAGTATATGCTATGCATATTTATCACATTATTTGAAGTGTTGATACTAATCATATATATTCATTTGTTTTGATGTCATTTTTTTTTATTTTCAAGCAAAAAAATTATTGAAGGTTTTATAGAATAAATATTCATTATAATAGTTGAACATAAATAAATACAAATAAATATAAAATTTGAATTCGAAACCTATAACCTGAAATTCAAAAATAAAAATAAAATAATTATAATTAATATTTAATTACGTTCAATAAAATTAATAGTATTTATATTGAAGTCTTTCGATTTTTTTTTATTTTAATATAATGGTGATGTGTCATTTTATTATTAGTTGATTGTGCATAAGACTTAGACCTGACCATGGGTCGGGTTACCCATCTAAACCCAAAGGCCTACACACAAAGTGTGAGGATCTGAGAAAAAATATAGGCTCGAAAAATAGGTTTAGACAAAAAATAAGATCTGATTTCTAAACAGGTCAAGCCTCGGGTAAGATATTTTTGACCTGGGTTAGGCCCAAATTTGCCTAAAAAAAATTTTCACTGCTATTTACTGTTGTTATGTTGCTGTTTTTTGCCATCTCGATGTTATTTTGCTATTATATTACTACTATTTTGTTGTTATTGTTCGGATATTATATAACTATTGTTTTATTATTAATTTTGTTACTATTTTAGAGACATTTGCTTGTTAAGTTGCAATTATCTTGGTGTTTTTTAAGTATAAAGACTTTTTTGTAATGTATTTTCAATTTGTTGGAAAACCTTTTATTTTAATATTTTTAGTGTATTTGATGTATTATATTTTAAATTTTGTTTTTATATAAAAAAAATATAAGAAAGTTTTAGTAAGGACGGGTTGGACCGAACTCGAGTTTAGTAATTTTATTTGGGTTAAGTTTGGACAAAGTTTCGGGCCAAGCCTGGGCTTAAAAAGCGAGCCTAAAATTTTGCATTAGGCCATGATCAGGGCTGAGTTTGGATGGGTAGTGCGTTTATCAACTGTGGCAGTGAGATTAGGTACTGTAACGATACTATAGAGTGAGGCAAAAAATAAGCTAAACGCACCCAACCGCCCATCCAAATCCCACCTAGGCTTAATGAGACCTAAACATCGATAGTATATCAAATATTAATCCTTAGTTTACATGACATTTATAAATGTTTTAATTTTTAAAAAAATCGACCCCACAATCTAAATTTCTTCTCTGCTCCTGGTTGAATAGTAAATTAAAGTTTTATTAACGTAGATGGCATGTGTTCAAGTCTTACTATACCCAAATTATTTACTTGGTACAAAATTACCATCACAATAATATAATTTATTTTTAATATGAAAGAGCATTTTAATAATTTTCTTGATTGAGTTAGTGCTCGATTAGCTTGTAATGCCAACTCATTTAGTGATTGAAATAATAGTATTGATGTTGAACGAAATCGGTCAATAAAGTTTTGTTCTTTTTAAGTATGAAATCAACAATTACATATTAACCCGATTTTTATTGAAGTTAATAATTATATTCGTTATGCAAACGGGGTTTATAATACAGCAAATTATAAGCCTTCAGCATTAAAGATCTTAGTTGATCTCTAGGGTCCATCCTTTTTTATCCTCAATGCGACCAGTTTGAAGTCCCACGAGAGTCGAGTACAGTTGCTGGCACACCAATCTACCCTCTGATCTGAATTCAATTCTGCACATAAATATGCTTCACTTAGTACCACTCCTTGCGGTGAATATCAAAAAAATCATAAAACCTTGACACTAACATTGCATTACGACCGCTGGGGTTATTACCTTTTGTTCCTATATGTAATGCTACCAACCTGAGCAACTCCAACAGCGGTTCCGGTGCAAAAAACTTCATCCGCATCAACTAATTCATCAACCGCAACCGGCCGTTCCTCGACCTAATACATTAATCCTGTATTAAACCTTAAACCCCAAACACATTAATTTCTAAATCAATTCACTCACTTGGTAACCATGATCCTTCGCAATCTCAATGATGCTTTTTCGAGTTACCCCTTCAAGAATAGTCCCATTTGTTGCCGGAGTTGAAATCACATTTCCCTGAAAAAAAAGGGTTTCTAACAAATCAGTGATACTTTTTAAAGCTTTTTTTCATGTACTTGAAGCTGATAGAGCTGGGATACCTTAACAATGAAAATATTACAAGAGGAGACCTCTTCCAGATACTTTTTATTAATGGCGTCAAGATATAAGACATCAGAAAATCCTCTGTCTTTGGCTTTGGCAATTGCTTTCATAACCTGCAATAAAAGGGATCAAATAAATTGATTTTTGATGAACACAAAGAGACATTTACAAATGTTACTCACTGGTGCATAGTTGGTGATTGACTTCACTCCTCCAGTTCCTCCAGGAGAAGCCCTAACATATTCTTCCTCGATATATAAGTTCAAAGGTGCAGTACCCCCCTGATTCCAGGATTATCAGAATACAATTGAGTCTTCATCCAGATTGTTTTAAAAATACTTTGAATATATATATAATAAACAAGTCTACCTTGAAATAGTAACCAACAGGGGAAACATAAACGAGGAAAGTATATTCCGGAGCAGGTGCCAAGCCTAATATAGGACCAGTCCCTAAAAGCATAGGCCTAACATACAGTGATCCTTTTCCTGGAGGAGGAATCTGCAAGTAATCGATTCAGAAATTCATACATTGTTAAAACAAATCCAAGGGTAATTTTTCAGGGAATGCACTGTTTGTGTTTGTCAAAATTACCCAACGCTTGTTAGCCGATACAGTTTCCTTAACTGCATCAATAAATTGGTCAACGGAAGGGGATGGCATGCACATTCTTTCAGCCCCGTGCCTCATTCGACCTGCGTTTTGGTCTGCTCGGAATAGAAGAATTCGCCCATCTTGTGTCCTGTTAGCTTTCATGCCTTCGTATACGCCCTGGATAGTGAACAGTTTTTAGCTTTCATTATTTCATTCTAAGCTTATGGGGGCCTTCCTTTATCATCTTTATCACCATTTTTAGCCGAAATTTAAATTTGGGTTTGTTAATTGCGGCACAAAAAAGAATGATAGTAGATATTGGGATTCGATTTTCAAGATTATGTTTGAATATATTTGAAATTGCATTATTGATAATATTGAGATAGAGCATGGCTTGCCTGTCCATAGTTTAAGACACCTGCGGAAGGGCTTAACTCGATATTGGCATATCGACAGAGCCGTCCTTTTAGAAAACTTTGGTCTTTACAACAGCTCATAACGTACATATAATCGGTTTGCGTCAATCCAAATCCAAGTTTATCCCAATTCACATCCGCATCCTCATCGTCACTAAAGTCACCACTTTATGTATTTATTAAAATAAATAAATGCACCTTAATAGATTAAATTATTGGATAAACTCTATCTTAAAAGTTAGTTTAATTTAAAATTTCATCCCTCTACTTTCTGGAATTAAAAAAATAATTCTTCTATTTTAATTTCATAAAAGTTAATCTTACAACGCATGCATCTATTAAAAAATTTTGCTAATTATTATATATAAAATTGTTGAACTGTATATTTTTACTAATTTATTGCATATGAATGATTATTTTGTTGATTTTCAAGTTGGTGATTTAATGGTAACATTTAAAAGTGTTACTCAATTGGACTACAAATTTTTATAAAGGATAAAGATCAAATTCCAAATAAAAGTAGGGATCAACTGATTAATTTTTATAAAATAAAAAGATGAATTTATAATTAAACCTAAAAATATTATAATAATATTAAAGTTTATATTTGATGCAAGGTTTTATTAAAATGAAAAAGAAAGTTCATAAATTTTTTTTATAATATTTATTAAAGAAACGTGATAAAGACAAACTCTCCAGTGTACTTTTTTGTCCAAACCCAATTATTTGTCCTAATAATAAAGACATTCATGCATTCGTAGCTAAAAAGAAAAAAATTGTCATGGTTGCATCAGGGTTTTACCGACAACTCTTATCGACAAAAATTGATTAGTTTTTAGTGTTCATGTAAGTTACCTGTAACCAGATGGTTTAGTCGTTGCTGAAGAATAAGCCTGAGATGTGAACCTATGATCATTTGCAATCTATAAACATGTAATAAAAAAAAACATATTAATCCAGCATTTACAATAAACTGTACAAAACACAGTCATCTTAAAAGAGCATTTGTTGTTCTTATCTAACATACGTTTGGACATTTAATTCAATCTCTACGAAGATATGAGTTGAACATTTGGAGAGTACTCAATGAATATCTTCTTGTAAAACGGTAAATTCACACCCAATCATCAAAAAGATTGGAATCATGAAATCCAATCATAAACACGAAAGAACAAAATATGTATATATAAGAAAGAAGCAACTTTCCATGCAAACAAAAGCAGTAGCAATGATAACAATCAACGTTATATATTGATAAGGCTAATAAGTTACCATAGATGAAAAAGAAGCAGCTCGTAAGGATTGAAGCAGATTGCGTATGGAAGAACTCTTCTGAATTGCCATTGTTTTTTAAAATTTGTGTTGAAACAGATAATAGAGAAGAAATACAAATGAAAAGCAGAGGTGGTATGTTTAAGAAGATTTCAAAGTAACAGATGAAAGAAATGAGGTGAAGAAAAAACAATGTGATTAGAGAAGAGAAATTATTGTGGGGGTAAAAGAAAAAAGGAAAGAGACGTTTCTGGACTAAAACCGGTGCCTTACAGAGAATGAAAAGGAAGGGCCAAACGTCAGCAGTGGCTCAGCTCCACACGGAAGTATGGGAAATTGATAGAATAAATGCAGTCGAGTTGGCAGCAATGTGGTCAGGTCAAATCATGGTACGAGTTATCCACATTTTTATCATTTTTTTTGCTTCCATCAAACCAATTTATTTATTGTATATCCAACATTTAGAAAGAACTTTTTTAGGTTACTGTCTTATCTGTTTGTTCGGTGTCAAAGCATCTTATCATTTATTATTAGTATGGTGGAGAAAGAGGGTCAAATCCATGATCTCAAAGTAGGATTAAGTATATCGATATCCTACGTACTTTTTGCAGATGATTTTTTTACGATGGATAAGGAGGCATGCCACACAATGAAAAGGATCTTGGAGCAATATTGCACTTTATCAAGATTACACATCAATTATAATAAATTGGAGCTGAAGATCAGTAAGAATTGCCACCCAAAGTTCGAAAGAACGTTCAAAGGTATTTTACAGGTAAGAACTACAGGGAAAATGATAAATATTTGGGGATGAGGTTGGGGTTCCTAAACAAGAAAAGCAATTTCTTTCAAACCATCCTTAATAAGATGGAGTCCAAATTATCTATGTGGAAATCAAATTATTATGCAAGGAAGGAAGCTCACCTTGATTAAATATGTGCTTTCAAGTGTACCCATATACCAATTATCATGTTTTCAAGCCCCAAAGAACATTGTGACAAAATGGATCAATTAATGAGAAACTTCTCGTGGGGCAACAAATCAAGTAGAAGGAAGATTCATTATATAAACTGGAATTGAGTCTTCTTTAGAAAATCTTTGGGGGGCTTCGGCATAAGAAATATGCATGCTATGAATAAAACCTTGCTGGCTATGATTGAAAGGAGAATTGTAAATGGCCAAAGCTGGCACTTTCAAGAAACCTTGTCAAGAAATATTGTACATCGGATAATTTTCTTTAGACTCAGATGAAGTCAGGTGATTCTTGGGCTTGAAAGGGCATACTTATGAGTAAGGAGATGATTAGCAACAATATCATGCAAAACGACAACAGATGGAGTTCGCACGATGGTTCAACGACCCTTAATCAAGTACTAATTTGAGAATTTATTGCTAACTTGAATAGGGGGTGATTAGTTAATCCAAGTGTCATGGGTTGCAGTTCAAAGCCCATGACCAACGCACCAAATGCATTTAATGGAGGTCCATTGTTTAGATGGAGATCATTTGGCTCACAAGAACTTCCTCGATTCAGTAAGTTGTTGGAGAAGCCTGTCAGATTGAAGCCTGGGTGGCCCAATGATGAAGATATCGCAACATAGACTATCTTGGTAACTAATCTTAAGAGATTGATATGAATAATATCTTGTAAAGATTAGATTCGATTTGATATGGTATATCTTGTAACTCCCATAATTTAAAGGATATGATTAATCTCGTCCATTGGTGTTGTAACAGGCCAAATTCGCTCGGGCCCAAACTAGAAATAAAAACCAAATAAAAATAAAATAATAAAGTCCAAATAAAAATAAAAACAGTCCAATCCATTACAAGGCCCAGTGGTCCAAAAACTAAATTTTTTTTTAGCAAAATAAGAAAAAACCTAACCTTAGGCACCGCTCGCCTCCCTCGGGCACGCTGCCCGCGCCTCGTCCCGAGGCTCCCCTGACACGCCTTCCGCTGTCGTCGCTTCACCGAAATGGAAAAAATAGACTTTGCCCCGTCGTTGACTCCTCGAAGGTTTCTGCAAACAGAAAAAAAGAAGACAGACTCGTGTGGTAGAGAAGAAAAGCAAACAGTAGCATAAATAGTGAAATAGGATGTGTAAATGGCTATAAAAGTGATCAATCCATGTAATCTTTTTTTACGGAAAATATAGAATACAACAGAAAAAGATTCAAGCATACAAACAGAAAAAAAACAACAAGCAACGGTAAAAAACAAAAAAACATGCAAAGGTCATTTCTTTTTTTTCTTTTTACTTTCCTTTTCTGAAATTGTTTTCCATCTATTTATTTTTATTTTTTGAAACTATTTATATATATATATTAAAAAGAGTTTAAAAAAGAGAAAAGTTACCTCTTTTTTGACTTCGCCGGAAAGAAGGTGACTTTTGGCCTTCCCGCTGCCGTGGATGGCGACGCCATCGCCGACGACTGGCGGCGGCTTGCCGGAGCTAGGCCGGAGATCGGGAAAGGGAAGAGGATTTGAGAGAGAATTCTTGGGTTTTTTTTTTGAGAAGAGGAGAAGAATGAAAATTTTCAAAAAAAAAATGCCTTAAATAGGCCACCAAAACGACGTCATTTTGGGCAAGCCTTTCACGCACCAAAACAACGTCGTTTTGCCCCTTAACCCAAATTCGACCCAACCCGCTACGGAGGATGTAACACCCCTATCCCGTGTTTGTCGCCGGATTGGGGTTAGGTGTTGGAACGCCGGTACCCCATGGCGCAACAGAATAAAATTAGATCCGGCGATCCAAATCATGGATCCATGTGTGAGGAACGAATCGGGGTGAAATAAAGGTTTCGAAATTACCAAAACTTCAATCTGAGTAGACAGAGACGCCTTGGCAACAAGAGTTTTGATCTACTGTCGAATCAAGCCACAACCTTTTCCGATGTCGGCCTCTACGTAATCCACCCGGTTTGACTATGAACGGAAGAAATCTCCAAAACTGTTTTGGAGGTTTATTTGCTTGACGGCTGCTAGACCTAACAAGCAATCACTTAGGGTTTTCTTATCTAGCTTTGTCTCCTTTTAATACCTTCTATAAAGGGTGTCTTTTTCATTGGGCCTTTTATAATTGGTATCCTTTTAATTGGGCCTTTTATAATTGGTATCTCTTGAATGTATTATAAAATTAAATAAATATAATAAAGTTTTTAACCGAAAATTATAATTACATTAATTATATCTGAAATTTATAATTACATTAATTATAATAAGGATTTCGGTAAACTATATTTATTTAAATTTATATATGAATCAAATTCATATATTGATAAAATTATGTTATCATTATGTGTACAACATCCTTGTATATATAATATGTTCAATATTTGATTGCCCAATTAAATTAATTCTTTAATTAATTTAATTTATGTGACAACCAAGCACAATACCAACTATATTTTATTCCGTTCATTTCAACCATAGGGTGTGACCCTGTAGGTTCTTGCAACGTTAGCAGTAATACTAGAACGATTCTATTGTCACAGACAATGAGTGGCATCTAGCAATGCATCATTGCTACCTAAGTTACAAGAAATCATGATTCGACATAATCTTTTGTGATTAACCTTTCATGCATTAATCCTTAAGTCCTTTATCTCTGGAATGGATACAAGTCATGGGATAGTCACACTTGTATAGTCCATCTCATGTTTCTTGATATGTTGAGTAGACTATGATATACAAATTAGTATGACATCTCATATCAACTTATTTGAGCATGGCCATGCATTTCTAGTCTCACTCAATCAAGTGGCCTAAGATATTACTCCTATTATATAGGAGGGACTTATCCTTTATTGATCAACCATATCCCTCTACATAGATTGTGGTATATCCAACATCAGCCTTTATAGAACAACCTGTTACGGTGTACGTTTGACTGTATCAAAATATACAACTCACGATGCTGGGATAATAATGATCTCAAGTCTGAAGATCATATACATATTAATCACTATGAGTAATGTTGTGACAATTACATAATAATCCAAGAAACATACTCATAGCGGGTCAATCCAATATGTTGTTCTCTAACACACATATTCATGCATTGATTTTGACACTCCATATCAATGACAACTCTTCATCATCAATCAACTACATGTTAGTCTTAATGCATTATTATTGTCCTAGTCAACAATAATACTCGACTAAGGATCTTTTAAGAATAATCATATTATTCTCAGGACATTATTATAAAACAGTTTATCTATACACACAGAAAGAAAAACTGAAATAATAATGACAACGCTTTATATTAATAAACATGGTAAAGTAAGTATGTTATTACAACCATCTCATGATTGATCTTTGGGCATACTCTTACATTAGGAGCTTTACCAGACAATTCAGAAAGCATTTACAGAAAATTCATACATTCAATCATCATTCTCAAATAGAATGTCCCTTAAATGAGTCCTTGAGACCAATAGCATGCTTATAAATCGGGTCGGGACTAAACCGAAACACATACAAAATTTCATGAAAATTTAAAACTTTTCTAATATGCAGGGGATACACGCCCGTGGGAGGAGACCGTGTGCCCTCCACGGATGATAGACACCCCTGTGTGCCTTTCCCGTGTTCATATATTGACTTACCCTCCACGACCACTGAGCACGCCCGTGCACTGAAGCCGTGCACTCTTAGGCCACATACTAACTTCACCACCACGACCATTGAGCACGCCCGTGTGCCATGACCGTGTGCTCTTATGTTAGCTACTGACTTGGTCCCACGGTCTCTAGGCACGCCCGTGTGCCATGGCCGTGTGATTATAGGTCATTTACAAGGTCAAAATGTCACCCACTTGGGGCAAACCTACAAACAACATATATCATCTCATTTCATTCACATATAACCACCAAAATATACCAAATAGCCATCCAAATCATACACATTTGACAGCTAAGGTAATCACAACAATACATTCAATACCAATTCCAAACATACCAATTTGCATGACCAAATCTCAATTATGCTCAAGCACCATTCATCTATATACTTACCATCTCATAACCATTTCATATATCAACTAATCATGCCAAAATAACTTCACATATCGTATTCCTTTAAGCATATTACCAAAACATAACTAGCCAAATCACATGGCTAAATTCACTTTACATCTCATATCAAGGACTATAGCCTATACATGCCATATCTAGCCATATACATATTCAAAGTATACCAAAATGATTTTAGTAGTGTGATGACGATCCGTGACAGTCCCGAGCCTTCAGTAGCTTTGACGACCTATAAAATAGAGAAAACACACACAGAATAAGCTTTCCAAAAGCTTAGTAAGTCATATACAAATAAACTTGGTATGGAAGGCATATATGCAAATAAATACGTTGGCACATATTAATCACCTAGCAAACTTTCACTTATTTGCTTTATTCCATGCACTTTTGACCACATTAGCCATTTTCACAATTCAAGAATCATATAAACACATAGCTCATCTAGCCAAAACATTTCTTATCATATCATCATAGTAAGATCACTTAGATGCTTACCTTTTGTACACAATTAGTGTATAATCAACGTACCTGAATCATATTTATAACCACATAATTGTTCATAGCTCGGATTTGTAATTCGCATCACAGACTTGCCCGTTGAACCAATAGGAATCTGGTAGGATGCTCAGAAGGACCGGAATAATCGTACAATGCCAACGTCCCAGACAAGGTCTTACATGCACTCGGATATCGATGCTACTGTCCCAGACAGGGTCTTACACGAATCAATACGATGCCGATGTCCCAGACATGGTCTTACACATAAAACTCATATTGATGCCAACGTCCCAGACGTGGTCTTACATGATAAAACTGAACAGATACCTATGTCATGACATAGCTAATCCTATCTATTCCTAGGTTTGTACGGGACTTCTCGGACATTGTCACTAATTGACCTTATCTCATAATTCATATGTACAACCTCTCCTAGGCATTCATTATCAACATTAGTCATATGAACAAATACATTTGCATACATATACGTTTATTTGCATAGTGACTTACCTAAGATTCGGTATATCGGAATGAAAACGGCTACTCGATTACTTTCGCTTTCAATCAATTTAATCCTTTTATTCACTAATTCAATCAATTTAATCCAAATATACACATTTAGGGCAATTTGTAGTTTAGCCCTCACATTTTCACATTTTATCAATTTAGTCCATTTTTCTCAAAACATCAAATTCATAAAATCCACACATACACATGCTTAGCCGAATACATATACATCACATACAAGCCCTCATTTTTCATCAAATTTGCAATTTAGTCCCTCAAATTACCATTTTCTCAATTTAGCTCTATTTAGCTAACTTCATCAAAAATTCAAGAACAAAGTATGTTCATCTAGCTCATATCTTTCATTTAACACCAAAAATCATCAAAAAGCTTGACATATCATCAATGGCATATCACACAAACATCATCAATTCACAAAATTGAGGCATGGGCTTGATAGTAGAAGAAGCAACGATTACAAAAACGTAGAAATTATCAAAAACCGAAGTCAAAAATTACCTTAATCAAGCTCAAAACCTAGCCGAACCTTGCTATCTTCTTCTTTTCTTTTTCTTTAAAACATTCGGCCAAATAATAAAGCAATATGGCTTTTTTTTTCTTTTAATGCTTTGTTTAATAAATATAACTTAATGAATAAATATAATATAAATTTTAACTTATAAAAATAACATATAAAACATATCTTAAAAACCATGTTGCCGTCCACTAGCCATATTTTGGCCAAATTGCAACATAAGTCCTCGCAATTATAAAGCCACAACACATAAACACTTTAGCAAATAGCAAGCAACTTTCACATTTAATGAAATTTCATCCTTTAGTCAAATTAAACACACGAATAGACAAATTCACTTACGAAAATTTACCACATGCTAAATCACATATCAATGGCACAAAATATAATATTAAAATATTATACGAAATCGGATTTGTGGTCTTGAAACCACTGTTCCGACTAGGGTATAAACCAGACTGTTACAGAGGATCCGCGTGTTTTTGATTAATGGGCTAATTTAACTTTTATCCTTTCCCTTTTTTTATGGTTTTGCAATTAAGTTTATTTTATTTATTAATTTTGCCCTATAATCTATTTTGACTTTCAAATTGGTCCCTATTGATGCTGTGCGTTTTGGAGGAGAAGGGAAAATTTCCCTTTTGATCCTTCCTTGTTATTCGCGCGTTTCAATTCGGTCCTTCGCCTTATTTTTATTCCAGATTTGTCCTAAATTTCTGTTTTAAGTTCAATTTTAATCCTTTTTGGTTATTTTGGCTACTTTATTATTAAGTTAATTAATTTTATTATTGCTATTATTACTATTATTATTATTACTACTACTACTATTACTATTATTACTATATTATTATTATATTATTATTATTTATTATTATTATTGATTATTATTATTATTATTATTATTATTACATTATGTTTCTTTTACCTTTTTTTTTCGTGTTTTCTTACTTATTATTATTATCCATATTTTTTTAGACACTTTTTATTATCATTTTATTATTTATTTATCCATATCCTTTTATAATTGCAAACTTTGGATTGTTCATAATTTCTATTATTATTAATATTATTCTTATTATTAACATAATTTTTTAATTTATTTCACACAATATCTATTACTCATTTGTTTAATATTAGTTTTTTTTAGTTTCAAGTTTTAGTTGACTTATCATTTTTTCCTTTTTATTTTCGGCTTGTTTGTTTTATTTCATTTTCAATATTATTATTGTCATTCATATTACACATTTATTGCATCATTCTATTATATTAGCACCGTAATTCATCTTACATTCTGCTACAAAATCGCGTTACATTTTACCCGATACATAAAATTTCATTTTTTAAAATAAGCAATCTTTCGTATTTTGGAATTCGAAAAGTCGTTCCCTAACTTACGGGGTTTCGATTTTCTCTATGAATCTGAATCAACGAACGTTTTAAAATTTTTAAATAATCTTGAGAATTAGGAAAAGATCGTGTTCTAACTTATGGAACATGGTTTCTTTCTAAAACCGAGATAAACCGAGATAATCAAACATCTTTCAAAATAAATAATTGTCGGTATTTATTCTAGTTTCGGGGACTTAAGATATTGTGTCCTAACTTACGAGACATATTTCTTTTTCTCGATTAACGGGGAATACGCCCTTTTCTAAAAAAATTTCAATTAAAAGATTTTTTAAGGAAGGATCGTATTTTAAAATTTCTTCAAATTTTCAATCTTCGACACAAAAGACATCAAGTAATCAATTAGGTGCCGATTTTTGGGCGTATCGAGGGCGCTAATTCTTCCTCGTGCGTAACCGACTCCCGAACCCATTTTCTGGATTTTGTAGACCAAAAAAAAAATCATCGTTTTGATAAGTTTAAACTTTTATTAAAATGATTGAATTACGAGGTGATCCGATCACACCTAAATAAAAAGGGTTGGTGGCGACTCCAATGTTCGTTTTCAAAATCAAAGTCCACCTTTTCAAAAAAATGGTTTCGACAGCTTGGCGACTCTGTTGGGGACAAATAAGAGAGTCAAGCCACGATTTGATTATTTCTTGCCTTTTTGTTGAAAATTGATAATTTAGTTTAAATTTACGATCATTTTGTTGCATTTCATCTTTACGGTCCGCATCATTTTGATATGTCTGCTTTATGGGTTCGAGTTTTTTAATATGTCTCCGCATATTGCATTGCATAAGTCGACCGATTTTACCCCTTTAAGTGGGAGCGAGAAACTATTCCTTCGTGAGGTTTTCACCTCTGTATAGGATAGTGGATCGCTTTCGAGATACATCCGTACCTATGTCTTCATGAGATTTTTATCTTCGCATGTAGGGAAATGTATTCCCCTGAACTGAACTCGGTCCGCATGAGCCTGTAATGGGTGAAGATCGAGGAATCTGCTGGTTCAGGTACCTTTACTCTAGAACCAAATCCCATATAGCGAGCCTTAAGAGCCCACCTTAGGTAGAGCCGCGCCAAACCCTAGTGGTCACCCGAGTAAGTGCTTTACTTATTATTCTTTGCTTACTTTAAACTGTGTATGAAGTACTAACTTGCTTTGTTTTTGTTTTGATTGTAATTGCATGGCATTTTCATCACAAAAAAATGTGTTGATTCATATTCGGTTCCTAAATGGATAACTTATTATGAAAAAGGGGTTTCTTGATAAAGTGGAAGATAATGCGGCTGTCCGAATTTGGGTCGAGACAACACAGTAAGAAAAGGGTGATAGTCTGACCGAGGGATACATATCAGAGTTGTAGGATTTCACCGCATTAGCGTGACTCAGAATAACCTTCAAGAATTAAAAGAGATATGAGACTAGTGGAATGATGAGATCAAGCAGCTGTTTTACTGTAACTATGGAGATTTGCCTTATCTGCTCGATATGAAGGTGGACAAACACTTATTTCGAGCCCTCGCCCAGATTTGGAATCCTGCCTACAATTGCTTCACTTTTGGGAAAGTTGATTTGGTACCTACCGTGGAGGAGTATGTGGCCTTATTTCGTTGCCCGAAGATTCAAGCCAACAAAGCATATTCAAGAGCCGCTAATGTCTCGACCTTCTTGAAAAAATTGATGAGCATCACAAGGATGAGTGAGCAGTGGGTGCAGTCCGGATCAAGTAAAAGGATATAGTAAGTGTATCCCTTGGAAAAACTTGAGGGATTTGATTCTAGCACATCCGGATATGAAGAAAAGGGTTGATGTTTTCGCTTTGAGCATCTACGATTTGGTCGTCTTCCCCAATGCATTAGGGCACGTAGATGAGGCAGTCTCAGATCTCTTTGATCAACTAGACAAAAAGGTCACACCAGTTCCTGCAATTTTGGCTGAAACTTTCAGATCCTTGAACACGTGCCAGAGAGCGGGCGAGGGCAGATTTATAGGGTGTGTGCAACTTTTGTTGGCGTGGTTCCACAGCATTTTTGGAAAGTGGAAAAGGTCTCACATCGAATCTTTTTCGAAAGCTATTCTCCCCTAAAAGAGATAGTGGCTACGCTGAGACAGGATGATATTACGGAAGAAAAGTGGATGATGATTCTCTAAAATCTGCAAGAAAAAGACATCGAATGGAGAGCCCCTTGGATGGTCCCCGACAAGATCTTATAACAATGTAGAGATTTTGATTGGGTTCCCCTGCTTGGGATATGGGGAGTTATCGGGTATGCTTCCCTACTCGTGTTAAGGCAATACAGGTCAAGACAGTTCACACCAACAACACAAGGGTTAGATCAGTGCGAGTTCGTATACAAGGGAAATAATTACAAAAAGAAAGTTCGTGAGATATCAAACGCTTGGAACCAAACTCGTATAATGAAATGGTTTGCTGTTAATCCAATGACTATCCCTAAGTATGGCCGGTGGTGGGGTCAGAGAATCAACGACAACATCCCTAAGTCAAATTAAGAAAACATCCGATCAATAGAAGAACACTTGCAGGTGGTCCCGTCTGAACTAGAGATCACCAAACAGGATTTTGAGAAGAAAAGTTCAGAACTAGGAAAAAGGATCGAGCAATTGGAGGAAGAGAAAATGCAACTGAGGCTAGATGTCGATGTCCAGAAACTGAGGAAGGGAAAGAATAAGGCTGAAGAAGATTTGGATAGTTTGAAAACAGATTACAAGAAGCTGCGTATATCAATAAGAACCGCTGGTTTGGGTAAAACGTCTGAGCAATGGTGGCAAGAAATCCAAGAAGAAAAGACTAGAGCTAATCAGTGGAAGAAGTTCCATGATACTCGAGTACGGGAGGACGCTTTAAAAAAGAGCTTGTTGGAGAGCCAAAATGAAAAGGAGAAGTTAAAAGCTCAGGTGGCAGATTTAGAAAAGTCACTACATCAGCATCGTAGTTGCAACTCCATAATTGAATTAAGGGCCAGCCTAAGCAAGATTGAGGAACTAAAATGGAGGATAGAAGAACTTGAAACCATGCTGCAAAACTGTGAACTCCAGGTTGAACTACTGGAAGTAAATAATGAGCGGTGGAAAGAGCAACTTCATCGATCTCAAGACCAGGTCAGGGATAGGGATTACATCATTAGTGAAGCTTTGGCTCAAGTGCGAGAGGTGGCTAATCATTTGCAAACCTTGACGGTTCAGGTTGATGTACTGAGTTTGAAATATGAGTCAGAGTCAGATCGAGGCCGAGAGTTAACTTGGCTTCTTAAGCAAGTCAAGACCTTAAGCATTAGGGCAAAGCCATATATGTAATCCTTTTTATGTAAAGAAAATTGTTTTCTAGAAAGGTTACTCAAATGAAATTGAATTAGGATTAATGCCTTTTTTTTTCTGCATTCATTGCATTTACGCATAAGCATTGCATTGCATCATGTGCACTAAAACTCACAAAGAGACTCTAAAATCGTGGCAGCTACCTTGGAATATCATTACGGTACACGAAGAAAGACTAAAGCCATGGACCAAAGGTTGGAAAGATTGGAAAAAATGCAAAAAGAGATGCAGGATCAACTGTAAATACAGATGCAAGAATAATTGACCAAAATCCAACAGGATATGTGTGATCAGATGCTAGAATCCCAGAGAAGCATGATGAGCCAGTTAACGTAGTTGCTGGCTGGGGGGCTAGAAAAAGGAAAAAGCCCTATGATCAATACTGAAGACGACAATAATGACCTTGCTTATCCTCCAGGCTTTACCCCAACGGACACCCAAGTACAACCACAAAGGGTGTTCATCAACATTAAACCTTAATATCAGACTGATACTTCCGCACCGATAAACTTCCCGATGGGTGCAGGCTCCAATCCCAGAGACAATCCAGCAAATCCCATTGTCCCTGACCTTGATGATATAACAGAAATGGGAAAGGCGAGAGTGGAGCTCCCAAAGCAACTGAAAGACATGCAAATGGCTAGAAGAGAAATTCAAGGCGTTAGAAAACGCTGATTACCATTGTGGAATTGATGCTAAGGAATTAAGCCTGGTCCTAGATCTAGTGCTCCCTTCAAAGTTCAAAATGTCGAAGTTTGAAAAATATAACGGGACCAGGTGCCCTGAGGCTCACATTACAATGTTCTGTCGGAGGATGATTGGATATGTCAATAATGATCAGTTATTGATTCACTGTTTCTAAGATAGCTTGACCGGGGTTGCGACCAAATGGTATAATCAGCTAAATCGTGCCCAAATTAATTCATGGAAGGACCTGGCACAGGCCTTCATGAAACAATATGACCGCGTGACAGATATGGCGCCTGACAGAATTACATTACAGAATATGGGGAAAAAGCCAAACGAAAGTTTTAGACAATATGCTCAAAGGTGGAGGGAACTCGCCACTTAAATCCAAGCGCCACTGCTAGAAAAGAAAACAACCATGCTCTTCATTAATACCCTGAAGGCACCTTTTATTAATCACATGCTTGGAAGCGCAACTAAGAGTTTCTTGGATATAGTGATGTCTGGTGAAATGATAGAGAATGCAATAAGATGTGGAAAAATAGAGGCCGGGGAAAACTCCAAGAGGTCAGCCCCAAAGAAAAGAGAAAATGAGGTAAATAATGTAAGCACGCATAACAGGGGTTATTCGAAACCAATCACTGTGAGCCAACCGAGAACTGTAACCACTGGCCATCAAGGCCCACCAAGACAAAAGTCCAACACAAGGCAAAATATGGAGAAACTCTAGTTTATGCCTATTCCAATGACGTATAGGGAATTGTACCAAAGTTTATTTGATGCACATGTTGTATCCCCTTTCTACCTAAAACCAATGCAAACCCCATACTCCAAATGGTACGACGCAAATGCCCAATGCGAATACCATGCGGGAATCATAGGACACTCGATAGAAAACTGCACCGCTTTCAAAAGTTAGTCGAAAGGCTCATCAAAATGGACATTGTAAAATTCGATGATCCATCGGGTGTAGAAAATTCGTTACCCAACCATGATGATAATGGGGTAAATGCGATTGTCGAGAATACGGAGAAGAAAATCAAGATGAATATTGCAGAAATGAAAACCCCATTGAGAAAAGTTTGGAAGAAAATGATGGAAAGAAGGTTAATCACACAAGACTCGAAGGACAGATCCCTAGAAGTAAGGAACTATTGTGAGTTCCATGATGAAGAAGATCATGAGATTCAAAAATGTAGTAAATTCAGGGCCCTAGTACAAGGTCTAATGGACAACATGGAGCTAAAGTTCTTTAAGTACTCCGAAAGAGAAGAAGTGTGCTCTTCGAAAGAAGGGCCAACATAGAAAGTCTATAAAGTCAACCACCAAGTGGTTACCATTTCACGACTAAGAAGCAATGAAGCTGGAGTGCAAATAGCACCAAGGGTCATAATCTAGAAACTTATAGCTTTTCCTTACAAGGATAGCAAGAAGGTTCCCTGGAATTATGACTGCAACATGATGATTCCAAGAGAAGAGAGCTCGATTAGTGCTTCAGAAGAGTCAAGAGATGGGTTTCTTCACGTGCAATGGGAGGCGTTATGATCTATCAAATGCAGGAGCTGAGCTTGTTAAAGGAAAGACCCCAATGGTTGAACAAAAGAAGGAAAAGACGGTCAGGCTCAAATCGCCAGTTAATGAGCTAGTAACTGAGAACGAGGCTAGGGAATTTTTGAAATTCTTAAAGCATAGCGAGTACAGTATTGTAGAATAACTACATAAGCAACCAACTCACATCTCAGTGTTAGCTTTGCTTTTAAGTTTGGAGACACATCTTGATGCGTTAATGAAAGTGCTAAACGAAACTTATGTCGCTAACGATATCTCTGTGAACAAGCTGGACCGCCTAGTCAACAATAGAAGTGCCGACAGCTTCATCTTCTTTAATGATGATGAGGTACCGCCAATGGGCATGAGATCTACAAAGGCCTTGCACATTACCACCTGCTCCAAAGGGTATACATTACTAGGGGTGTTGATTGATAACGGATCTGCATTAAATGTCCTGCCCCTATCCACCCTGAATAGGTTACCTATGGATAGCTCTAATATGAAGACATGTCAAAACATAGTGAGAGCATTTGATGGGACCGAAAGAAAGGTGACGGAAAGGATTGAGATACCCCTCCTGATTGGTTCAAACACGTACGAAGTAGATTTCTTGGTGATGGACATTAAGCCATCTTATAATTGTTTGTTGGGGGATTCACTCAACAGGGGCGGTACCGTCGTCACTACACCAAAAGCTAAAGTTGGTAACTGAGGGTGGCTGATAACGATAAATACGGAAGAAGACATTATTGCATTCGTAACCAGCGACGCGCCATACGGAGGGACGGACGATGAAGCAATAGAATGTTCATTCCCATAATTGGAATTTGTGAATGCAACCTTCATTGTCGAAGGGAACAAGATCCTGATGCCTAAAATATCCAAAACTATAAGGATGGGCCTACAACTGACAGTGGGTAAATGAGCTTTGCCTGGAAGAGGACTTGGAAAATGCTTACAAGGAAAGGTCGAGGCACCTATGCTGAAGGAAAAATGAGACTGTTTTGGTTTATAATTTAAGTCAGATACAGGCAAAGGAAGAAGGAGATAGAGAAGAAACAAGAAAGGATAAGTGCGCGATTGAGCGGGGAAGAGGTCAAGTGGGAACCGATGACCTTTCCTTATATATCCAAGACTTTCGTATCAAAAGGAACTATTCACCCTGAAAGGATGATGCCAAGAGAAGATACTACAGAAGAAATGTTGGAAAACCTGAACATCAACGCCATATCTGAAAAAGGAATCGGGGGAGAAAATTTATCAGACATCTGCCCCTATGTACCTGGAAGTGTTTTGAATAATTGGACTGCGGAAGAGATTCCTGTATTTTTTAACAGAGTAATGTTCAAAACACGCTTATTGCTCTAAGCCTAGGAGCAATAATAATCCTTTGTGAAATAGGCTCATGTCCAATATCTTTATTTCAATAAAAAAAATTCATTTTTGCGTATCATTTTGAGCAAATATTCTTTTATTCTTTTCATTTATAATCATACCTACAAATAATTATTCTTAGATCCTTTTGTTCTTTGGATTTTTTTTCTTCATCCCTATAACAGGTCTTCGGGTATCAATGATATGAGCGACATTGCTACTGACTCAGAATCTCTTTTTGAGCAAAATATGTGCACGGAAGATTCGCAAGATTTTGAAGATGATCGAGACTGTAACCTATCTCCTGATTTGTTGAGGTTGGTATAACAAGATGAGAAACAAATCTTGCCTCATAAAGAGTCAGTGGAAATTATGAGCCTAGGAGAGGAAAAAGAGGTTAAGATAGGAGCTTGCATCACCGCAGAGACGAAGCAGGACCTCATTGAATTACTTTAAGAATTTAATGATGTCTTCGCATGGTCATATCAAGACATGCCCGATTTAAGTACTGATGTCGCGGTACACTGGCTTCCCATAAAAGGAAGAGTGCAAGCCAGTTTAATAGAAGCTCCGAAGGATGAGGCACGATGTTTTACTGAAAATAAAAGAGGAAGTTAAGAAATAATTTGATTCTGGTTTCTTACGAGTGGTTAAATACTCAAAATGGGTTGTCAATATCGTCCTTGTCCCTAAAAAAGATGGGAGAGTACGAATGTGCGTAGACTACAGAGACTTGAACAAAGCCAGCCCGAAAGACAATTTCCCATTACCCCATATAGACACTTTAGTGGACAACACGGTAGGTTATTCATTGTTCTCCTTCATGGATGGTTTCTCGGGATACAACCAAATAAAGATGCATCTTGAAGACATGGAGAAGACCATGTTCGTGACCATGTGGGGAACATTTTGCTATAAGGTGATGCCATTTGGAATGAAAAATGCGAGAGCAACGTACCAAACAACCATGGTAACTTTGTTTTATGATATAATGCACAAGGAAATTGAGGTTCATGTAGACGATATGATCGCAAAGTCCCAAACAGAGAATGAGCATGTACAAGTCTTGAGGAAATTGTTCTTGAGATTAAGAAAATTTCAACTGAAGCTCAATCCAGCAAAATGTACTTTCGGGGCCAGGTCGGGAAAATTGCTAGGATTTGTAGTCAGTGAAAAGGGGATTGAGATCGATCCAGACAAAGTAAAGGCTATACAACAATTATTTCCACCACACACTCAAAAGGAAGTTTGAGGTTTCCTAGGAAGACTAAATTGCATTGCCCGATTCATTTCACAACTGACTGAGAGATGCGACCCCATATTCTGTTTCTTTAAGAAATACAACCCAGGTGTTTGGGATGAGGAGTGCCAGAAGACCTTCGATAAGGTCAAATATTACTTGTCCAATGCCCCAGTATTGATTCCACCTAATCTAGATAGGTCACTGATACTGTACTTGGCAGTATTCGGGAATTCCATGGGATGCGTGCTTGGTCAACATGACGAGTTGGGAAGAAAAGAAAGAGCGATATACTATCTCAATAAGAAATTCACTGAATGTGAGACAAGATATTTACCAATCGAGAAGTTATGTTGCTCCTTGATTTGGACAACTCGAAGATTGAGACAGTACATGTTGTACCACACAACTTGGCTCATCTCAAAACTGGACCCTCTAAAGTACATGATGGAGTTGACTACTCTAAATGGAAGAATGGCCCGATGGTAAATTTTGTTTTCCAAATTTGACATAGTCTATGTGAACCAGAAGGCAGTAAAAGGAAGGGAAATAGTAGATTTTTTGGCCAGCAGAACTCTAGAGGATTACGAGCCTTTAAACTTTGATTTCCCAAATAAATATCTAATGTATGTTGCAACCACTGAAAAAGACTCGCAAGAAGATCATTCTTGGAAGCTAAACTTCGACGGGGCCTCAAATGCTGTAGGTAACGGAATTGGAACAGTCCTGATATCCCCAAACGAAGATCATTATTCCTTCACTAGCAAATTGGATTTTGATTGCACGAACAATATGGCATAATACAAAGCATGCATCATGGGTATCTGTGCAGCCATAGAACATGAGATCAAAGTGCTAGAGGTATATGGGGATTTTGCACTAGTGATCTATCAGTTCAAGGGAGAATGGGAGACAAGAGATCCCAAGTTAATCAAGTATCGAAAGTTGGTTCTTGAGTTAATTGAGGATTTCGATGATATCACCTTCTATTATCTCCAACAAGATGAAAATTAGATGGCTGATGCCTTAGCTACCTTGGCTTCGATGGTCAGAGTGAACAAACAATAGGATGTAAAACCTACCTAGATGAGTATTTATAAAACTGCGGCTCATTGTTACAACATCGAAGAAGAAGAAAAAGAAGAAAAGGACGATCACCCTTGATACAATGATATATTGCGATATGTGAGGAATCGTGAATACCCTGACCAAGCAACTGAGAATGATAAAAGGACGTTGAGAAGGTTGGCCAATGACTATGTCTTAGATAGAGAGATCCTATATAAAAGGAGAAAGGATTAGGTGCTACTAAAATGTGTAGATGCTGTCGAGGCTAAGCAAATCTTGGAAGAAGTCCACGAGGGAGTCTACGGGACACATGCCAATGGTTTTATAATGGCCAGGCAGATCATAAGATTCGGGTATTATTGGTCCACCATGGAAGGAGAATGCATCAGTTATGCCAAGAAGTGCCACAAGTGTCAATTTTACGAAGATAAAATTCATGCATCTCCCTCACCTCTTCATGTTATGACTTCTATGTGGCCTTTCTCTATGTGGGGCATGGATGTCATTGGGCCAATTTCACCCAAAGCTTCTAACGGGCATCGATTCATCTTCGTGGTCATCGATTACTTTACAAAGTGGGTAGAAGCCGCTTCATATGCCAATGTCACGAAGTCGGCAGTCAGTAAGTTCTTAAAAAAGGAGATCATATGTCGATATGGAATGCCAGAAAAGATAATGTCTGAAAATGCACTAAATTTGAACAACAACACAATATTAGAAGTCTACAGTCAGTTCAAGATCAAACACCACAACTCATCACCATATCGCCCAAAAATGAATGGTGCAGTGGAGGTAGCCGATAAGAATATTAAGAAAATCGTGGAAAAATGACTGAGACTTATAAAGATTGGCATGAGAAGTTACCATTTCCTCTCTATGTCTATCAAACATCTGTTAGGACCTCAACTGGGGCAACACCTTTCTCTTTGGTTTATGGAATGGAGGCGGTTTTACCCATTGAAGCCGAGATTCCTTCTCTCCGAGTTTTGGCAGAGTTGAAGTTGGATGAAGTAGAATGGATCCAATCCCGATATGATTAGCTAAACTTGATTGAAGAGAAAATGTTGAAAGCTATCTGTCATAGTCAGATGTACCAAAAACGAATGATGCGAGCTTACAATAAAAAGGTTCATCCCAGAGAATTCCATGAGGGGGACCTAGTATTGAAAAAGATCTTGCCTATACAAAAGGATTTCAAAGGGAAATGGATGTCAAATTGGAAAGGACTTTATGTACTAAAGAAGGCCTTTTCCAGCAGAGCATTGATTTTAACTGAGATGGATGACAAAAGCTTGCCCAATCCTGTGAATTCAGACTCAGTCAAGAAATACTTCACCTAAAAAAATAAAAGGAGAGGCCAAGGTGAAAACTCGCAAAAGACACCTTGAGACTAAAAGGGTTTTGAATTGAAAACCCTAGAAAAGGATAATTCAAATCTTGATAAAAAATGGGGTATGTAGTAGTCTTGTTATCCCTGAATGAACAAGGAGAAGAGACGCTACATCTTGGGACATCAACAAAGTATTTTGGATCTCAGAAACACATATTAAGTTCAAGGGGCTCCTCGAGAAGTTAGTACAAAGAATTTCATGCTATGATATTCGGGGCATCTATTTTCCTCTTATTCATTATGTATTTAATCAAATTTGTTATTTTGATTAATCTATTCATTACGAGCCTTGCTCCTAATAAACTTCGATCTCGTCCATTACTACAATCTTTTTCAAGTATTTTTTATTGAAATAACGATTAATGGACTAATAATATTCGGGAAAAGAGAGTTCTGCATATTGCTCTAAAAGGTTTTCTAAAATAGCACAAGGATCTGAAAACATGACCACTATTCAAGAACTAACCAAACTTAGGGGTTGGAAACATTTGAGAACAAATAGTATAAATGGTGACTAGTTCTTTGGATTTTCTGTTAAAGATACCAGCTGAACAAGAAGGCATGGTAACACATCAGTAAGAGAACCTTGATAAGCATCAAGCAATGACAACCTAAGCATTAAAAAGGGATCATTCTCGAAAAATGACATTCTGCACTCATGCAAATATCATTCATACACATCTAGTTAGGAGCATTTGATTTATTCCGACCATGACATCCTAATCACTAGGCATAAATAGACCCATGAAATGGATTTTACAAGTCATGTTACCCAGAGAACGGTGCAACAAATCAGTGAAACCACAAATCCTATACCCCCTGAAGTTGCAGTAGGACGGATTATAGTCGTCATGGCAAATCTTATCTCTCTGAAGTTATAGTGGAACAGATTAAAGCCACAAATATTATCTCCCTAAAGTTGCAGTGGAGTAGTCGTCGTAGCAAATCTTATTTCCCTGAAGTTTCAGTGGAGTAGATTAAAGCCACAAACCTTATCTCCCTAAAGTTGCAGTGGAGCAGGTTGAAGTTATAAACCTTATCCCCTTGAAGTTGTAATGGGGCAAATTGAAGATAGCAAATCTTATCTCTCTGAAATTGCAGTAGAGTAGATTAAAGCTATAAATCTCATCTCCTTGAAATTACAGTGGAGTAGATTGAAACGATAAGTCTTATACCTCTGAAGTTGCAGTAGGTCGGATTAAATCTACCATAGCAAGCCTTATCTCCCTGAAGTTGTAGTGGAATAGGTCAAAGCTACGAGTTACAAATCTTATCTCCTGAAGGTTGCAGTGGAACAGATTGAAGATAGCAAATCTTATACCCCTAAAGTTGCAATGGGATAGATTGAGGCTACTTGAAGAAGAGAAGCACTAAAGAAGTCGAGATCCAGAAACCGGGCAAATTTGTTCCTTTTTAAAGGTCTTTGCTCCATCCCCGTTACACGACAATGAGCAAAGAGGGGTAGCTGTAACAGGCCCAATTCGTCCGGGCCCAAACCAGAAATAAAAACCAAATAAAAATAAAATCATAAAGTCCAAATAAAAATAAAAACAGTCCAGTCCATTACAAGGCCCAGTTGCCCAAAAACTAAAAAAAAATTAGCAAAAAAAGAAAAACCCTAACCATAGGTGCCGCTCACCTCCTTCGGGCGTGCTGCCCGCTCCTCATCCCGAGGCCCCCCTGACGCGCCCTCCGCTGTCGTCGCTTCACCGAAATGGAAAAAACAAACTTTGCCCCGTTGTTGACTCCTCGAAAGTACCTTGCAAATAGAAAAAAAGAAGACAAACTCGTGTGGCAGAGAAGAAAAGTAAATAGTAGCATAAATAGTGAAATAGGATGTGTAAATGGCTATAAAAGCGATCAATCCATGTAATATTTTTTATAGACAATATAGAATACAACAGAAAAAGATTCAAGCATACAAATAGAAAAAAAACAACAAGCAACGGAGAAAAAAAAACGTGCAAGGTCCTTTTTTTTTTTTTTTTACTTTCATTTTCAGAAACTGTTTTCCATCTATTTATTTTTCTTTTTGGAAACTATTTACATATATATAGATTAAAAAGAGTTTAAAAAAGAGAAAAGTTACCTTTTTTTTACTTCACCGAAAAAAAGACGACTTTTGGCCTTCCCGTCTCCGTGGACGGCGGCGGCTCGCCGGAGCTAGGCTGGAGATCGGGAAGGGGGAGAGGATTTGAGAGAGAATTCTTAGGTTTTTTTGAGAAGGGGTGAAAAATGAAAATTTTCAACGACGTCGTTTTGCCCCTAAACCCAAATTCGACGCAACCCGACCTGCTAAGGAAGATTCGCGTGTTTTTGATTAATGGGTGTAACACCTCAAACCCGGCCTAGAAGTTAAGCCTGAATCTGGCGTGTCACATGGAAATTTTTTTTTCAAACCATCTTTGAGATTGTTAAAAACTTGTTTGAGAATTACAGCCTCTTTGTTAAAACCCAAAACACTTAAGCAATTGTTATCTACTTGAAAACGTAATTATCTTTAAAAACCTTTTTGATTGTGAAAACATATTTGAAATAAACAATTTACGAAAATGGGACGTTTGGGAATAGAGTTGCAGAAGCATTTTGAAAGAAAATCCGAGGCCTTATTACAACATTTAACCCAAAATAGTAAAGTAATAAAATAAACGAGAAAGAAGTCTAAAGTCCAAATAAACCATTTCTGAAGTATGGTCTCCATCGAGTCATCCAAGGCCCAAGTCCACGTCACTGAACATTACCTGAAAAGGTTAAGAGAAAGGGGGGTGAGTTACAAGAACTCAGTGTGTAATCCCCTTACCATCATCCACTAGGTCGGAACACACATATCAATATTTTGGGCCTAAGCTCATTTACAATTATAACATAATAACATGTAAATAATATGCATATGATATGCAAATCCCAAACCAAACCTAATTTCCATCCGCTACACACCACCCGTACCAACCAGCACACCTGTGGGGATCAAGTCAACCCACCCCGCCAACACACCAATCGCAGGCATAAAGCCATTTAAAATGTTTGTGGCAGAGCCACCGAACTAGATTGTGGCAGAGTCACCGAACTAGATTGTGACAGAGTCACCAAACTAGATTGTGGCAGAGCCACCGAACTGGATTGTGACAGAGTCACCGAACTAGATTGTGGCAGAGCCACTAGCACTTCTCTTCAATTTTATCCCAACCCATGCAATCATGTATGCATATACAAAGCATAACAATGTTCATAGAATAATTTCATCATAAGGCCCATAATACAAGTTGACCCATTAAGCAATCTAGCAATTTGGCCCATTAATCAATCTTAAAAATTTGGCCCATTAAGCGACCTAGCAAATTTTGGCCCATTAATCGATCTAGCAAATTTTGGCCCATTAATCGATCTAACAAATTTTGACCCATTAATCGATCTAGCAAATTTTAGCCCATTAATCGATCTAGCAAAATTTGGCCCATTAATCGATCTAACAAATTTTGGCCCATTAATCGATCTAGCAAATTTTGGCCCATTAATCGATCTAGCAAATTTTGGCCCATTAATCACATGAGGCCTTTTTTTTTCAAATTTCACAGTTGGCCAATTTATCAAAATAATTCATATGGCCCAAAATATCACTTTTTAACAAAATAACCCATTAAGGGCAAATCCGTAATTCCCACAACCTTAATACCGGTTTCATGCATTTACAAAAAAAGTGTTATTATACCGTATTTTCCGATTTTACAAATTTTACGATTTATTCTAATGCTTATGGTATAATATCTAACCCATGAGATAAGTGTGAAATTACACACTCTGGCCCATATCACAAATATCAAACTGCCCATATATCAAATATCACATTTGGCCCATAAAGGGTATTTTCGTAATTCGGTCCATAGGGACATTTCGTAATTCGGCCCATTAGGGGCATTTTCGTAATTCAGCCCGTAAGGGCATTTTCATAATTTGGTAATCGTACCCACTAAGGGTAATTCAGTAATTTACTCTTTAAGGGAAATTCAGAAATTTTACCCACCAAGGGTATTTCGGTAATTTTGCAACCCAGGGGTATTTCAGTAATTTACCCTCTAAGGGTATTTCAGTAATTTTGCAACTCAGGGGTATTTCGGTAATTTACCCTCCAAGGGTATTTTAGTAATTTCGCAACCCAGTGAATTTCGGTAATTTACCCTCTAAGGGTATTTCGGTAATTTTGCAACCTAGGGGTATTTCAGTAATTTGCACAACCCAGGGGTATTTCGGTAATTTGCCCTCTAAGAGTAATTCAGTAGTTTTACCCACCAAGGGTAATTCGGTAATTTACCTTCCAAGGGTAAATTCGGTAGTTTTACCCACCAAGGGTAATTCGGTAATTTACAAGGGTAGATTCGGTAGTTTTACCCACCAAGGGTAATTCGGTAATTTACCCTCCAAGGGTAATTTCGGTAATTTCATATTCAATGGTGTTTCCGAAGGCCTACTATCGCCTCGAGTGGCACAGAATTCTATTTGGGTCTCTTCGGAACTATTGGGTCAAAAATCCATTTTAGGCCCAAACGGGGTAATTTCGCAATTCTGGACTTAACTACTAATTTGGGCATAAAAAAATTTAAAACTGTCCATCTGTGTCATACTGACTAAAGTGATTATAACTCGAGTTAGGAAACTTGAAATTTAGATCCGTGAAATTTCCTTGAAACTAGACTCATATATCTTTTTACTGTAATTTTTCCAGAATTTTTGGCCTAGCCATTTAGTATAGTTTATTCCTTAAAGTTTCCCTTGTTTCACTATCCAATGATTCTGACCTCTCTTAACTTAATTTCAAATATCTCACTGTACGGTTTTCATATACTATTCCAACTTGTTTCTATTGAAAATAGGCTCACTAAGGAATCCATACATATAAATTATAACCCATAATTCATTTTGTACAATTTTATATGATTTTTCCAAAACAGATCAGTGAACCCCGAAGTTAATCAGAACTAGTCTCACTAAAATCAAGATATCTCAGAATATAAAATTCCTTTTCCTTCTCCGTTTCTTCCATATTAAAATAGACACAGTAATCTTTAATTTGATATCTTATTCACTTTCTAATTCCTTTTCTCCTATTTTTAGTGATTTTTCAAAAACACGTCACTGCTTCTAATTGAAACTGTTTTATTAAGAAATACGATTACCACTACGGTCATACGCACACCCGAGTGATTACGGATGCCGGTTTTTAGTTTTCTTCGGTATTTCCACCGATTAACAGCATATTTCATACAAAATTTCAGAGAAGTGTGAGATTACACACCATTTCAGATATGTATATGGAAGGGTATGAGATTACACACCTTATTCGGAATCCGTAACGTGATGCTCTCCGCGACACCAAAAATCCGAGTCACCTATTACGAGGGATAGGTTTTTGATTGAACCTTGGATAAAGTACTTCGAGACCTTGGAACCAGCATAAAATCTCTCATGGCAAGTCCCTAGACTCTCAACCATGTTACAAATTAGTCCCCTCATTAGCTAGCTTAAGCTTTGGGGATTCCAAAATATCAAGCAAGATCATAAAAATCACTTACTTGTGAGGAGAAATGTTTGCTGAAAATTTTGAGCTCCATAACCCTTATTTCTCTTCAATTTTCGGTGGATGAAGATGTAGGAATAGTGAAAAGATGATAACATCTTTATTCCTCTTATTCTATTCATTTAAAACACCTAACATCACCAACTTTTGACCAAAATAAATGCTCTTATCCCTATTTTTTTTTGGCCGGCCTACTCATTTAGACAAGGCCAAATTGTACTTTAAGGACCTCCAATTAATATTTTTTAGTCAATTTGCACCTCTAGCAATTAAAATTAAACTTTAGCACTTTATGCGATTTTCCTTTTTTTTCGAAATTAAGCCCTCAATCGCTAAAATTGAGACACCAAAAATTTCATGCATGTTTATAAACATGTTATACACATAGAATAACATGAAACAATTTTCTCTATCCTCGGTTTAGTGATTCCGAGATCACTGTTCCGACTATCCCCTAAATCGGGCTATTACACCCTCCATGCATTTTTTTTCACCTACCCCATTCTTTTCAAATCTCATCATTATATATTTTTTTTTCACCTACTCTATTATTTCAAATTCCATCATTATTATTTTCTCACTTCTTTATTATCCTTTTTCTTTTATTTCTTTCCTTTCTTTTTCCTTGTTTTCCTCCTTACCTTATCTTTTTAGTCATCATTTCATTTTTCTTTTATTTCTTTCCTTTAATAATGCCATGGTTGACACTTGGAAGAGCATACAAAAATAAATCCAAAATTTGCAAAAGATGGGATTTGAACCCCTTCCCTCAAGGTACTTCACTTAATGCCATAACCTCCTTGCCATATGCTCATTTATGCTAGCAATTTACTCTTTTATTTGCATAAGCCTTAATGCCACTTACTATCTCTCCTTAATAGGCTTAAACACAAAATTTTACTAAGGCCCAACTTGAACTCGAAACTTCATAGAACCCCGTAACTTTCTAAAATCATCTTCTTAATAAGTCCAACTTGAAATAATGGCATTCTCTTATTCTCAAAAATTTTAAACACTCCCATGCCCAAGGCCCATTGGGCCCATTCCTACTAGGCCCAATTTCGGGATGTTACAATGGGCTAATTTAACTTTTAGCCCTTCCGCTTTTTTATGGTTTTGCAATTAAGTTTTTTTTTTTAAATTTTGCCCTATAATCTATTTTGACTTTCAATTTGGTCATATTGATGTTGTGCATTTTGGAGGAGAAGGGAAAATTTCCCTTTTGATCCCTCCTTGTTATTCGCGCGTTTCAATTCGGTCATTCACCTTATTTTTATTCTAGATTTGCCCCCAATTTCTGTTTTAAGTTCAACTTTAGTCCTTTTTGGTTATTTTGGCTACTTTATTATTAAGTTAATTAATTTTATTATTATTATTACTACTATTTTTACTATTATTATTATTACTATTACTAATATTATTATACTATTATTATTAGTATTACTATTATCATTCTTATTATTATTATTATTATTATTATTATTATTACATTATATTTCTTTTCCCTTTTTTTTCGTGTTTACTTACTTATTATTATTATCCATATTTCTTTTTAGACACTTTTTTTATTATCATTTTATTATTTATTTATCCATATCCTTTTATGATTGCAAACTTTGGATTGTTCGTAATTTCTTTTATTATTAATATTATTCTTCTTATTAATATAATTTTTTAATTCTTTTATTATTAATATTATTCTTTTATTATTAATATTATTCTTATTATTAACATAATTTTTTAATTTATTTCACACCATATCTATTACTCATTTGTTTAATATTAGTTTTTTTTTTTAGTTTCAAGTTTCAGTTGACTTATCATTTTTCTTTTTATTTTCGGTTTGTTTATTTTATTTCATTTTTTATATTATTATTGTCATTCATATTGCGCATTTATTGCATCATTTTATTATGTATATTAGCACCATAATTCATCTTACATTCCACTACAAATTCGCGTTACATTTTACTCGATACATAAAATTTCGTTTTTTAAAATAAGCAATCTTTCATATTTTGGAATTTGAAAAGTTGTTCCCTAACTTACGGGGTCTCGATTTTCTTTATGAATCCGAATCAACGAATGTTTTAAAATTTTTAAATAATCTCGGGAATTACGAAAAGATCGTGTTCTAACTTACGAAACATGGTTTCTTTGTAAAACCGAGATAATCAAATATCTTTCAAAATAAATAATTGTCGCTGTTTATTATCGTTTCGGGGACTTAAGATATTGTGTCCTAACTTACGGGACATATTTTTTTTCTCTATTAACTGGGAATACTTTTCTCAAAAATTTTCAATTAAGAGATATTTTAACGAATGATCGTATTTTAAAATTTCTTCAAATTTTCAATCTTCGACACAAAAGACATCAAGTAATCAACTAGGTACCAATTTTTGGGCGCATCTAGGGTGCTAATCCTTTCTCGTGCGTAATCGGCTCTCGAACCCGTTTTTTGGATTTTGTAGACAAAAAAGTCATTGTTTTAATAAATTTAAACTTTTATTAAAATGATTGAATTACGAGGTGATCCGATCATACCTAAATAAAAAGGATTGGTGGCGACTCCCATGTTCGTTTTCGTTTTCAAAATAAAAGTAGACCTTTTCAAAAAAATTGTTTCGACAGGTGTAATTTAATCTTGACCATCGATTTTGAGAGTTCTCAACTTTAAATAGAGAGCCTCCCCTCATTTTTAATCACTCCATTGTATCGATTGTAACTTGAATTCTTGAGAGTAATAGAATTTTGACAGCATTTACTCAAACACTCCTCGTGCATTATTTTCTGTGGCTTTCTATTGTTCTGTGTGACTTCTTTGGCATAAATTGTTTCCGCTATATAAATTGATGCCTTGGAGGAATTCTAAAGGAGTCATCACTTGTGGTGTTAAGGCAAACGATTGCCTAAGCCACATAGATTGCGAGACGAAAGATCTAACCCCGTGACACAAGGTCCAGGGTCCTCTGAAACCTAAATGGTTGCACACCCAGGATGAAAAATTCTTGATTATATCTGCATATTTTCAAGCCTTCGATAATATGCAAACAGGAAATACTAACACAACAAATTAAGAAGGTCCCAAAAAGGATTTGGGAATTCCTTTGGTCCCTCAAGCTTCAATACAAGGTTATCATATTTCTTGTTTCAAAAAAAAAAAAAAAGGTTATCATATTTCTTTGGAAAATTCTTAATGAGGCCCTTCCCTGTAAGACAATGATTAAAAGGAGAATGAATTCCATAAGCACGAAATGCGCACTTTGTCAAGGTAATAGAGAGGACGAAAATCATTTGTTCTGGGAATGTAATTAAGCATAGGATAGATCAAAAAATGGTTATCACAAGCTATGGGACAAGCACAAGTTGGTATTGACTTCACAAAGGATGTACTCATAGGGTTAGCAATTTTCCTCTGGAAAATCTGGTTGCACAAGAATAAAGTAAATTTACGAAGGAATAAAACCAAACCCTATCGCAGAAATCAAGGAAGCAAAGGATTACTTTCAAAAGATCAATAAAGCAAGAAGGGATGGGATTACAGTGAACAAAAAGAAAAACCAGAGATGCATGTAGTGTGAGCTTAAC
The DNA here is from genome assembly GCA_005393395.2 of Gossypium australe. Classification (NCBI taxonomy): domain Eukaryota; kingdom Viridiplantae; phylum Streptophyta; class Magnoliopsida; order Malvales; family Malvaceae; genus Gossypium; species Gossypium australe. Next base: position 81,506,492 of record CM016618.1, on the reverse strand, counting down.
AAACATAAATACGCACCAGATTGCCCTTGGTTGGCCTAGAAGGAATGATGTACTTGCATGGGTCATTCACATTAGGAGTCTAGATGGAAGAACTGAATCGACTTATGAAGAAAGCTTTCGGCACGAAAATGGAATTTTAAGGAAACTAATTCTGTTGAGAATAGTGTTAGTTGTTTCATTACAATTAAACATTTACTCTGAAGAGCACGATAATACCCTACCATGGGCAAAGAAGAAAAGCTATGGAGATATTAGAGCTAATGTAACTCATATATTTTCTTTATCTTTTGGTCATTTTATAAAAAAATTAAATTAAATATTATTATTTTTATTAAAAATTCTATCATGTACATATGTGGAAACTACATATTTAAAACACAAATATATAAATATTATGTTAAAATAAAGTTTTGATTTAGTGGTAAATTAAAGCGTGTTCAAATTCCACCATATGCAAATTTATTATTATTTTTTTTAAAAAAGTAAAAGATTAAATTACCATCGAATAATATAATTTAATTTAAATATGGAATGATATTTTAGTAATTTCTTTAACTAAGTTGGTATCAGTTAATTCATGATACCAACTCAGTCAATGGCTTAAATAATATTATAGATTTATAATTGATGGAGGTAATAAAGTGTTCATAATAAGAAAATGTATAAAAAGTTAAAATAAAATTATAATTGAGTGGTAAATTTAAGATTTTTACCTATGCAATTAGCATCTGTTCAAATATCTCCATATACATATTTTTTATTGTTTTTTTTTTAAAAAAAGACTAAAATACTCTCGAATAATATAGCTTATTTTAAATATAGAAGAAAATTTTAGTAATTTTCCTAATCGAGATGATACTTAGTTGACTCATGATACCAACCCAATTAGGGGCTTAAATAATGGTATAAATATACAATTGATGGAGGTAATAAAGCGTTCATAATAAAATTAAAATATATAAAAAATTAGGGATAAATCCCAAAACTATACATGAACTATGATTTAATGTGCAATTGTATACATGAACTTTGATTTTGTGTAATTTATACATGAAATTTTGACTTGATCCAATTCTGGTAAATTATTAACACAATTATTGATATAACATCATTTTATGTTTATATATTGCATACATAAATAATTATATTTATCCAATATAAAAATAAATTAATGTATTCATTCTTTAAATGTGTATGATTAAATCAAAATTAAAGTTTCAAGTATACATTTGTACCACAATTAGAGTTTCATGTGTATAATTACACCAAATTAAAGTTCATGTATACAATTGCACATTAAATCAAAGTTTATGTATAATTTTGAGATTTATACTAAAAAATTAAAATAAAGTTTTGGTTTAGTGGTAAATTTAAAGTTTTACCAATGCAATTGGCGTCGGTTCAAATCCATCCATATACATAATTTTTATTATTATTTTAAATAAAAAGGCTAAAGTACTTTCAAATAATATAACTTATTTTAAATGTGGAAGGGTATTTTAGTAATTTTCCTAATTGAGTTGGTATCTGATTGACTCGTGACACTAACTCAATTAGAGGCTTAAATAATAAATAATATAAATATACAATTGATGGAGATAATAAAGTGTGCATAATAATATTAAAATGTATAAAAAATTAAAATAAAGTTTTGGTTTGGTGGTAATTTAAAATTGTATAAATACAAGTGGCGTTGGTTTAAATCCTTTCATATGCATATTTTTATAATTATTTTAAATAAAAAATTAAAGTATTCTCGAATAATATAACTTATTTTAAATATGGAATGATATTTTAGTAATTTCATTAAGTAAATTGGTGCCCGATTAACTCATGACACTAACTCAATAAGAAAGCTTGAATAATAATATAGAAGTATAAATATATTATAGATGATGTAATCAAGTGTACGTAATAATAAAAATTTGTTTTCAATAATGAAAATATAAAATATATTTGACACCTATTTTCTTTAATAGAAATATGAAAAATAAAATAAAATAAATTCTGACATATAATTTGAACTATGGTAATATATTTGATATTTCATCTAAAGATCTCTTTTGTTGTTTTTTAAGTTTCGCATATTTTCATTTTTCAAAAATTATTTTTAAATTTTTTAATTAAACGCATTTTATTCAATGTTTTTCATTATGAAAATGAAAACAAAAATCACATTTGTTTCTTAAAAGTTAAAACCCAACTGAAACCTTACAATCTTGGCTATTATATTATAAAATACTATCATGTTGTTGGAAATGTTGTTGGAAAAGGACTAGAACAATCGATTGAATTGGTTGAATAAAAAATTATCAATATACTGATTTAAAGAAAGATATTGCATTAATTAATTCGCAAATCAATATGGACTGGTTGAACTGTATTAAAAAGTTAATCTTATTTTTCATTTTTTAATAATTTTTTAACAATTTATTAATCAAATAATACCAATCAATTAAAATCCAACCAATAGACTAGTTTACAATATCATTGAAACTTTTAAGATGAGAAAAAATATGCTATTGAGTTAAAAAATGGTAATTTCATTTAATATTTAACAGGATTTTCATATTCAAGTAAATACACTTTTTGGAATTTAGGTGAATAAAAATTGAGAGTGTTGATGAGAAAGAAAGTGCAAGGAATCAAAGAATCTGTAATTAAGAAACATCAGAAATGATGTATTACACCAACTGCTCTCTTATCAAACCATGTTTTAAACGTAACAACAGCAATGGAGTAATAGAGAGAGCCCCACAAGACATGGTTAAAAACAACTATTTGCAATCAAATAGCAGACCCCATTCTAATTCCACAAAATTTGGTGTTTTTAGATTTCATCACTGCTTTGAATTGCACTATTTTCCCATCATCTGATGTTTGCTTTGGAGTTCTTTTTAGCATCTTTCTCCCATGGTCTCCCAAAGTTACCTGTATCATCTTATGTTGCTCCAACGCCTACATATATATGAATACAAGTACGAGGTTATAATAAGTACAAAAAAAAAAAAAAACCTTGAAAATATATATATACCTGAGTCGCACGGAAATATCTCTGTATCCATCACTGACTTCCTTATCGAGTAACATAAACCGGTCGTTTCTTTTATCGGTTCTTCATAAGGTACAATATAAAGTCTGTAAAAATCTGTTCATACCCAGGCATTTTCCCATACCCTGCAATATTGTAAAACAATTGGGGAAGCAAGTCAGCATTTTTTACAAGCTCAACTTTTCCTACAAAGAGAAAGGCACTTTCACATCTTGACCCGAAATAGCTAGGGAGAGGAAAGGTTCTTTTATTAAGGGTACTCGAGGATTTTAAACCCTCTTTGCCTACAACCGGCCAAAAGGGAAGGACCTTTAATCATAATCGGGATAGCAAAGGCCAAGGAGGAAGCTTTGCAGTGGAAGGAAAAACATGTTAGATGGCCGAGAAAGATGCTAAAGGCATTTCTTATGACAGTGTTTCACACTGCAACACAGTTCAAAGCAGGGTCTTGCAAACATCAACTGAAAAACCACAATAAACTGAGGTTTGAGCCAACCATGAACATGTCTTCAAATATGTTCTGAATATAGTTGCATGATCAAACATTCATGTCTGAAGAACTAACATGAAGAATCAAGAAAGTGGCAAAGGAGAAAGGGTATCTTTAGATGCAACAACATACCAGCCACACTAGGGTCCAAATCTGCATCATCTGCACAAGCAGCAGCACAAGAAACCCGGGGAAATCGGTAAACACCAACATTGGTTGAGAGCTCTCGTATGGTTACATCTGGTAAAGAGAAACGCCTGACAACTTTTATGGCTTCTCCAACAATAAAAACCTTGAAGAGAACACCTCCTATGGACGTTAGACGACAGCATTACAGCAGTTAGGCATTGCTTGTTAAAGTTGGAAACTGTACAGTTTTTAAGTCAGTAATAAATGCTGTAGTCAAATACCATGGTTAACAAATTCCTGAAGAACAAGTGGAGGTTCAGGTTTCTGGAGAGAATATTGATCATAAGCAAGTGATAATTCATGTGATTTTCACTTCCATCATTAACAAATGGCTTCGCAACTGAAACAGATGGAAACATGCAAGTCCGATAAGAAAGAATTGCTATGAATAATAGGAGCACACTAGGGAAAAACAATGGAACCCGAAAAAATAATCACATGGTTTGGGAGCATGATCTAGACAAAGCATTTCTATTCTTCTTAAGATTCAAGTTTGGCAATGGTCCAATGTCAATCTCGTAGGTAACTAACATGCATCATGAAACAGATTATTAAACTATGTACAATATAAATGGACCCAATAAAATGCTAAAACAACACATTATAAACTGTGCATACCAAGGGGCAGTCTCAACCCAGCTTCGGCAACAAAAGCAGGAATGGATGATGTGTCTCTTTTAATGACCAATTGCCTCGAAACACCAACTTTTCCTGCATCATAAACCATCACCATTTAATCTGATCAGCTCGGGGGTTTATTTTGAGATCCAACTCCTACTCGATTCTAATATCAACAAAAGAAAAGCAGAAATTACAATAAGATTCAAATAAATTCATATCAGCAACACATTGTGGCATTGATTGGCGATTGTGTAGATGTTGTGTAGCATCTGGAGGGTCAAGAACTAGGACTTTTGGATGTGTTTGTCTATATTCCTGCAATTATAAAACGCTTATTCATCAGATTGAATCATATGAATGCCACCACCTAAATTCATGCCAACACCAAAACTATTGAAACTCAAAGACAGCTCATACAGGCACCTAAACTCATGCCTAAATGAACTATTGAAACCTGAAAATAGCTGATACAGGCTACAAGATACTTTAAAAAATGGAAAACCGGCAAAACAGGCCAGATATGACCAATTAAATAGCTAGATAAACAGGTCATATTCTGCTCAACAAGCTTGCCCCGCTGTAATTTCAGAGTCAACTCCGCTTGAAACTTGAGAACACAAGGTTTGTACCATCCTACCACGATAGGAATTGAAACTTTTTCAATCCGTCCCATCTGTAATTTTAGGGTATAGGATTTATTTCAAATTCAACACATTCTACGACAATTCAGGGGTTCTAAACTTTTCATCGACTTAGTTTGTCACACCATTCCCCGAATGTTATGACATCACTTACTTTTGTCACATCAACTCATTATTTGGTTCATTTATCATTTGAACAAAGAATTCAGAGAAATAATCTCTATCTAGACTCTTCTTTCTCAAATATTTCCAATCTATGCACATGGAAATTCTAAACAATTGTCCTATTTCGGTTCCTTGTTTTATCTAGAAATTTCCAAAGTAATATGTAGAACTTCTTTTGTGAAATTATTAGTTCGTCAATCATTATTTCAATGTAACATGTTTATGAATAATGGGTAACAAATAAATTGATCTCAAAGAGAGTTAATAAAAAATACAAAGAAAATTAACTAGGAACATATCTTTGAGAACAAAAAGAATCCAAAGATAGTAAAATGAATAGGACAAAGATCAGATGCCCTAGATATTGCAGATTGGGCTTTTATATACAAACTCCACGGAGACTGCTTTGTGCTTAACATGTGTTTAGAAGACCCAAAGTACTTTGTTGATGCCCCGATATGCAACATACTTCATTTCTTATTGATTCAAGTATAGCAAGATGACTGTGTGTCCATTCAGAATTTGAGTCGCCCTTTTCGGGTTTTTAACTAAAAACCCCTTTGGCCTCAAGGCGCTCTTTGCGGGTTTTCACCTTGGCCTCTCCCTTTTTTTTTAGAAACTCAAAGCTCCCTTTGTGGATTTTCACCTTGGCCTCTTCTCCTCTTTAAGCAAAATACTTTTTTAACTAAATCCGAGTTCACAGGATTGGGTAAGCTTTTCCCATCCATTTCGGTCAAAATCAGTGCACCTCCAGAGAAAGCTTTCTTCACCACATATGGTCCATCCCAATTCGGCATCCATTTTTCTCTGAAATTCTTTTGTATGGGAAGAATCTTTTTCAGTACAAGATCCCCCTCATGAAACTCTCTTGGGCGAACTTTGTTATCGTAGGCTCGCATCATTCGTTTTTGGTACATCTGACCGTGACGAATGGCCCTTAGCCTCTTTTCTTTCATTAAGTTCAACTGATCATACCGAGCCTGGATCCATTCAGCCTCATCCAGCTTTATTTTTGACAAAACTCGAATAGAAGGTATTTCCACTTCAATCGATAGAACTGCCTCCATCCCTGTAACAGTCCGAATTTGACCCTAATCGGAACGGTGGTTTCGGGACCACGAATCCGAGTCCGGAAAATTTTTAGATATTATTTTCGGTGTTTGTTATATGTGAATTAATGTGTGTGAAAGTTTCGTAAGAAAATTTTATCGTTCGAGTGTTTAATTTGACAAAAAGGACTTAATCATGTAAAGTGTAAAAGTAGCAAACTATAATGAAAAGTGCTAATGTGATAATGGCTTTTTAATATGGGGTATCAAAAGGGAAAATAGCCCATTTTAAAGTTAGTGGATGGTAGAAAGACAACTAAACCATTATTTATGTTTTATTTTATTAATTATAATAGGTTAAATTTGTAAATTAGTAAATACATATTATAAGTTAAAGATTAAACAAAACAAAAAGACCATTATCATCCTTTATTTCTTGGCCGAATGTGGAGGAAAGAACAAGGGCTTGGCTTCTTTGATTTTCGGCTATTGTAGTCTCAAATTCAAGGTTAGTTTGATTTCGGTTCTTGAAAATTTTTACGTTTTTGAGATCGTTGCTTAGAAATCTTCAAGACCCATGTTTTAATTTTTGAGTTTGATGAATATTTTGAGTTGAGTCATTGTTGATAGTTGGTTGTTTTTGTTGATTAAGGATGAATTATGAAATATATGTGTTAGATTAAAATGTTTTGTCTTTGGATTTTTGATGAAATTGAGTATTTTGGGCTAAATTGAGAAAATAAATTTTTGAGGGGCTAAAATACAAAATAAATGAAAGAAATGGACTTATATAATCCCTATGAATATTCATCCCTTAGGTTGTGTAATGAAATTTTGTGTATTTTGTGTTTTGTGCAAATAGGACTAATTTGTAAAAATGTGAAATATTAGGGGCAAAATGGTAATTTGCCTATTTAGGTGTTTTTGGATTAAATTGAGATGAAATGTACTTGAATGAGCTTATTTTAAATATGTTTAGATCAAAAACAAAGAAAATCAGATTTGGATCGGGGAAAAATGAAAGTTTACGAATAGCCGGTCTTCGTCGTCCGTCGATAGTTGAGGTAAGTCCTTAAGCAAATTAATTTCATAAGAATTGATTATAATCTAGCATATATGTTGAATTATGAACTTGTGGAGTTAAACATGTTAAAACCGAATGTGAGGAAGTAATTTAGCAATGTATGTAATCGAACTTATTGAGGTAATATGTGAAGGTGATATTGAATTATATAGGATATATGTGATATTGGTAAGGTGTGAAAGTGATATTGAATTATATGAAATATATGTGATATTGATAATATGTGATGTGAATGAGATGACTCAATAATATGAATGTTCGGGCTTCGAGCTTAGCAGGCCTTGTGCCGGTGATTTATATCGGGCTTCGAGCCTAGCAGGCCTTGTGCCAGTGATCTTTATCAGGCTTAATGCCTAGCAGGCCTCGTGCCGGTGAATTATATTGGGCTTATTTCCTAGCAGGCTAAATGCCGGTGTTCGAACTTCAGACCTTGAGTCTAGCAAGTCTAGTGCCAGTATGTGAGATTCGGGCAAATGTCTAGCAGGTTTTATACCGGTGAGTTGAAATTCCAAGCTTAGATTATGTACTAGTAAAGTCATGAAATGAATCAAGTGAGCCTAAGCATTTGAAAATGAGTTTTTTAATTCGGCTACAAGGTATGTGCTATTCATATTCATGTATTATACATATATATATGCGATGATAATAAGTAAATGAATTGGTGAAAGAAATGTGATATACAATTGGTAGATGCAAATTGTGTATAAACTATGCCATGAGGAAATTGGTTATATGAAAGCATAAAGTGGTTAAAGGTATTCGTATAAGTATATTGATATGAATGATACTAATTGATCCTGTATATTCAGCCTTATGCTTATGTTTACGTGACATATTGGGATTACTTTGATGCCATGTATACGAATGTATGAAATGTTAAATGGATATATATATATATATATATATGAATATATTTCCTTTTATGTGAAATTACTAAGTGTAAAGTATATACTTATTGTATATACATATATATGTGATCCTACTGAATTATGTGTATCGAAAATATGAGTAGTTGGAAAAGAGTATTTAATCTATATGTGAACTATATGATGAGATTATAAATTGAAGTTTAAAGGTAAAATAGTGATGATGGTTAAGCTAAATGAGAATTAGCATTCGACATTAGTAGATCATTTAAGTACTATGCTTTAAACTATTGATATTAGATGCTTGGATATATGAGAGTTTAAATGAACATGTGTTTATGTAATTAAAGAGGTAAATCGGATGTACACGGCCCTTTACTTATTCGAATATTTATGTGAACTTAGTGAGTTTCATGTATGTGTATTATGAATATATTATAAAGAAAGGATGTTTTATATTTTGAATTTGATGCTGAGTTGGTAAGTTGTATGCTAATGGTATGGGAATGATAAGTGTTATGTTAAGTGAGGTAAAAGCATTCGGTTTTGAAGGACTTTCGGGTTAAGCTGTTTTATTCAATGTTATTACTTGATTGTTTTGAAATGCTTGAATGTCCAATTGGTATATTATGATTGCTTAAGACTTACTAAGCTAAATTAGCTTACTCCGTGTGTTCATCGTTCTGTTTTATAGATTTTGATCAAGCTAAGAGCTTAGGGGATCGTCAACAAAGTCATCCACACTATCAACCTATTTTGGTAATTTTGATTTTGGATTTTTTAAACTAAAGGCATGTATTAGGCTAGACTAAGTTTCAAGCTATGAATTTGTCCTTGTATATATTAGCCATGTGAAAATGGCTTTACTTGGATCATTAGAATTAGGCTTGGCATTATGAGTTCGTGATTGAGCGTTTAATGTGTTTGGTTATATCGATTTGATTATGACTTAATTATATGTAGTATATGATTGTTATGTTTCGTTAATAATGTGGTGCATGAGTTGATATATGTATATGATGGATATGGTAAGTATGTTCTGATTAGTTGAAATAGATAGTTAAAAGAATATGATATGAAGTTTAGGTATACTAATATGTATATGTGACTTAGGTGTACAATGAGATGTTGTTTGTGTTTTAATGTTTCTTTTAATTTAACGACTGAATTATGGTATTATGGTCTTCATTGCTTTCGGCCATGGCATTTAAGCACCATGATAGTGTATTTCATAATGGGATTGTGCATGTGATAGTAGCATGGTTGATTTATGTTATACATGTCAGGCATAGGATCATGTATTTAACTTATCTTAGAAATATATCTTATTGTATATCACGTGTGTGATGGATATTCATATGACTTGACCGAAATGTTGAGGTGGTTGACAAATGTGATTCTATTATGCATGTTTTGATAAATCATGAATGGAAAGTTCATTGTGTAGTAGTTGGTCATATTTTGTAATTTGAAACAATAAGGTTGAAGTTGGGAAATGGTTAGTACCATATTCGAATGTGTTTGGTTTAAAGATTGAGGAGGATATACTGTGAAGTGATCAAATGAAAAACGAATTGAGAAGATAGTTTTATGACGAAATTGCAGATTCGATTATGTTCTTATTAATAAATTGAGACATACTTTGCTGAGATGTGTTTATTTAGTTTATTTGAATATGATTGAACAAGATACCATGCAACTATACATATGTATGTTTATATTTAGTGATTTTTATTTATTTTTAAGAAAAGCCATTTCAAGCATGTATATATTCGGCTAATGTGATTTAAAATATCAAGTGGACAGTGTTCATTGTTAATTATATTGATGAGTTATTTGTGAATATCATTAAAGGGATTAAATTTTTGTATGTTATTATCTAAGCATATTCGTGTTGTTTAATTTGCTTTCGGATATGACTATGTGAGCAGTAATTGTTTATGGCTACTTGTGTTTTGTTCGGTAATGCCTTGCAACCCAATCCGGCGACGGACAGGGGTTAAGGGTGTTACAATCCCATAGACCAACGAGAAAGGCGTTGCCCCAGTAGAGGTTTTGACGGACGTTCGATAAGCATAGAGTGCAAACGGTAGTTTCTCATGCCAATCCTTATAAGTCTCAGTCATCTTCCCTACTATCTTCTTGATACTTTTATTGGCCGCTTCCACTGCCCCATTCATTTTTGGACGATACGGAGACGAGTTGTGTGTTTGATGTTGAATTGACTACAAACTTCTGCTATCGTACTGTTGTTCAAGTTCAGTGTGTTGTCTGATATGATCCTCTCGGGCATTCTATATCGACAAATGATCTCCTTCTTCAAGAACTGACTAACTGCTGACTTAGTCACGCTAGCATATGAAGCAGCCTCTACCCATTTCGTGAAGTAGTCAATTACCATGAAGATGAATCGATGCCCATTCGAAGCTTTCGGTGAGATTGGTCCAATAACATCCATGCCCCACATGGAAAAGGGCTATGGGGACGTCATAATGTGCAAAGGTGACGGAGGCACATGAATTTTGTCTCCATAAATCTGGCATTTATGAAATCTCTTGGCATAGTTGATACAATCTCCTTCCATGGTGGACCAATAATATCCAAATCTCATTATCTGTTTGGCCATTGTGAATTCTTTAGCGTGTGTCCCACAAACGCCCTCATAGACTTCTTCTAGGATTTCCTAGCTTCAACCGCATCAATGCATCTCAATAGCACTTGATCTTTTCTTCTTTTGTACAAGATATCCCCATCTAAAATATAGTCAGAGGCCAATCTTCTTAATGCCCTTTTCTCATTCTCAGTTACATGCTCCGGGTATTCACGATTTTTTACGTATCATAATACTTCCTGATACTAAGGGTGGTCATCTTTTTCCTCCTCTTCCATGTTATAACAATGACCTGGAACTTTGAAAATGCTCATCTGAATAGGTCTCATATCCTCTGGCCTGTTTACTTTGATCATAGAAGCCAAGGTTGCCAAAGCATCCGCCATTTGGTTTTCTTCACGTGGGAGATACTGAAAAGTAATGTCGTCGAACTCCTCAATCAATCCCAGAACTATTTTTCGGTAATCACTTAGTTTGGGATCTCTTGTCTCCCATTCTCCTTTAAGCTAGTAGATTACTAAGGCAGAATCTCCATATACTTCTAGCACCCTGATCTTACGATCCACAGCTGCTCAAATTCCCATGATGCATGCTTCATATTCCGCCATCTTAATCGTGCAATCAAAATCCAATCTGCATGTAAATGGATAATAATCACCACTAGGGGATACCAAGATTGCCCAAATTCCATTTCCCACAGCATTTGACGCTCCATCAAAATTTAGCTTCCACGGACATTCATTAGTATTTGCCACATACATCAACTCTTCATTGGGGAAATCAAAGCTCAAAGGTTCATAATCCTCTAAAGCTCTGCTAGCCAGAAATTTTGCTACTGCGCTTCCTTTTATAGCCTTTTGGTTCACATAGACTATATCGAATTCAGTCAGCAAAATCGGCCATCTTGCAATCCTTCCATACAAAGCAGTTGACTCCATCATATATTTTAACGGATCAAGCTTCAAAATCAACTAGGTTGTATGATATAGCATATACTGCCTCAATATCTGATTTGTCCAAATCAAGGCGCAACACAAATTTTCAATCGACGAATATCTCATTTCACATTCAGTGAACTTTTTACTAAGATAGTTTATCACCTTTTCTTTCCTTCCCGACTCATCATGTTGGCCAAGCACACATCCCACGGAGTTATTAAACACTGACAAATACAGTATCAATGGTCTATCTGAATTATGCGGAGACAATACTGAGGCGTTCGACAGATATTGTTTGACTTTGTCAAAAGCTTTTGAGTGCATGACGGAGGCAATTCTTGTATTGCTTTGACCTTGTTTGAGTCAACTTCGATTCCTCTATCGCTAACCACAAAACCCAGTAATTTCCCTGACCAAGCTCCGAAGGTGCACTTTGCCGGGTTGAATTTTAATTGAAATTTTCTCAATCTCAAAAACAACTTCCTCAAAACTTCAATGTGTTTCTTTTCTGTTCGGGATTTGGCGATCATGTCATCAACATATACCTCAATCTCTTTGTGCATCATGTCATGGAATAAAGTTACCATGGCCCTTTGGTATGTTGTTCCAGCATTCTTTAGTCCGAATGGCATTACTTTATAAGAAAAGGTACCCCACAATGTTATGAAAGTAGTTTTCTCTATATCCTCAGGGTGCATCTTGATCTGATTGTATCCTGAAAGGTCATCCATGAAGGAAAACAATGAATATCCCGCCGTATTATCCACCAATGTGTCAATATGAGGCAAAGGGAAATTGTCCTTTGGGCTGACCCTATTTAAGTCTCTATAGTCTACGCACATCCGAACCTTTCCATCTTTCTTAGGGACAAGAACAATGTTGGCAACCCACTCTGAGTACTTGACCACCTGTAGAAATCCAGCATCAAACTGTTTCTTGACTTCCTCCTTTATCTTCAACACCACATCTGGCCTCATCCTTTGTAGCTTTTGCTGAACCGGCTTGCACTCTTCTCTTATGGGGAGGCGATGCACCACAATGCTGAACCGGCCATGCAAAGATGTCCTTGAATTCCTGTAATAACTCAACAAGGTCTTGTTTTGTCTCCTCGGCTATGCGCGTTCCAATTTTCACGATCTTTCCTTCCTCTAAGGCTATGTTCTCTACCTCCTCTTCGTGGGGTAAAATTTTTTTCTCCTCGTGCTTTACCGTTCTTAACAAATCTGGAGATAAGTCACAATCTCTGTCACCTTCAAAATCCTGAGATTGCTCTAAACACATGTCTTGCTCAAAATAGACCTCCGGATCTGTAGTATCATTTATCATGTCATTGATATCTAGTGACCTGTGATGGGCACCAAAGAATGTACAAAGAACAAATGAATTCGAGAAGAACTATTTATATGGTATGTAAAAAAATTAGAATGAAATTAGAAAATCAAAAGAATGAAATAAAAATGAAAGAATATCTGCTCGAGTTAATTATCAAATATATATTTTATTGAAACAACAATGTCTGAACATGAGCCTATTTCACAAAAGAAATCTTATTGTTCCTAGACTAGAAAACAACAAGAGCGTTCTGAATATTACTCTGTATAATCTCTAAAAACTACAGGAAGTTCCTCTGCAGTCCAATTGTTCAAAACACTTCCAAGTTCATAAGGGCGAATGCCCAACAGGTTTCTTTGCTCCATTCCTTCCTCGTGTATGGCATTGATGTGAGGATTTTCCAATAACCCTCTCTCAGGGTGAATTATCCCTCCGGATACAAAGGTCTGGGATATGTAGGGGAATGTCATCGATTCCCATTTGACTTCTTCCCCATTTAACCGTGCTTTTCTTCTTTCCTGCTTTTTTTCTATTTCTTTTCTCCTCTGTCTGGCATCTGGCCTGAAACCCAAGCCAAAATGATCTCTTTTCTCTTTTAGCATCAGCACTTGAACTTCCCCTTGGAGATGTCTGCCCAGTCCTTTTCTTGGTAGGGCTCCCTTCCCGATCATCATTTGTAGGCCCATTCTCGTGGTCCTAGATATCTGAGGCACCGGAACCTCATTTCTTTCCAAGATGAATGTTGCGTTTACAAACCCTAAAGACCAAAAGGAACACTTAATGGCCTCCTCATTTGTCTCCAAATATGGCGCTTCATTGGTAACAGTCACTATGATGTCTTCTTCTGCGTTTATAGTAACCAGCCAACCATTCGTCACCAGTTTCAATTTTTGGTGCAGGGATGAGGGTACTGCTCCTGCCAAATGAATCCAGGGCCTTCCCAGCAAGCAATTGTACGAGGGCTTGATATCTATCACTAGAAAATCCACTTTATACGTGTTTGGCCCAATTAGCAACGGTATATCAATTCTTCCCATCACTCTTCTCTCGGTGCCATCAAATGCTCTCACTATGTTCTGACATGTCTTCATGTGAGAACTGTCTATCAGCAACCTCTTCAACGTGGACAACGGTAAGACATTCAAGGCTGATCCATTGTTGATTAACACACTTGGCAGAGTGTATCCCTTGCAACGAGTAGTGATGTGCAGGGCTTTGGTCGATCCCATACTTCCAGGTGTAATTTCATCATCACTGAAGTAAATGAAATTATCGACACTTATGTTACTAACCAGACGGTTAAGTTTATTGACAGATATGTCCTTAGTAACATAATTTTCGTTCAACACTTTCATCAATGCTTCGCGATGCACTTCTGAAATTAAGAGTAAGGCTAGCACTGATATGCAAGTCGGTTGCTTGCGCAGCTGCTCTACCACGCTGTATTCACTGTGCTTCAAGAATTTCAAAAGTTCTTTAGCCTCTTCTTCTTTCACTGGTTCATTAATAAGGGCCTCAAGTCCCTTCTCTCGTTCAACTGTCACAGTATTTCATTTTACTAATTCTGCTCTAACGTTTCCTGAATCGTAGCGCCTTCCACTACGTGTGTAGCAGCCTTCATTTTGGACTTCTTCAGAAGCGCCGACTGAGCTTTCCACTCCCGGTATTGTCACGTTACAGTCGTAATTCTAAGGTACCATTTTGTTATCCTTGTAAGGAAAGGAAATAGGCATCTGGATTACAACTTTAGGCACGATTTGTGCTCCGCCTTCTGTGTTTCTTGGTCGGGAAATGATGATCCTCGGATAATTGACTTTTTGGTTTGTCAACTCTCCTTCTGTTGCACATACGTTTCCTTCCTCTGAGCCTTCTTCATAAAATTCCACTTCCTTATTATCCATAAGGCTTTGTACCAAGACCCTAAACTCAGCACATTCCTGGATCTCATGTCCTTCTGCTTTGCGGAACTCACAGTAATCCCTTATTTTTTCACATCTTTTCTCACAATCGGGCAATAGCAGTCCTCTTCTTACCATTTCCCTCTAGACCATTCTTAACAGGGTTTTCACTTCCGAGATATCCTTCTTTATCCTTCTCTCGACATTTCCCCAATCTCGTTTATCCCCTTATCTCCATGGTTAGGTAAGGGGTTCTCTGCACTAGGTGTATTATCAAACTTCACAATCCCCTCTTGATAAATCTCTCGACTAACTTTTTGAAGGTAGTGCAGTGTTCTATTGAGTTCCCTGTTATTCCCGCATGGTAGTCGCATTGAGCGTTTGAATCATACCATTTGGGATATGGGGGCTGTAACGACTTCAAATAAAATGGAGATACCACGTGTGCGTCAAATAAACTTTGATATAGCTCCTTATACGTCATTGGGATTGGCGTAAATTGGAGCTTTTCATAATTTTGCCTCGCGTCAGATTCTTGTTTTGTCGACCCTTGTTGCCCAGTAGTAACTACTTTCGGCTGGCTAATAGTGATTGCCTTTGAGTACCCTTTGTTGTATGTACTCGTATTATTCACCTCACTGTCTTTTTTCCTATGAGCAGACCTTCTAGTGGTTTCCCTCGCTTCAATCTTACCACCCCTTATGGCATTTTCATTCATTTCTCCTTCCATCACTAAATCCGCAAAGCTCTTAGTGGTGCTTCCTATTATATGGGTGATAAATGGCGCCTTTAAAGTGTTGATAAACAGCATGGTGGTTTCCTTATCTAGGAGAGGTGGTTGAACTTGTATGGCAACTTCCCTCCATCTTTGCGCGTATTGCCTGAAGCTTTCATTTGACTTCTTTTCCATGTTTTGCAACATGATTCTATCAGGTGTCATATCCGTGACATGATTGTATTGCATCATGAAGGCTTGAGCTAAGTCTCTCCAGGTGCTAATATTAGCACGGCTAAGTTGATTGTACCACCTGGACACTGCCCCCACCAAACTGTCTTGGAAACAATAAATCAAAAGTTGATCATTGTTCACATAACCAGTCATCCGTCTACAGAACATAGTGATGTGGGCTTCAGGGCAGCTCGTCCCATTGTACTTCTCAAATTATGGCATATTAAATTTATGAGGAATCATCAAATTTGGAACCAAACTCAAGTCTTTTGCGTCAATACCGTGGTGATGATCGACATTTTCCAAAGCCTTGAACTTTTCTTCCAACCATCTGCAGCGATCTTCCAATTGCCTTGAAGATTCAGTTCTTATCCCCACTCTCTCTGCTATGTCCAAATCAAGGATAACGGGATTAGCAGGGTTATCTCCTGGGTTAGATCTTGAGCCGACTTGGAAGTTCATGGGTGGTCTAGTATCAGCTTGCCCTTGTTGAGGCCTAGTCGTGACAGGTGGCCTTTGGGGATACTCCTCAGGTTGTACATGCGGTGGGGTGAAACTCCGAGAAAAGTCCTCATTGTCTTCAGTGTTAACTATGGGACCCTTCCCTTTGTCCATTGCCCCACTTAGCATATGGGCCATTTGAGCCATATGTTCCTTTGAGCTTCCAACATTTGGTCTCTCATTTCTTGTTAGAGCTTTGCAAATTGCTCCTACATCTGGTCTTGCATATCTCACTGGAATTGTTCAAGTCTTTGATCCATTTTCTTTGTCTTGGCACGTGTACCGTAGTGGTGTTTAGTTTCCAGATTTTTCTTCTCTTCTCTCTCTCTCTGTTAATTTCAACTAATTAGGCTCTCTCTATAGACTTAAAGGCATATGATGTTATGTAATGCAAATGCATGAATGCAATGAGGCATCGATTCAGATTCAACTTCATTTCAGAAAACTTTATTAGAAAACAAAATCATTTACATAAAACGAACTACAAATATGCTTTCTCCCTAAGGCCTAAAGTTTTGATTTTCCCAAACAAAGAGGTTAGCTCTTGACTACAATCCGACTGTAGCTCATACTTCATGCTCAATATATCAGCCTGTGCTGCCAAAGTCTGTAGGTGATCAGCTACCTCTCGAATCTGAACTATTGCTTCACCCATGAGGTAATCCCGACTTTTAACTTGATCATGAGAATGGTGAAGTTCTTCCTTCCAACGCCCTTCTCTTGTTTCAAGAAGCTCGATCTGAAGTTCACAACTATGCAATGCTGATTCTAACTCTTCAATGTTACCCTTCATTTCCCTGATCTTTTTCAGACTTGATTTTAGCTCGATTTCAGAATTACGACTTCGATGGTGATGAAGAGACCGCCCAAGTTCAGCCACTCTAACTTTTAATTCTCCTTTTTCATTTCGGCTTTCTGCCAATCTCTTCTCTAAGGCCTCGTTTTGCGCTTGCATTTCTCGAAACTTTCTCTCCCAATAGTTAGCTTTGGCTTTTTCCTCTTGAATCTCCTGTTGCCACTGTTTCGAAGTCTTTCTTAATCCAGCGTTCTTCATCGTCAGCCGTATCTTCTTATATTCTGTCTTCAAACTATATCGGCCTTCCTCTATCTTTCTCTTTTCTTTTCTTAATTTCTCGGCTTCTGATTTCTAAACATCCACATCTAGCCTCAAGTACATCTTTTCTTCTTCCAGCTTCTCTATCCTCTTTCCGAGCTCTAAACTTTGCCTCTCGAAGTCTTGCTTTATAATCTCTAACTCCGATAGGACCACTTGTAAATACTCATTCATCGATAGAGCACCCTCCAAGCTTGGCCCAGGGATGTTATCATTGATCCTTTTGCTTGACCACTCCTTATATTCCAGGGTTGTCATCGGTCCTCTAGTCAATATCTTCATACAGCAAGCCCGCTTCTAAGCATCAGAAATCTCTCGAATCTTCTTCTTATAATTATCCCCCTTATATGAGAATTCATTTAAGCTAACCTATATGTCGCCGGTATGAACTGTCTTGCTTTGTATTGCTTTAGTACGAGCAACGGTGCATATCCAATAGCTCTCAGATCCCAGGCAGAGGTGCCCAATCAAAATTTCCACACTGATAAAGGACTTCGTTGGGAACCATCCAAGGGGCTTTCCACTCAACGTCTTCCTCTCGGAGGTTTTAAAGAATTTCCATCCATCTTTCCTCTGATATATCGTCCCTTCTTGTCGTAGTTGCGACCTCTTTTAAAGGGGAATAACTTTCAAAGAACACTCGGTAAGGAACCCTATCAATCCTCCAAAAATAACTGTGAAACCAAACCAATAATAACTGTGCGCATCCAATGAATCTACCTTCACCAACTCTCCGACATGCATTCAAAGATCTGAACGTCTCGGCTGAGATCGCAGGTACAGGTGTGACCCCTTTGTTAAGTAGGTCGAATAAATCAGTAACTGCTTCATCTATATGTCTTAGAGCTTTAGCGAAAATTACCAAACCATAAATACATAAGGCAAATACGTCGATCTTCTTCTTTACATCTGGATGTGCTAGGATCAGGTCCCTCAAACTCACCCAAGGTATGCATTTACCCTCACCTTTCTCTTGGATTCTAGCTGTAACCCACTGTTCACTCATCCCCGTGATACTCATTAACTTCTTCACAAAAGTTGGGACATTGGCAGCCCTAAAATAAGCTTTGTCGACTTGGACCCTTGAACAACGAAGTAAGGTTGTATATTCCTCCAGCGTGGGCACTAAATCTACTTCCTCGAAAGTGAAACAGCTATAGGCAGAGTTCCAAAATTGAGTCATGGCCCGGAACATATGCTTATCTACTTTTATGTCGAGTAAATAGGGTGGATCTCCATAATTGCGATAAAACAACTGCTTAGCCTCATCATCCCATTGAGTCCATATCTCTTTCAACTCTTGGAACTCATTTTGCGTAATACTAATACGAGTAAAATCCCATAGTTCAAATACGTACCCGTCAGCTAAGTTGTTCCCTTTCTCTAATTGCGTTTACTCTGACCATGTGCGAACAGCTGCATTGTCTCCCACTTTATCAAGGAACTCGTTCTCCATAACCAGCTTTCTAACTTAGAAACTGACCGTGAATCGATACCTCTAAAAATATGAAATGACATGCACAAAAAACGAAACACAACAAGTTAGTACCACAGAATAAAATATAAAGCAAGTAAAATAAACGAATACCTATCTGGGTAACTACTGAGGATTGACATAGTTCTACTTAGGGTAAGTCCTTAAGTTTTCTACGTGTGGTTTAGCTCTAAAGTTGAGGTACCCGAACTAGCAGATTCCTCGATCCTCACCCATTATAGGCTCATACGGACCGAGTTCGGTTCAGGAGAACACATTTCCCTACGGCCATGCGGAAGTGAAAATTTCACGAAGACATAGGTACAGATGTATTCCGAAAGCAATCCACTAGCCTATGCAGAGGTGAAAACCTCACGAAGGCATAGCTTCTCGCTCTCACTTAAAGGCGCGACCACAACGGTCATGTAGTGCAATGCAGAGATACATATTAAAAATTAGAACCACATGCAATAAAAGGATCTTGGTTTTTTTTAAAAAAAATCAGAATTTTAAATTCGAACAAAAGGACATGAAACTATCGATTTTACGGTTTGACTCTCTTATTGGTCCCCAGTGGAGTCGCCAAGCTGTCGAAACCATTTTTAAATTTTTGTAAAAACGGGGATCGACTTTAAAAAAATGGAAATGGAGTCGTCACCAATCCCTTTTTACTTAGGTGTGATTGGATCACCTTGTAAAACGTTTTATTTCAAAACATTTAATTTTGGTCCACGAAATACAAGAAAATAGGTTCAGGAGTCAGTTACGTATGAGGAAGGGTTATTACCCTCATAACGCCCAAAAATTGGTACTTAATCGATAAAATCATGTCCTAATGTTGAAAATTTAAAAAAAATTAAAATATGATTTCTTAAAAAAAACCTGAACAATTTGAGTTAAAATTTGAGATTTCTTTGTTCCGAAAGAATACAAACATCACATCCAGCACGTTAGGACATGATATTTTTAAACCCTCGTAACTAAAATTGTCTCATGATTTACAAAATTTTATTAAAAGGATATTTAGTTATTTAGTCAAACGGAAAATCGAAACCCAGCACGTTAGGGCACTATTTCTCGACTTTCTAAATACAAAACATTGCCTTATTTTAAAAAATCTATAGATAAAATATAGTAATTTCACAAAATGTATTTTATTCTAATCAACGATCCATGTGAAAATATCGCATTAATTCATCATCAAACATAAATACCAAAAGCAATTATGATATACTAACATCTCATATTAATATAGGCAATAAAGAAAATAATAATATAAAATACGACTAATAAAAATACCTACACTGAAGCAATCGTAAATAAATGAAAGTGTATGAACAAATAGAATGTATGAATAAATAATAAAATAATAAAAAATCACAAAATAAATATGAAAACTTCTCATGCAAGATTAAACTTTTCATGCAATGACATATACCAAATAATAAATAAATATTGCAAAATAAAACATAATATATGTATATTTTGAGATAAAAAATAAAATACAATTTGAAATAAATAAATAATTTATAACTTTAAATAAAAACATATTTATAATAACCTAATAAAAAAACTATAAATTTAAGAATAAATAATATGTTATACAATATAAATAAATTTTAGATAAAATAAAATTTTAAAAATAATATATGATATGATATAATACTATATAATATAGAAATTTTAAAAATATAGTAACTAATATATAAAAAATAATATGTAATAAAAATAATTTTAAGCCAAATAAAATAATAAATAATAATTTAATATTTATAAGAATAATTCATATAAAAATATATGAATTTTATACTATTAATTAATATATAAATAATAAAGAAAATAATATAGAATATTTAATTTGATAAAATAATTTAATACAATGTTAAAATAATTTAAAATCAAATAAAATAAAAAGATTTAAAAAATAAACAAAGAAATAGGGGTTAAATAGCAATAAAAATAGATAAAAATGTAACACCCCTTACCCGAGACCGTTGCCGGAGTCGAGCACGAGGCATTACTAGACTTAACTTACTAGTTCTAGGCATAAAAATTTAAACTGTCCGTTTGCGTCATGTTCACTAAATTAATTATGACTCGAGTTACGAAACTCGAAATCTAGATCTGTAAATTTTCCCTGCAACTAGACTCATATATCTTCTTACTATAATGTTTCCAGAATTTTTTGTGTGGCCAATTAGTACAGTTTATTAGTTAAAGTCTTCCCTGTTACACAGTTTGACAGTTCTGACCTCTCTTCAGTAAAAATCAATTATCTCATAATATACAACTCTTTTTCCTACACCGTTTTCTTTATATGAAAATAGACTCAATAAGATTTAATTCTATATCTCATGCACAACCTAATTCAATTTCTACTATTTTTGGTGATTTTTCAAAATCACGTCACTGTTGCTGTCCAACTATTCCCCTGCATATAATTACATAATTTCTTTAAAATAACTATCAACTAGGCATTTCATAACATCCAAAACATGTTCTTAATTAACCATTTTAATGGCTAATCATTACCAAGCATTTACAAGTCCATACTAAGCCATATCATAAGGTCACACACATAAAATGGCTAAGTCCCTATACATGCCATAACTTAAAACATTCGAGTCACAAAATACCAATATAATCCTTTGATAGTGTGTAACGATCTCCGACGTCCTTTTGATCCCCGAGTTGGCTTGTAATACTATAAAAAAAAAATAAAGAATGGGAGTAAGCATAAAGCTTAGTAAGTTTACATGTAAATAGATAACAACATTCTTAATGAATTATCTTATTCTTTTCTTATCAAGATCACTTAAGCTTTTAACTCAATATACTTAAACTTGTATTCTTACCTTGCCTTTTAACATGAACTTATCTTACCTTACCTTTTTAACATGAATTTATCTTACCTTACCTTTTTAGCTTGAACTTGTCTTAACTTACCTTTTTAGCTTGAACTTGTCTTACCTTTACTTTTAGCTTGAACTTGTCTTAACTTACCTTTTTAGCTTGAACTTGTCTTACCTTTACTTTGGTTTACTCTTGGAATATTCCCGTTGAACCACTTTGGAATACTAAGGATACGCGGGTACCTTTCCTTATGAAACTTAACAATTGCCATGTCTTGACATGGTCTTACGTGGTATCCTTGCCTTGTGAACTCACCAATGCCATGCCTTGGCATGGTCTTACATGGGACCTTTGCCTTATAAATTCACCAATGCCATGCCTTGGCATGGTCTTACATGGGACCTTTGCCTTATAGTAACTTATCAATGCCATGTCTTGACATGGTCTTACATGATTTCCTTAAACCCTAATGTCATGACATTTGTATCCTACACATTCCTAAGGTTCAACCGGAACTTTCTGAGATAGCTTTTCCGTCAATTCATACTTGAGTCTTTAAATAATAAATTTATAGAATAAACATGTAAATGCTGGAATTTAATGATATTAAATGTAAAATAACAGAATATTACATTTATTTACTGCAAACTTACCTCGAAACCAAAATACGATAAACTATATCGATTTAGTCCACTATCTTTTTCTTTCCCCGATCTAACTCCGAATTTCGTTCTTCTTGATCTATAATAGCAAATTTAGCTTATTTAATACTCACATTTACTAAAACAGTCCTTAACTATAACTTTAGAAAAAATACAATTTTGCCCCTAAACTTTTACATATTTATGATTTTGCCCCTAGGCTCGAAAATTAAACTTCAGCCCTTATTCTTATGTTTTATAATATGCTGAACATTTTTCCCTTCTATAGCAACTTCAAATTCTTACTATAACACATACTTATGAACAATAACAACTTTTATTCATTAGCTCGTTTTACTCGTTTTCACCGAAAATCACTTAGTAAAAATCGTTCCTCTACTCATAAACATGCATAACCTACCATCAACCATCAAAAATCACAAGTTCTCATCAATGGCATAACTCAAAATATTCATCAAAATTCAAAATTCAAACATGGGTTTTGTAGCACTCGAAGCAACGATCTCAAAAACGTAAAAATTATTAAAAACCGAACAAAAACGGGCTTACCAATAAGCTAAGAAGCTTGGCTGAATTTTGAAGCTTCCATGGTTGTTCATCTTACTCATTTTCGTTGAAGAAGATGAACACCCACCCCACTATCTCTTCATTTGTTTTATTATAACATTATATATATAAAATTTCTACTAATGTTTTTAATATAAAAAAAACATATAATTATGCATTTCATCATTCAATGCCGTCCACTAGCCATATAGTTGGCTTAATTGCCACATAAGTCCTCACACTTAAGAAGACATAACAAATAGGCATCTTTTCATAAAGCACACTAATTTTGCATTTGATGCAATTCAATCCTTTTATCAAATTAAACACACAGACAGATAAATTAGCTCACGAAACTTCAACACATGCTCAATCATATAACAACGGCACAGAAAATAATATTAAAATATTTTACTGACTCGGATTTGTGGTTTCGCAACCACTATTCCGTTTAGGCCCTATTTCGGGATGTTACATTTCTCCCCCCTTTAGGGATTTTCGTCCCCGAAAATCTTACCTGTAAAGAGATTTGGGTACTGTTTTCGCATAGTCTCTTCGGGCTCCCATGTAGCCTCTTCTATTCCATGCCTATTCCATAATACTTTCACAAGTGCAATACTTTTATTCCTTAATTGCTTAACCTCTCGAGCCAGAATTTTTATTGGTTCCTCCCCGTAAGTCATATCTGGCTGAATCTCAACCTCTGTTTGCGAAATCACATGCGATGGATCTGAACGATAACGACGTAGCATAGACGCATGAAACACATTATGAATCTTCTCTAACTCAGTTGGTAAAGCCAATCGATATGCCAATGGCCCAACTCTTTCGATCACCTCAAACGGTCCAATAAAACGGGGACTTAATTTGCCTTTCTTGCCAAATCTGAGAACTTTCTTCCACGGGGATACTTTCAAGAATACCCTATCACCAACTTGAAATTCAATGTCTTTTCTTTTCAAATCTGCATAGGATTTCTGTCTATCTGAAGCTGCTTTCAAGCAATCTCTGATGACTTTTACTTTTTCTTCTGTTTCTTTGACTAGATCAACCCCGTAAATCTGGTTTTCCTTAAGCTCTGTCCAATACAAAGGTGTACGACATTTACGTCCATACAAAGCTTCATAAGGTGCCATATTCAAACTCGATTGATAACTATTATTATAAGCAAACTCTATTAATGGTAAATATTTCTCCCAACTACCTTGAAATTCTAATACACAACATTTAAGCATATCTTCAAGTACCTGAATAACTCTCTCTAATTGACTATCAGTCTGAGGATGGAAAGCTGTATTAAAACTCAATTTTGTACCTAAAGCTTCCTGCAATTTCTTCCAAAACCGTGAGGTAAATCTTGGATCTCTATCTGAGATAATCGATAACGGTACTCCATGTAGTCTCACAATCTCTGTAATATATAACTCGGCCAACTTGTCAAGTGAATAATCCATACGAACTGGGATAAAATGAGCCGACTTTGTTAACTTATCAATCACAACCCATACTGCATCTTTCTTTCTCGGTGTCGAAGGCAATCCTGTCACAAAATCCATAGTAACTCGATCCCATTTCCACTAGGGAACTAATACAGGCTGCAATAAACCTGAAGGTACCTGATGTTCAGCCTTTACCTGCTGACATATCAAGCATCTAGAAACAAACTCTAATATATCTCTTTTCATTCCTGTCCACCAATACATTTTCTTCAAATCATTATACATCTTTGTACTACCTGGGTGAATAGACAAAGAACTACTATGTGCTTCCTGTAAGATTTTCCTAATAAGCTCATCATTCTTTGGTACACATACTCTGTCTCTGAACAACAAATAACCGTCAGAACCGATCTAAAAATCAGACTCTACACCTGACTCGCACTGAACTCTTTTGGCTTGCAACTCACTGTCATCCTTCTGAGCTTCACAAATTTCTTCAAGAAACGTCGATTTAACTCTCAACTCAGCTAAGATAGAACCATCATCTGATAATGCCAAACTAGTGTGCAAAGCTCTCAATGCAAATAACGATTTTCTACTCAAAGCATCAGCAACAACATTTGCCTTACCCGGGTGATAATCGATCACTAGCTCATAATCTTTAATCAACTCTAGCCATCTTCTTTGCCTCAAGTTTAGATCTTTCTGAGTCATCAAGTACTTCAAACTTTTGTGATCAGTGAATATTCGGCATTTCTCATCATATAAGTGATGTCTCCAGATTTTCAATGCAAATACAATAGCAGCTAGCTCTAAATCATGTGTCGGATAGTTTTTCTCATGTAGCTTTAACTGTCTAGAGGCATAAGCAATTACCCTTCCTTCCTGCATAAGTACACAGCCTAGTCCATTCAAGGATGCATCACTGTAAATCACAAACTCTTTACCCGGTTCTGGTTGTACTAAAACAGGAGCTTTAGTCAACAATACTTTTAACTTGTCGAAACTCTGTTGACACTTCTCAGTCCATTCAAACTTGACAGCTTTCTGTAACAATCTTGTCAATGGAGTAGCTATCTTGGAAAATCCCTCTACAAATCTTCTATAATAACCGGCAAGACCAAGAAAACTTCTGACCTCTGATATATTTCTAGGAGGCTTCCAATCAACAATTGCTGAAATCTTACTCGGATCAACTCTAATACCTTCACCTGAGACAATATGTCCAAGAAAACAAACTTCCTGTAACCAGAACTCACTTTTGCTAAACTTGGCATAAAGCTGATTATCTCTCAAAATCTGTAAAACTGTTCTCAAATGCTCTGCATGCTCAGTCTCATCATGAGAATAAATCAAAATGTCATCAATGAACACGACTACAAACTTGTCCAAATAAGGTCTAAAAATTCGGTTCATTAAATCCATGAAAATAGCAGGAGCATTAGTTAAGCCAAATGGCATCACAAGAAACTCATAGTGACCATACCTAGTTCGAAAAGCAGTTTTTGGAACATCTGACCCTTTAACTCGCAACTGATAGTATCCAGATATCAAATCTATCTTAGAAAACACAGTGGCTCCTTTCAATTGATCAAACAAATCATCTATTCTAGGTAATGGATATTTGTTCTTGATGGTTACCTTGTTAAGTTGCCGATAGTCTATGCACAATCTCATGCAACCATCCTTCTTTTTCACAAATAACACTGGCGCGCCCCATGGTGAATAACTAGGTCTTACAAAGCCTTTATCAGTAAATTCCTGTAACTGAGCTTTCAATTCTTTCAATTCTATTGAAGCCATTCTATAAGGAGTAATAGAAATAGGTGTGGTACCTGGAATCAATTCAATACCAAACTCAACTTCTCTGATAGGAGGCAAACCTGGTAGTTCTTCTGGAAACACATCAGGGAACTCATTTACCACAGGCACTGATTCAATTTTCAACTCTGGATATTTAGTATTCAACACAAAAGCAAGATAAGCTTCACATCCTTTCCTTAAACATTTCTAAGCAGACATAACAGAAATCATGGAAATTGAACTATCTGACTCATCTGAATTAACCCGAAGGAACTCACCATTTTCACATTTCAACTCAATGAATCTTTTTCCACAATTCAATATCACATCATGTGCAGTTAACCAATCCATACCAAGAATCACATCAAACTCATCAAATGGCAATAGCATGAGATCAGCCGGAAAACAGTAACCTCTAATCATCAAAGGGCATTTTTTACATACTTTGTTTACTAACACATGCTGGCCTAATGGGTTCGATACTTTAATCACAAATTCTGTAAACTCTATGGGCATGTTCATACTAGGCATTAATTTCATGCAAACATAGGAATGGGTTGACCCCGGATCAATCAAAGCAATAACATTAACATCATGAAGAGAAAATGTACCCGTAATTACGTCGGGGGAAGATGCCTCTTCACGAGCACGGGTAGCATAAGTCCTTGTGGGTGCTCTAACATCTGATCTTGTTGCTGTATCTCTAAATGTACCTCTACCTGCCCCTACTCCTGAATTTCTCTGAGATCTGCCTCTAACGGGGGCATTACCTGATCTTGCACTCGGTATTACTTCTTTTTTAACCATCTCGGGACACTCCCGAATGAAATGATCCGGTGCACCACATCGGAAACAACCAGTCTTAGTTGCTCTACATTGACCTGGATGACGTCGACCACATTGAGGACACTCGGGCCTATCAGGCTGAATACTGCCAACACTCGCAATCGAAGTGGTTTGAGCTTTTGAATCTATAAATCTTCCACCTCTGTTTCGGCTAGAATACCCGGTTGAAAAATTAGGTCTCGTAGAAAACTCTCTAGGCCTCTTGGATGTAGACTGAAATGACTTGCTCATCTGTCTTTTCTTCGTGTCTTGTATCTCAATTTCAGCTTTACCCTTTCTTTTTAACAACTCTTCTACTTTACAGGCTCGTTCAACTAAAACGACAAACTCCTTTATCTCTAAAACACCAACTGACAGTCGGATATCATCATTGAGCCCATCCTCAAATCTTTTGCACATAATAGCCTCTGTAGACACACACTCTCGAGCATAATTGCTGAGTCGGATGAATTCACGTTCATAGTCGATCACAGTCATCTTACCCTGTTTTAACTCAAGGAACTCTTTTCTTTTCTGGTCAATAAACCTCTGACTAATGTACTTCTTACGGAACTCCTCTTGAAAGAAATCCCAAGTAACTCTTTCTTTCGGTACTACTAACACAAGTGTCTTCCACCACTGGTAGGCCGAATCTCTAAGAAGTGACACCACGCATTTAATACATTCTTCCAGTGTGCAGGATAACTCATCAAAGACTCTGATAGTGTTCTTGAGCCAAAATTCAGCTTTCTCTGCATCATCATCTTTGGTAGCCCGAAACTCTTCAGCCCCTTGTTTTCTGATCTTGTCAACGGGTGGTTTCTCTCTTCTAACTGTATTTATAACTGGGGGAGCTATGTGGGTGGTCTGTGGCTCATGAGGGGGTGGAGGTCTAACGGCCGGGTTCGTACGAATGAACTCAGCAAACCATTCATTCATAGCTTGGAAGATGGCTTCTTGAGCCCCTCCTCCCTGACTAACTGTAATGGGCCTTTCACGACTATCTGATGGCACCATCCCTTCAGTGGGAGCGGGCGCATTACTCTCTACATCATCTGCACCATCCCGTTCGGGATCCATAACTATAAAAGAAAAACATTTTTAAAATTGTCAGGAGTCGTCACACTATCAAAATATAAGTATGGCATGTATAGTTAGACTCTTACTCATACTGAATATTCCGAGAACCGACTAAACTCTGACTCTGATACCAATAAATGTAACACCCCTTACCCGAGACCGTTGCCGGAGTCGAGCACGAGGCATTACTAGACTTAACTTACTAGTTCTGGGCATAAAAATTTAAACTGTCCGTCTGCGTCATGTTCACTAAATTAATTATAACTCGAGTTACGAAACTCGAAATCTAAATCCGTAAATTTTCCCCGAAACTAGACTCATATATCTTCTTACTATAATTTTTCCAGAATTTCTAGACTCATATATCTTCTTACTATAATTTTTCCAGAATTTTTTGTGTGGCCAATTAGTACAGTTTATTAGTTAAAGTCTCCCCTGTTACACAGTTTGACAGTTCTGACCTCTCTTCAGTAAAAATCAATTATCTCATAATATACAACTCTTTATCTTACACCGTTTTCTTTATATGAAAATAGACTCAATAAGCTTTAATTATATATCTCATGAACAACCTAATTCAATTTCTACTATTTTTGGTGATTTTTCAAAATCACGTCACTGTTGCTGTCCAACTATTCCCCTGCATATAATTACATAATTTCTTTAAAATAACTATCAACTAGGCATTTCATAACATCCAAAACATGTTCTTAATTAACCATTTTAATGGCTAATCATTACCAAGCATTTACAAGTCCATACTAAGCCATATCATAAGGTCACACACATAAAATGGCTAAGTCCCTGTACATGCCATAACTTAAAACGTTCGAGTCACAAAATACCAATATAATCCTTTGATAGTGTGTAACAATCTCCGACGTCCTTTTGATCCCCGAGTTGGCTTGTAATACTATAAAAAAAAATAAAGAATGGGAGTAAGCATAAAGCTTAGTAAGTTTACATGTAAATAGATAACAACATTCTTAATGAATTATCTTATTCTTTTCTTATCAAGATCACTTAAGCTTTTAACTCAATATACTTAAACTTGTATTCTTACCTTGCCTTTTAACATGAACTTATCTTACCTTACCTTTTTAACATGAATTTATCTTACCTTACCTTTTTAGCTTGAACTTGTCTTAACTTACCTTTTTAGCTTGAACTTGTCTTACCTTTACTTTTAGCTTGAACTTGTCTTAACTTACCTTTTTAGCTTGAACTTGTCTTACCTTTATTTTGGTTTACTCTTGGAATATTTCCGTTGAACCACTTTGGAATACTAAGGATACGCGGGTGCCTTTCCTTATGAAACTTAACCATTGCCATGTCTTGACATGGTCTTACGTGGTATCCTTGCCTTGTGAACTCACCAATGCCATGCCTTGGCATTGTCTTACATGGGACCTTTGCCTTATAAATTCACCAATGCCATGCCTTGGCATGGTCTTACATGGGACCTTTGCCTTATAGTAACTTATCAATGCCATGTCTTGACATGGTCTTACATGATTTCCTTAAGCCCTAATGTCATGACATTTGTATCCTACACATTCCTAAGGTTCAACCGGAACTTTCTGAGATAGCTTTTCCGTCAATTCATACTTGAGTCTTTAAATAATAAATTTACAGAATAAATATGTAAATGCTGGAATTTAATGATATTAAATGTAAAATAACAGAATATTGCATTTATTTACTGCAAACTTACCTCGAAACCAAAATACGATAAACTATATCGATTTAGTCCACTATCTTTTTCTTTCCCCGATCTAACTCCGAATTTCGTTCTTCTTGATCTATAATAGCAAATTTAGCTTATTTAATACTCACATTTACTAAAACAGTCCTTAACTCTAACTTTGGCAAAATTACAATTTTGCCCCTAAACTTTTACATATTTACGATTTTGCCCCTAGGCTCGAAAATTAAACTTCAGCCCTTATTCTTATGTTTTATAATATGCTGAACATTTTTCCCTTCTATAGCAACTTCAAATTCTTACTATAACACATACTTATGAACAATAACAACTTTTATTCATTAGCTCGTTTTACTCGTTTTCACCGAAAATCACTTAGTAAAAATCGTTCCTCTACTCATAAACATGCATAATCTACCATCAACCATCAAAAATCACAAGTTCTCATCAATGGCATAACTCAAAATATTCATCAAAATTCAAAATTCAAACATGGGTTTTGTAGCACTCGAAGCAACGATCTCAAAAACGTAAAAATTATTAAAAACCGAACAAAAACGGGCTTACCAATAAGCTAAGAAGCTTGGCCAAATTTTGAAGCTTCCATGGCTGTTCATCTTTCTCATTTTCGTTGAAGAAGATGAACACCCACCCCACTATCTCTTCATTTGTTTATTATAACATTAATATATAATATAAAATTTCTACTAATGTTTTTAATATAAAAAAAACATATAATTATGCATTTCATCATTCAATGCCGTCCACTAGCCATATAGTTGGCTTAATTGCCACATAAGTCCTCACACTTAAGAAGACATAACAAATAGGCATCTTTTCATAAAACACACTAATTTTGCATTTGATGCAATTCAATCCTTTTATCAAATTAAACACACAGATAGATAAATTAGCTCACGAAACTTCAACACATGCTCAATCATATAACAACGGCACAGAAAATAATATTAAAATATTTTACTGACTCAGATTTGTGGTTTCGCAACCACTATTCCGTTTAGGCCCTATTTCGGGATATTACAAAAAAGGACTAAATCAAAACACGCGTTAAATCACAGGGACTAATATGGCAATTATGCCTCCTTTCCAAAACGGCGCCGTTCTGATTTTGACGTTTAAGTAGCCTGAAAGATTAAATTGAAACGCAAGTAGTTATTCTGGGCCCAATTGTAAAATAAAAAATATAACAGGACGTAATTATAAAATTTAAATAATGCGGAAGGGTCTATTTGGTAATTAGACCTTTTAACAAAAACACGCGGATCCTCCCCGGGTCGGGTCAACGCGCGGGTCGTAAACTTTGAAACGGCGTCGTTTTGGTCATTAACTGACCACCCCAAAACGGTGTCGTTCTTTTGGTCTATAAAAGCTAAAAAATTAACCTAAAAATCATTTTAACACTGATTTAAAAAAAAAATGGTAGAGGCCAGATGGGTGCTCTGCCTTCGCAGGTCATTCGACCTCCAGCAATCATCGCACACATGCCTCACACGCCTCACACGCCGTCGCCCACGGTGGCCCATAGGTAAAAACTTCGCCCCCTTTTTTATTTTAATATTATTTTGTATGAAAATATGCACAAATCGAAAGAAAAAAATAAAAAAATAACATAATAAAAAAAGAATGGAAATCACCTCTTGTAAACAAATTTTGGTGTTTTATTTCTCTCTATTTTTTGAATATTTGCGTATATGTTTCTGTGTGTGTCCGTTTGTGTGTTTTACGAGTTCATTAGGGTTATTTATAACCCTAAAAACAAGCTAGAAATAAATACAAAAAATTTCTTTCCGTTTCTGCCATTTTTTTTCTTTCCTTTTGCTGTTGTTCTTTCCTTGTTTGCAGATCAATGACGAGGATTCTGGCGATGATGATGGTTGATGGCTACGTGAGAAAGGCGTGATCGAAGGCTGGACGAGGCTTGCGGCGCAAAAGCTTGCGGCGCCTAAGGTTTCAGAAACCCTAGGCTTCTGAATCTGTTTAGCATTTGGGCCCTTTTGGGCCTTGTACGTTTTTTGGGTCTGAGTGTTGGGTCAGGGTGTATTCGAGTAATAGGTAGTTTGTTTAGGTATAGGTCTTAGTTTGGGTTGCTGGGTAGTATTTGGGCTGCTAGTAATTTTCGGGTTTGGGCTTTAAGGTTGTAAATGGACTGTTTAAAAAATCTGAACTTTATTTTTTATTTTATTTTTTATTTTGGTTTATTTACATGGGCCCGAACAAATTGGGCCAATTACATCATACTGAGGTGGAAGAGTATTCAATATAAAGTGCACTAAGAAAGATTCAGACATTTCAATCTTAAGTGCTCTTAATCGAGCTGCCAAATCTCTTATCTTGTTGATGTGATCACATACACCTTTCACAGTAGTGAGCTTCATTTATGTGAACTTCATGATTAGGGTGCTAGCTAATGACTTTTGATAAGTTTTGAATTGTTTTTCAATGGTTGTCAATAATTCTTAGACATTCTCATAATGCTCAATTGAGCCACGAACATCAGTAGGAATCTTACTCTTTATGAACATGATATTTAAGCGATCATATCGCTCCCATTTTTCATACATAGTACCTGAGTGTTGGTTTCGGTAATATGTGGCTCAGATTTCCTTATGGCATAGTCATTATCTAAGCACCCCAATTGGAGAAGAATACTCTCATTCCAGAACTCAAAGTTCTCACTTGTTAATTCAGGGATATCTATTTTATTATCAAACATATTCAGAGGTTGTAAAACTGCAAAATGAATGAACATAAATGCTTAACAAAAATTTGAGGCAAACATAAATCATAATTTACCAATGCAAATTATGTAAATAATGAATCTAGTGTCATAAAAATTATTTGTGGGCTAAATTTTTAATTCAATTAGATCCATTTTATGATAGAATTATTTACTATCCTTTTTTATAAAAAAATATTAAATTAATTTTCGTAACTCCTGTGGGAAACTATAAAAAGTCATCTAATAATTTTATCTTAATAAATTATGCAATGGAATTTAATACATATGCTTTCCGTATGTGATTTTTTAACTTTAATAAATTTATTTAACTAAAGATGTTGTGGCTAGTCTTTAAATAAATAAAATTATGAAAATCACTAAGCTAGATATTAATCCTTAAACTTTATTCAAGATTGTTGCTAAGTTATTATGCAACATCTATTGCCTATAAACCTTATGAGATCCTTACTACAATAAATAATTTCATTTAATTAAAGTTGTTGTGTCTAATTCTCTAATTAAATAAAATTATTTGTATCCCTAGACATATATTCTAAAGTTTTGTTGCTAAATTCCTTATGCAATAAGTTTAAAATTTTTATGCACCTAAAAAATGTATGTAACTAATAACAAATTTCTAAAATTTTTCACTAAATTATTTATAACATAATTAGTTTTAGAAATTTCACTTTAATAAAATCCAATGATTTTGCACAAAAGTTTTCAATAAAGATTCTCAAAAAAAAAAAAAAATCAAAGAAACATGACATCGATATTTTGAGAAATTTACAAACTTTTGAAACCAGACAAGATAAAGAAAAACCTTGCTTGGATACCAAATATTAGCATAAATAACAATTTACAATATAGAGCAGCGAAAAAGATCGAACATAAATATCTCGAGTCATTGCCTAAACCAAATGTCAAAACTCAAATGTTGCGACACCATTGTCAAGCACGTCAAACCACCGACGAGGACATCAAATTTAGCTGTATGAAAAATTGAAAACTGCCAAAATCTTCTAAGCACTCAAAGACCTCACTAAATGGTATATAACTCCTTATCTTTGAAATAGAATTGCCTTTTGTTTTTGGTGCTTAAGGACCTTAAGCTAGTTGGTATTTATTGTGGTGGTTCCCCATCAAAAATCACCAACTACATGTCCCACTATCACACATACAAAGGTAGTTTCCACTAACCACCATGCAACATGAACTACAGTAGTTTCAACACGATTAACACGATTAATTCAATTCAAATAATTCAAAATTCGAATATTTTTTTGATTTTTTCAAAACGATTCAAATTTGCTCATCCTAGAAGAAAAAAAAAGTAAAAAAGAGGAAAAAAAAGGAGAGGTTAAAAATGTATATAATTATACATGGCAGATGTGGATGACACGTCAGCCTTTAACAACATAATTTATGTTATGTTAAATTTTCATAACGTTTCCAAAATCTTAATAATGACATAGTAATTAAAATGTTACAAATCGATAACGTTATTGATCAAAACGTAATTAATTAAAGTTTAATTATCCAAACATAAATTAAATTATACATAAATGATTAGTTTTATTTTGTTTGACTGATTTTATGATTTCATCCTTCACTGTTATTATGTGTTTAGTCAAAAATAATATTTTTTAAGTTGGGTAAACCCATGATAAAATCTCAAAACTCTCTAATAATTTAGATTTGTCTTTGGTTTAATCCAGCTCGGTTTATTATTCTAAGTTTGTTGTTGATATAATATTTAAATAATTTTAAAACTGTTTTAGCTCATACCCGAATAATTATATGACATAATTAAAGCATTTAAAATTTACTATTTCAAAAAAAATACTTAAAATTTACAAAATAAACAATATATCAATAGTGAAAATATATAAAAATCAAATTACAAAATAATATATATTATTAAGGTTACATTAGTAATTTTAAATAAATTCATAATTTTCTTATCTATTCACTCTCCATTTTTTTTTTCACTCTTTCCATTATTTTTACTTTTTTTATATTATAAATATACATGTTTATGAGTGTAACATATAAGTGTAAAAAAATTTAGGCTACATCTCATTTGGAAGGTAAGATTTGTCACTTTTGGTCTCTTAATAGCTTTGGTCGCTTCACATAAGGTTTGTTTGCTCCAATTTTAATGTAAAACATACTAAAATAATATTTGTGCTACCGATACAATCCTACTTCTTGGTGGAATTGTCACTTATGAAATTAAACATAATTTTGTAAAGAAATAATCCATTTGTCTCTCGAGAAAAGATTAGAAACATATTTAATATAATTTGATTGAATAGTTGATTCAGATTCTTGTTATTTGAATAAAATTTTCATTTCAATTGGTATTTTTTACAAAAAGTAAACTTGAGATAACAAATCCAATCTTTCACTAAAAATTCGATATTTTACTTCATACAATCACTTTTTTATACAATAGGAGATAATAAGGGTGAGCGTTTGATTGAATCGAGTGAAAAATTTCGAGTTAATCAAGTTCATGAGTTCTATTTCATCATCATAACTCAATTTGAAATTTTTTCGAATCGAGTTGAGTGAAATGAAATTCGAGTTGAGCCGAATCGAGTGAAATTGTTCGAGTTAAAATTAAAAAAATTAAACATGTCAAATAAAAATATTGTTATAGTATAACAAATTCCATATTAGAGCACAAATTTGAAACCATATATATTTGAAATTTTTGTCAAAGAAAAATATTAATAAAAAAGATACTTGAGTATGATAAATTTGAATCATTAATTAGGTCATGAAATTGTTGTTTTAGAATTTTTTAATTTTTAATTTTCTATACTTTTTTAAAATTTTTAATAATTTTTTAAAACTATGAATTTTGAAAATTTTATAAATATTTTGAATTTTTGAAAATTATTTTAATTTTTTTTTGTAATTTTTGTTGTGAGAGAGACCAATTTACTTATTTTCAAAGTTGATAGCGACCAAAATGGTATTTAGACCAATTTGTTATTCGAATTATTCGAGTTATTCGAATTGTGAAATTCAACTCGACTCGAATTCAAAACTCGAATCAAGTTATTTTTTAAAATGACTCGAATAATTCGAATAACTCGATTCGGTTAACTCAAAATTATAAATTTTTTTCGATTTTTCTGAATCGAATCGAGTTTTACTCACCTCTAAAAGATAACAGTTTCAAAAAAAAAAAATCATAAACATTAATATTAAAACTATCAAATTTTACGCAATACTCTTAAAAGTGATGTACAAATCAAGTAAAATAAAATTTTAACCTTTTTTTTAAAGAAAGCTAGATGTCATTACATAAGTGAAAATAAATTTGAATATTATTACATATTGTCTCCCCAAAACTTTAAGACATAAGTGGATTAGGTTGGAAATTCTGTGTATATATAACAACTCTTGTACTCGATATGAAAATTTCCTTCCAAATTTGTGTACCATATGATTAGAAGACACCGCTACATAGGCGCGGTGTGACAATGCTGCTTAACAATCATTATTTCTCTAGTAAAGAATGACACCAAATACAAGCATATTTCCTCATTCAAAAATTCAAATCTTAAACTTATTAAATATTATTCATATCTTATAATAGTTTAGATAAATTAAAATTTAAAATATATTCCAACAACGGAAGTTATTCTCTTTTATTAAAAAATTACTTTATTCTCGAAATTCGATGTCATTGTTAGGAATTTAATTTCTTAATCCTTTCTTTGAGAGGATAATGAGATTCGATCATATACGCAAATAATGTTTAAATAACATTATCAAAGAACTTCAAACCTCATTGTAATTGTGTCGAAAAATGTAGGAATGTTAGTTAGTCAATTGTTAAATATAGTTGATTAGATGTTAAATATGGTTAGCAGGTTGGAAAGGTTACTTAGCAGTCTGTTAGTTGTAGCTCGCTATATATGAACAGGCTCGTAACCTTATTCTGTGAATGAATTCAACCATTTCCATTGTTTCCACGTGCATCTACTCATCGCTTGTTTAGTTGCCTACTAGTAAGTTTGTCCCTATTTCTTATATGGGTACCCATGCCTTATCACCCTCATACAAGCTTACCAATGTCTTTTATGTCCCTAATTTTCACTTGAATTTGATTTCTACTTGAAATTTACCCGAGACTTACATTTTTATAGGAGCTTTACAGTGGACTGGTTAAGGGGATTGGTAGGGAGCAACATGCTCTTTATCTACTCTTACCACATTTGTCTTCAACTCAGGCTACACCTTCAATTTCATTTTTTTTTGTCCACAAATGATACATCATTTCTTTAACATATACGTTTTGGTCACGCTTCCGTATCTAAAATGAATCATTTGCATCGTAATCCTTTAAACACTGATTATATTCTTCTTTGTCATGTTTCTCTGCTAGCTAAACAAACATATTTACCATTTCCCACTAGTCATTCTCGAGCTGAGTCACCATTTTCCTCAGTTCATATTGATTTGCAACGGCCTTATAAATTTTTAACACATGGTGGCCGTTATTACTTTCTTACGATTGTTGATGATTATACTTGGGCAACTTGAACTTATCTTCTTAAACTTAAAAGTGATGTTATTGTTGCTTTAAAACAATATATCACCTTGGTTAACACTTAATTTCCTATTGTTATAAAAATAGTTCAAAGTAATTCTTTATTTTCTTCTTTGGGTATTATTCATCAAAATTTTTGTATTTATACGTTCGAACATAGTCACTTGTTGAAAATTGCTCGAGCTCTCAATTTCAATCTAATGTTACATTATCAATCATTTGTCTATCTCAATTTCAGATTGAAAGACTCCATTTGAAATGTTATATAATAAAACACCTGATTTGTCCCATTTACGAGTCTTTGATTGTCTTTACTATGCTAAGATCCCTCATTCTTCAGATACATTTCAACCGCTATCTATACCTTCTATTTTTATGGGTTATTTTACTGTTCAAAAAGGTTATCTTTTGTTTAATCTTGCCACCAACTCATTTTTTTGTTAACCGTGATGTTACCTTTCATGAAACAGTTTTTCCTTTCAGTGTCAAACTCGTACTCCACCTTTATTTCTAATTTCTTCTTCCTATACGTTTGACTCTAACTCCCCTTCCTTTGGCTTCTAGTTTACCCACTGACCCACCTATTCAATTGTCACATTCTTCTACTATTCCTTCATCATCTTCTCCTATCCCGTCCCCACATGTTTCTAAGCAAGTTATTATTCATCTTGTTCTTGCTCTTGTTGCTCGGTTTGGCTGGCCCTTGTTTCTGATGAATGCCTATAGTGAGGAAGTGTACATGTGATAGATGTATGGATGGTGTGAAATTTAGTTAACTTGTCAATTTTCAAGCTCAAAAGATTAGTCAATTTGTGATAAATTTTTAGATGAGATCTAGGCAATTGTGAGCGGAGATGTTTGCATAACGTTTGAAGAGTTATCTCTTAACTTCCAAACGTATTTTGAATCACTTAATTTTGAGTTTAATAACTTAAGTTATGACCATTTTAGTGAATACTGCGTGTAAAATTTTTGGACGAGATTATTATGGTAAATTACAAGTTTCGGGTTTAATTTAAGTTTAAATCATATTAAGTTTGATTTTTAGGCATAATTTTTATTATATATGAGCCCAATATTGTATATATTATGTTTCTTAGTCAACAAGAAAGTTTAGTTTTGCTAAAACTACTTCATATTTCGATTAATTAGAGTTTTATTATACTTAAAAGTTTTATTTTGATGTAATTAACTAACCTATATAAAGACCTCTTAATTATTCATTATAGAGATACCTTAATTAATAAAT
The DNA here is from genome assembly GCA_005393395.2 of Gossypium australe. Lineage (NCBI taxonomy): Eukaryota > Viridiplantae > Streptophyta > Magnoliopsida > Malvales > Malvaceae > Gossypium > Gossypium australe. The sequence continues at coordinate 81,468,046 of CM016618.1, read as the reverse complement.
TTCAACTTTTTGAGTTATTTATTTTAGAAGTAGGTTTTCTTCTTGGTTTTGAAATCGTGGGAGAACTCTTCACCTTTCAATTTACTAGGGTTTGACCTCAGGGGATTGGTTAGAGTTATATGTGGAGCTTGTTGAAGATCAGTTTTCCAAAAGGCTTCATAAGACATCGACTTTCATCACTATTGGTTGTTTTTATTAAAGGTTTGCTCTTCAAAGAGGACAATCTTTCTATCATCCATCTCATTTTTTTTTCTTCTATTCTTCATCCAATTTGCCAAAGATTATTTTTTGGAGAGTTAATTCGAGCCATTAATTGAATTTGTTGAGATTTATGTCTCAAAGGGTTCAATTAGACACTTATCACCATGACTCTTCCTGAGGATTTTCACAATCAGGGGGAGGCACGGATGTATTGATTGCTCAAATCCTTATATGGTTTGAAGCTTGCCTCTCGACAATGAAATATAGAACTTTCTGAAGCTCTTATTTGCTATAGTTATGTTCAAACTAAACATGATTACTCTTTGTTTACTAAGAGAAAGATAAATTAGTTGTCATGCTGATAACCAGAAATGGTAGAGACCTTGTAGCTAAACTTAAAAGAATTTTGCATCACAATTTCAAAAGGAAGGATTTGGGCATCTCAAGTATTTCTTGATATTGAGGTTGCACAATCTGAGGCTAGTATTGTGTTGAATCAACAAAAATATGCTCCAAAGTTGATTCATGATACAAAGTTGGGGGGAGCTAAAACGACAATCACCCATTTGGAAAAGAATCAGAAGTTGACATCGTATGAGTATGATGAATTAATAGAAGCAAAGTCTAATGATGATGAGTATGCTGGTGCTGCTCATTATTAAAGGCTTATTAGGTGCTTGTTGTACTCAACACACTCTTAGTCAATTTATGTAGAGGTCAAAGAAGTCACATTATATTCTTGTGCTGATGTGAAAATTCCTTAAACTAGTATTTTCAATTCATTATACCGATATGGTTTTGTTTTTATTTTAAATGAGAAATTGGTATAAAATCCCATTAAACCTTAAAATTGGACTGATTTTACTTTTTAAAAAAGAACAATATATTATAAAATAAAAAAGTTAAATTATATCTATATACATTGATATAATAAGAATGCATTAATTATAGATACGAACAAAATATGTTTAACATGCATTAAAAGGCATCGTGGTTCATTGGTTCTAGATGCGAACAAATTATGTTTAACATGCATTAAAAGGCATAATGGTTCTTAAGGATTAGTTTCTATAACCTGAAATATGATAAAGCATAGTTCTTTACCAATTTTATTTGTATTTGGTTTTCTATGATCCAATTATGAGAGGCAAGTGAGGTGTAGGCTTATCGTACTTTTTCCAGTGGCTTTATAATTTCTGAGAAAAGTTTTGTGTCGATTTCAAGATTTCAATCAATATCATTGTATATAAATCAACTGCATTATTTCTTACAAGGAAAGCTATGATAATTTTTCGAGAATCTCTGTTTGACTTTGACTTCCTTTAAATAAAATATTTAATTAGATAAACATAAAATATAAAAGTCCTTTTTGTCATAGTCCTTCAAGCTGATAACATGATAATTGCAACAAAAATTCAGCGAAATTGACTAAAAAATGCAAAATTGACTAAAAAATGCATCTATAGATACAAATAATCTCCAATTCTTAGCGTTAATTAGATAAACGTAAATTATAAAAGTCCTTTTATCATAGACCTTCAACCTGATGGCATGATAATTGCAACAACAATTCAGTGAAATTGACTAAAAAAATGCGAAATTGACTAAAAAATGCATTTGTAGATACAAATAATCTCTAATTCTCAGGGAATTTAAATAAAATTCCTTGTAATCATAGACCTTCAAACCAATATATATTAATTTTTACAATTTCTAGTTTGAACACTAATGATCATTACCATGTGTATAAATTAGTTTTGTTTTACTTGCTCTGGTTTCTATATGTAATGCTTTTCTGGTGCCAGGTGTCATCGTAGCTACTTTACTCATACTTGGTGTTCTTCATGCTCGACGGCTCTACGATGGCAAGAAGGTATAAATTTGCTTATTATATCAACTATTTGGTGCATTGCATGCTATTAATTCTTATATGTTAGGGCAATGCTAGTTTCTGGCTATTATTGATATACAAGTATTATTGGTAGTAGGTTGAAGAAGCACGGGAGAAAGGGATTGTATTGTGTAATATAGTTGAAGCCAGGAGACTATCATCGCATACATTCACCAGTTGATTGGAATGTTGTTGTTTAACGACATTTTTGATAAACCGTAAAAGTAACATATTTTAATCCCAACATTTAGCATACTTTTGGATGATTTATCCCTTGATTTGTGTAAAAAGGTGCTCTTAATCCTTTCTTTTCATGTCTTATACTCAGGAAAGCACCGGAGGATGGAAAGAACAAGAAACGGACCAAACTGGGCCAAAGTGGAAATCGACACGGCCTGGACTTAATCCCACACAGCCGTGCCTCCCTGATAAACTAGAACACGGCCTGATCCCAATTCACACGGCCGTGCCTCATTAAAGAAATCTGAACACGGCCTAAAGACGATTCACAGGGGCGTGTGCCATGGCTGTGTCCCTGTCGCAGGAAAGAAGAGTTTCATTCGGAAAAGGATGCTTAGGGGAAAAGAAACCTATTTTGAAAGCCTATATAAACCCCCTAAGTATTACCTAAAAGGGGACGGTTAGCTAGGCCAAGGAGCCGAGCCAGAAAGGTCAGATTTGTGGGAAATCGCTCGAAGATAGCCAGTTGATCCATCTCAAGAAGCCGGAATTCTACTCAAGACAGTGGATCTCTCCTTCAATTCCTTCAGGGGGTTTTAGGGATTTCTATGTTTTGTTTTATCTTTTCTTCTGAGATGTTTTCTTTTATTGTTATGAACTAAACCTTTCAGATACCTGAAGGGGATGAAATCTAAGACGGATCTTATTATTGTCTTCTGAACTATGTGATAAATATTTGACTTGTTCTTAATTATGTGCTCTTAATTCTTGTGTTGATATTTCCAGGATATTGATTCAAGTTGGATGTGCTTAGGTGGAGGAGCAAAAGTCCCTGCTTAAGTGTAGATCTAGCATAATTAAGCAGAGTTGATTGCACGCCTAGAGATAGGGTGACGAGATTTTGCCGGATTAGGGTGAAACCTAATATGGGAGTCCATAGATCGAGTTAATGCGATTCTAGGGGTTTTAATTAGAAAGAGATTTCAATTAATCAACCTAGGGTTAGACATTATTCACTTTGAGAGAGGGTTTAATATAACTTAGGGAATCTTACGGATCAAGTAAAGTGAATAAATCGTCTGGTTCAGTGTTAGATAACAAGTGAAGTCTAGGTGGATTCTTCCTAAGGGTATCATCTTAATCAACTAAGTTTTCCCAATAGTATTTCCCCAATTCATTCTTTTTGTCTTTGCGTCTTTAGCTTAGTAGTTAATTAAATTTAGATTAAACAACAACTTCACTTATTTTAGGCTAGATAATAAGAAGAAAGTTAGTATTAGTACTTTTAGTTCCTTTGGGATTCGACATTCCGGTCTTGCCTAAACTACACTACTGTTTGATAGGTGCGCTTGCCTCAAATCGTTGTCAGAGTTAGTTTCCAGGTTCGATCATTCTCATTATAAATTTAAAACTCTGAAATCGACGATCAAGTTTTTGGCGCCGTTGCCGGGGAACTAAAATATTAAGAACGCTTAATTTTTATTACTTTAGCCATTTTTTTATTGCAATTTATTTTCATTATTATTTTTTTATTTTTATTTTTATTTTTTTTACTTTGCTAAATTTTCTTTTATTTGATTTTGGCAGATAGAGGAGATGGCACTAAATAACTATCAGTGGCAAGTTATGAGGACAAAGCCAACAAAAGCAGCCGATATCTACAACCTCGACCCAATAACCATGCTATCAAACCAGCTAGAGATGATGAATGAAAAGATTGATGGTTTGTATAGCCTCTCACAAGTACACCCAGTAATGCAATATGACTCGAATCTAGGAGGCGTGGCAAATCCTGAGTACCCACCATACGGATTGGCATGGAGAACGAACAAGTCCACTATATGGGTAACTATTCTAGACATCAAAATAATTTTTATAGTAACACTTATAATGCAGGTTGGAGGTACCATCCCAATTTCTTGTGGGATGATCAAAGTAGCCAAAGACAAGAACTTCCTCCAAATTTTCAACAACCACCTCACCAACAGGAAGAAGAGTCGAGTCTCGAAGAGATGCTGGCAAAATTCATAGCAGCCACAGAAAATCTAGATTTTGAACAACCACCTCACCAACAGGAAGATAAGTCGAACCTTGAAGAGATGCTGGCAAAATTCATAGCAAACACAGAAACACGCTACCACAATATAGAAACGAAACAAGAAGCATCGATTCAAGGGATCAAGGATCAGCTAGGTCAGCCTGCTAAGCTGATCTTAGAACAACCACAAGAAAGCTTGCCACGCAACAATGAAATTAACCTAAAAGAGCAAATTCAAGCCGTAACAGCTCATGACAGTGAAAGGTTAGTACAATCTGACCCAAGGCAAGAGCTTGTGGTAAGTGAAGGTAAGGTTGAGGTAAGCCAGGATTTACCAAACCCGGTAATTATAGAGTACCAAGGTCTTGTACCATACCCTAATGCTCTAAAGAAAGACCACACAGAGGAACAATTCGGTAAGTCTCTTAAACTTCCAAAGAAATTTCATATTAACTTGCCGTTTCTTGAAGCTCTTTCGCAGATGCCAGATCCTAGACCTCGTGGCGATAAAGAAGAAATTTATGAGGAACGAAGGCTGTGGATCGATGAACTAGATGAATGGAAGACACACCTCAAAGAGAATGTAACACCCTTAACCCGAATCCGTCGCCGGATTAGGGTTATAAAGCATTACCAAACATAGCACAAGTCATAATAAATATTTACTGCTCATATAGTCAAAACTGAATGTGTTGTAAGAAAAATACATTATCAAAATTTACTCAACCCATCTTAAGCATATCTTAGAACCATTAACCAAATTTTATATAAACATTTTTTTATCAAATACAAAGGTTTCAATTCAAGTGGTCTATGAAGGTTCAATATTCACAGATGCACATGCTCACTTAAAAACTACTAAAGCAAGTCGTTAAATATTAAAACAAAACATACACCTATATTTATATATAGACTTTATTAAACCATGAACAATATATAACAATTGTTCATACATCCACGCAAAAACATAGATCAAAACATCCAAATGAACATAGTAGCACCCAAAGAAAAATACCAAATATGCCTCCCATAATCCAAAACACATACATTTGAACTTTATACACATGCACACTTATAATTTATGTTCGCTTAAAACAATTCAAATATTCAACCTATAATTTCATGATATGACCGAATATACATTCTTCAATATTAAGCAATTTTCCAAATTGATTTGTTTTTCAAATTTTTGCACCTCACTAGTAAACATTCATCCATCCATAGTGCAATCAAATTCAATTGCACAAATATCAACCTTCCAAATACAACCCCTATTGTTTCAAAACGTATAAATATGACCAACTATCAATCATGCACAATCAACCATGCTACCATCACATGCATACTTACATTACCAACTATACTTTTATAATGAACAAGCATCATGGTCGAATACATATAAGACCAAAGTACCATAATTTAGCCATTTTCGCATGGCTATATGTATATATACAAGGACAAAATTTCATTGGTACAAAACCTAAATCTAGCCTATACATGCCTTAAGTTCAAACCAAACTTTTAAAAGTACCAAAATGAGTCGATAGTGTGGATGACTTTGATGACGATCCCCTGAGCTCGTAGCTTGATCAAAATCTATAAAACAAAACAACAATCACACAGAGTAAGCTAACTTAGCTTAGTAAGCCTTAAGCAAATATAACCACTTAATCAAACATTTAAATATTATAAACCAATCCTTTTATAACCTTAATATAATTTCATAGCACAATTGTGCCATCATGGCTGAATACCACCATCCTTACAAAGTAATTTAATTATAGCTTATCAATTCCATATAAGTAGATATGTTTTCGTATACAACAGATTAAATAAATACTAAGTACATACTTACCATTTATAATTGAATATACATGTATAATAATATCCATTAATCTTCACATGTATACAATTATATAATATCTATATAATATCATTTTATCCACATCTATAAGGCCGAATATACAAAAGCACATTGTTAATTCACTAGTTCAATATGCATTACATGTATATTTACCCATTTGGCCGAATCTAAATGATACATCCATGTTCACATCCAAATCAACTTTCAATATAACATACACATCATTTATGAGGCCGAATACCCTTAATAGAATTTTACAAATATACCTCATTTGTATCACAAACCAGTAGTATCAATCGTAATATACTAACTTACCTTATCTCGTACAACCAATAGGCTTTCATGTACCTGAACAATTAGCTCATTTATTGTAGTCAAAATTCCACATCTATAACGATCCATTGAAACACATACTTATAAATAATCACCGACAATAAGCCTGCTAAGCACAAAGCCTGAAACACACGCACCGGCACTAAGCCTGCTAGACCCGAGGTCTGATATTCATTCACCTGCAGTAAGCCTGCTAGGCACAAAGCCCGATTAATTTCACCAGCTCAAAGCTTGCTAGGCTCGAAGCCCGAATATCAATACCACAAAATCATTTCTTAATCATTTCGTACTGCTTTCTGAGGTTTTTAACACATTCGGAATAATTGAACCACATCATTTAAATGCTAAAATTCCATTCAGCTACCAAGTTATATAACTATATAATTTTGAATAATCATAGTAAACCACTTAGTAAACGAATTTAACTGTACTCAATTGCTTAAAGACTTACCTCAGATATAGTCGGACAACAAAAACCGGCTATTTGATTATCTTCGTTTTCCCCCGATCCAAGTCCGTTTTCTGTTGTTCTTGATCTAAACATATTTAAAATAAGCTCATTCAAACACATTTACATTCAATTTAGTCATAAAACACATAAATGGGCAAATTACCATTTTGTTCCTAATATTTTACACTTTCACAATTTAGTCCCTATTGCACGAAACACAAAATATGCAAAATCTCACAACAACATAGCTTGGCTGAATCTTCCTTATATATAAGTCCATGCATTTCATTTATTTCCTATTTTAGTCCCTCAAAAATTTATTTCTGCAATTTAGTCCAAAATACTCAAATTCATCAAAAATCCAAAGACAAAACATATTAATCTAGTACATATATTTCATAATTCATCCTTAAACAACATAAACAACCAACTATCAACCATGGCTCAACTCAAAATATTCATCAAACTCAAAAATTAAAGCATGGGTCTTGTACATTTCATAGCAACAATCTCAAAAACGTAAAAATTATCAAAAACCGAAATCAAACATACCTTGGATTGAGCTTAAAGATGACTGAATGCCCTAAGTCTTTATCATTTTCTTTTTCTTTTCTTTGTTTCGGTTTTGGAAGAAATAAAAGTAATGGCTTCTTTTTTTTAATGCTTTTGTTTTATTATAATGTTTTTATAATATAATATTAATATAACATATAATAATAACATATAAAAGCTTAATGGTTGCATGATACCATCCACTAACCATATTTTTGGCTTAATTGCCACAAGAGTCCTTACTCTTAAAAAGACATAACAATTAAGCACCCTTTCATAAAACATGCAAATTTCACATTTAATGCAATTCAATCCTTTTGTCAAATTAAACACATAGCGGACAAATTAACTTACGAAACTTTAGCACATGCATAATTACTTATCACAGACACAAAAAATAATATTAAAATATTATTCGGACTCGGATTCGTGGTCCCGAAACCACCGTTCCGATTAGGGTCAAATTCGGACTGTCACAGAGAAACTAAAAACACACGAAGCAAAAACGAGGCGACTCCATGACGAGCTTAATGATGGGACAACCCAACTTAAGATAGGAGATCAGGTACACAAAATCTTCCCAGATAGAACAGTCGAGGTAAGCAATTCAACATTCAGCACCTTTAAGGTAAACACTACTCGACTTAAATTTTATATCAATAACCGAATTGATCGCATGAGAAAGGATTTTCACCTCCTCAAACCACCATGGCCATACGAATGAGAGGTAAAGTCTAGCTTAAGGCTATAAACGAGCGCTTCTCGGGAGGCAACCTGAGCACTAACCCTATTAATTTTTACATTTTTTATTTTTTTACTTTTATTTTTCCTTTTAGCACCTAACCATAAACTAACCAAAGTACAGATTTCCATATCACACGACCTTGCACACGGCCGTGGCCGTGGTCGTGTAGCCACCACAAGAAGGTACAAGGGTGGGGCCAACTACCAGATCCATAATTTCTATTTAACCCCCTTCTTCCCTTCCTTTTCCCGTTATCTTTCTTCTTTCATTTTCCATTATTTACTTTTATTTTTATTTTTTATTTTCTTTATTTTTTTCTTATTATTCGTACCATTTAGATTTAGCTTAGAATACAATAAAATCAAGACGGCTGCTTCGAGGATTCAATTTCAAACAGTTCGAGACGCTTCCCCACGTTCACCTCCGATCATATCCGGTTTCTTTTCATTGACTTCATCCAAAATTCAGGAAGTTTCACTTCTCTCCCCATCTTACGATTTTATGATTATTTTAATATTATCTATCTTTGTACACTGAGGGCAATGTACATCTTAAACGTGGGGGGTTAATTATAGTATTATTTGAAAATCCTTGAATTATGCCTTGTTCTGAAGTAAGTTTTTCATATTATGATTAGGATGAAATTTCCTTTGATTTATGATTTTTATTGATATGTTTTGGAGTAAGTCATTGATAATTATGCATTAATGATTAAATTTGAAGGATACTAGAGAATCAAGCATTATAAGTCTATTTTTCAAAAAATTAATTTTTTTAGGTTGTCTACCTGAATCTGAATGTTACCTTGAAGTTTGAAATTTACGAGGTTGACATCAAATACCCATAATTTTTGTGAGACCTTGAGCCTTATAGAGCATATATTCTTTTTCTTGCTCACTTTATTGATTATGAGTGTGTCAACATTGATTTGTTATTCTAGAACTTGCATTGATTATACTTGTCGAGACCACACCTATGATTTGATATACCGAGATGATAAAGGCACCTAGGTTCTAACCCACTTACTCCATTAAAAAGCCTACCTTCATATTAACCCCTGGTGAACCCCGTTTAATCCTAACAACCCTTTTTATTTACTCACCTACTAATATTAACCCAAAACCCTTTTTATTTGTTATCACCATTCCTTTTTGACTACCCTCATGTCAAGATTTGATTTGATCGGTTGCCTAATTATTAGCTAAATTCATCCTTTATTATTTGATTTGTTCCTAAAAAAATCAAATTATATTCATTATTAGTTGTGTGATTGAATGAGCTTATATATTTGAATGCCAATTATTGAAGAAGAAAGCTCGTATTAGGGTATTATTATTAGTATGACAAGTTTTCAGTTGATGTAATTATTTATTATCGTCTCATTATTTCTAGACAGGTAACTTGTCAATTCGATCTCGATTCTAACCTTCTAATTCAGCCTTTATCCACACATTTAATCCTAGCCCCTTTACAACCCTGTTAAAGACCTTTTGATCTGTTTATCATCTCATTTTACAGTGGTGGAGATTTGATTTTCAGGCAAGCCTATGGGATTAACTTTTCACGTTCGACTTTTGAGTGCTTAATTTTGAACCTTAAACACTTCGAGTGATTTGAGTGAATCTTTTGTGAGGATGTCAATCCTTGTCGGTTTTGAATTAAAGGTAATTATTTAGATAAGGGGAGACACCTACATTTTCGTGATACAAATGTATGACTTATATTGTTTGAATCTTTAGGACTCTTTGAGTTAAATTATCCATGTATAAATTATCTATGAATTATGATGAGACATTGTTGATAGGAATTATGAATTATGGAAAGTTTGTTTTAATTGTAAGTTGAGAATTTTGCTTGAGGACAAGCAAAAGCTTAAGTGTGGGGGTATGTGATAAACCGTAAAAGTAACATATTTTAATCCCACATTTAGCATACTTTTGGATGATTTATCCATTGGTTTGTGTAAAAAGGTGCTCTTAATCCTTTCTTTTCATGTCTTATACTCAGGAAAGCACCGGAGGATGGAAAGAACAAGAAACGGACCAAATTAGGCCAAAGTGGAAATCGACACGGCCTGGACTTAAGCCCATACGGCCGTGCCTCCCTGATAAACTAGAACATAGCCTGATTCCAATTCACACGGTCGTGCCCCATTAAAGAAATTCGAACATGGCCTAAAGACGATTTACACGGGCGTGTGCCATGGCTGTGTCCCTGTCGCTAGAAAGAAGAGTTTCATTCAGAAAAGGATGCTTAGGGGCAAAGAAACCTATTTCGAAAGCCTATATAAACCCCCTAAGTATTACCTAAAAGGGGGCTGTTAGCTAGGCCAAGGAGCCGAGCCAGAAAGGTCAGATTTGTAGGAAATCACTCGAAGATAGCCAGTTGATCCATCTTAAGAAGCCGAAATTCTACTCAAGACGGCAGATCTCTCCTTCAATTCCTTCAGGGGGTTTTAGGGATTTCTTATGTTTTGTTTTATCTTTTCTTCTGAGATGTTTTCTTTTATTGTTATGAACTAAACCCTTCAGATACCTGAAGGGGATGAAATCTAAGACGGATCTTATGATTGTCTTCTGAACTATATGATAAATATTTGACTTGTTCTTAATTATGTGCTCTTAATTCTTGTGTTGATATTTCCGGGATATTGATTCAAGTTGGATGTGCTTAAGTGGAGGAGCAAAAGTCCCTACTTAAGAGTAGATCTAGCATAATTAAGCGGAGTTGATCGCAAGCCTAGAGATAGGGTGACGAGATTTTGCCGGATTAGGGTGAAACCTAATATGGGAGTCTATAGATCGAGTTAATGTGATTCTAGGGGTTTTAATTAGAAAGAGATTTCAATTAATCAACCTAGGGTTAGACGTTATTCGCTTCGAGAGAGGGTTTAATATAACTTAGGGAATCTTACGGATCAAGTAAAGTGAATAAATCGTCTGGTTCAGTGTTAGATAACAAGTGAAGTCTAGGTGGATTCTTCCTAAGGGTATCATCTTAATCAACTGAGTTTTCCCAATAGTATTTCCCCAATTCATTCTTTTTATCTTTGCGTGTTTAGCTTAGTAGTTAGTTAAATTTAGATTAAACAACAACTTCACTTATTTTAGGCTAGATAATAAAATGAAAGTTAGTATTAGTATTAGTACTTTTAGTTCCTTTGGGATTCAACATTCTGGTCTTGCCTAAACTACACTACTGTTCGATAGGTGCGCTTGTCTCAAATCGTTGTCAGAGTTAGTTTCCAGGTTTGATCATTCTCATTATAAATTTAAAACTCTGAAATCGATGATCAATTTTCTAGTGAGTTTCTTTGTACCATGATAGTGTCAAATGATATCATTTGATCTGTTGCATATTTCGTAGGTTGCTTGTTTCCTGTGAATGAACATGCCGCAGGAATAATTAAAAACCTTTATGTGGAGAACGAAAGGATAAATCTAATGTCAACAACTTAAAATGCCTTCTACGTACTTTGTAGATTTTATTATATAATTCTATGGTCTCAATACGTGCAAATTGTTGGATTAAAACATGGAACTAGGGAAAGGATAAAACAAGCCAATGACATGATATCTGAAAGAATGATGATATTTGGAGAGTTTTGAGCTTTCATTCAAGTCAATTTCTCTGAATTGCAGTTGCAATTTTCCTGTTAACGAATATTAGTTAAGTGCCAATACCTTTTTGTACCTTAAACCTCCAAAAAATCAAATATCTTATTTAAGTAGCATATTTAGACAACAGATACATTATGTTCTTCGTATTTAGGCAGCAGATACATTATGTTCTTCGATTGGAATCCTTCTTTATTTGAATCTTTCTTTTGACACCATAATTTGTATATATATTTATTTAAGTTCATTAAGAAAAAGTTTTAATTATGTCAAATTAAAATGTTATTAATTAGTTCAGTTTGTTAATGTAATAAAATTTTTATAAATTATCATTTTCAAAAATAATTTTTTAGAAATAATTTTTAAAGAAACAAATACAACCAAACAAAATCAAATTAAGGGCTAAAAACTGAGTTTAAAATAACATTAATTTTTAGATAATTCCTTTTTTACATCCATTGTTTTTTAATAAATTTCTTATACAATTACAATCATATTCGTCTAGAAAGATAATACAGACTGAAGTTTACTTGTCCCAAATCGAATGATAATGGTAATTCATGGAAATTCAAGTGTGATGGTTCAGTTGTTTGGCTTCTTGGAAAACTTTTAATGGCTATTATTGTAAGAACAAATTACCAAGTAATGCACCCAACACTTTTCTTGGAAATAAAGTCGATTTCCAATTATGAAGAAGAATCCAAATAGATATTCAAAGAAAATTATCATGGTTATCATGTTTTTTATTGTAAGAACAAGTTACCAAGTAATGCGGCTGATTTATATGTCAATGATATTGATTGGAATCTTGAAATCGATCCAAAACTTTTCTCGGAGATAAAGTCAATTTCCAATTATGAAGAAGAGGAAGAGAAAGAAGAAGTTAAAAAATTGATTCGTTTTCGATTCCGTTAGAGCAAATTAAAGCCACTAGATGGGAGTACGATGAGCCACAAAATGGAATAAAAAATACAGAAAATTAGAAAAGAACTTTGTAATTAGTTTAGTATTAGTAGTTTAAGTAAACTAATTACAACTACGAATCTCATGTTCAACATATTTTGTTTGCATCTATAACCAATGCATTCTTATCGCATTCTTATCGTATCTTTGTGTTTAAATTTTAATACAACTTCAAGATAATCAATGTACTAAATTTTAATGTAGATCGTTTACGCTCATGAATATATCTAGTTAAATTTAAGGTTTAATGGGATTTTATACCAAATTCTCATCAACACAAAAATAGTTTGAACATATGGTGGTGACTAGTTTGAACATTAATGATCATTACCAAATGATTGAATAATATTAAGCATGGTAAATAAATATATATTATTTTTTACAATTTCTAATTTGAACACTAATGATAAATTGGCAGTTCCCATGCTCCTGCTTAAAGATCGTTTTTTAGGACATTCCCATTTGGCTGCGCCTGCATGTGTATAGAGCATAGGCTTGTGCTTTCCACTCAAGTATGTTTACCTCATAACTTTTCCCTTCTCATTTTTTTTAGATCGCTTTTGTCGATTGATGAGATAAATGCACAGTCAACTGAAAATGAAGAATAACTTATGATGTGGTATTGTGGTTTGCATTTAGGACCTAGAAGAAGCAGCCCTCCCTCTTGAAGAATATGTAAGTTTAAGGGATTTCTTTGTTCGCACATTGAAAAAAGGCTGCAGGCCTATCAACCCTAATCCCTATAGTTTGGTAACTGGTAACGAGCATCTTGGACATGGTAATATTTTCATTTGTGTCACTCTGAAGTATTGCTAAAAGTGTGTTTTGTTATATAACAGGTCAGTCCCGTGGATGGTACTCTTCTTAGCTTTGGGAACTTGAATAATGCAGGGGCTATGATTGACCAAGTCAAAGGGTTCTTCTATTCTGCTTTATATTTCGTAGGCCGCTTGTATTCCGTAAATGAACATGCTACAAGAACAATTAGGAATGTAACGACCTGATAATCACGGGTATCGGAAAGTGTACTTTCAGGTCTCCGGTTTCATAAAATGGATTCGTAAATATTTATTAAAAATATTTACGAAGGTAGTTGTGTGATTAATTAGGTTTTGGCAAGGTGAATTAGCTTGAATTATTGGCAATTAGGTGTAAGGATTAAATTGAATATAGGGAAAAAGTTGAATTATAGATTAGAGAAAAGTGAAGGGACAAAATAAGTAATTAAACCATAAATTGACAAGTGGATGGTGTGGATTAATACATATGTAAAAATAATAATCATATATATATAAAAATATATGAAATACTTATTATTTAAGTAAATATATTATATTATATTATATTATTATAATTAAAACACAAAATAAATGAAAGAAAAAGAATAAAAAACAAACAAACATTGGAACGAAACAGAGGAGAAAAGGGAGAAAGAAAAAGAGAAAGGAAAAGGAAAAGAAGGAGAAAAATTAAGGTTTTAAGGCTCAAAGCTTAATTGGTAAGTTAATTTAGTCCCTTTTCTTATAAATTTTATGTTTTTAGAATCCTAGTATTAAATACTACTTAATCTATGTTGAAATTTTAGAAAATATTGAATTTTTAGATGATGTTCATGTTGGATAATTTAAGTATTTTGGACTAAATTGATAGAATTTTAAGCTAGAAATGAAAAAGGGATTGAATTGTAAATAATTTATAAATTTTGAATAATAGGGACTAAATTGAGAAAATTTTGAAAATTAGGGATTTAAGTGAAATGAGAGAGTTGAATTTAGTCTAAAGTGGAAATTGAATGAAAATATAGAATTAGTTTTGAAGAAATAAAGTTAGTCTCAATTTAGGGACTAAATTGGAATTTAGGTAAAAGTTGAATAAAAATTGAAATATTCAATGTGACATTGTGTGTATTGATGATTTTTAATTGTTTCAATTTTCGTAGCTAACGTTGTGCTGGAAAACTCGGCAAGGAAGGGAAAAGAGAAATTCAACGAGGAGTGGTTCGAAAAATTACGGTTTGTGCCGTTGATATGCCGTTGAATTTGTGCCAACAGAATCTGACAGTTGCAAGCAATTTCTACGGGGTTTACATGATGAATTACGAGTGCAATTGGTATTGCACAGGATCACATAATTTGTAGATTTAGTTGAAAAGGAAAAAATGGTTGAACAAGTATTGGGTTTTAATAAACAGGCTGAGAATCCTCGTCCGATTGGAAAACGTTCTTGAGCTACTAGTTCAAACCCGCAACCCAAAAGATCAAAAGAATCTCGTGGTAGTTGGAGATCGAGCTTTAAATCAAACAGAAGTGATAGAAATCGTGAAAGATAGTTGATAGTCTCTACGGGTAGTGTAGGAGGTCCATCTCGAGATACTAAAATTTCAAATTATGAACATTGCGGGAAAAAACATTGAGGTGAATGTTGGAGATTGACTTGAAGCTGTTTTCTCTGTGGGTTTATAGAATATTTTGTTAGGGATTGTCTAAAAAAAGAGAATGTTATGCCTGTTACTTCTCAGAGATCTGTGCTTGTTTCTAGAGGTCGTGGATCAGGTCGAAGTGGTTCTTTTTTCAGGGGTGGTACTAGAAAGGGAAATGATGTTGTTACTCAACAATCAAAGGTCAAAACACCAGCTCAAGCTTATGTTCTACGAGCCCGTGAGGAAGGAGATGCTAGTGATGTTGTGGCAGGTATATTTTTATTGCATTCGAAACCTATTTATGCTTTAATAGATTCGGGATCTTCACATTCATATGTTAATACTAAATTGGTTGCTTTGGGAATTTTAAAATCTGTGATGTCTAGAGTATCAATAGTGGTGTCTAGCCCATTGGGACAATCTGTGCTAGTGGATCAGGTGTGTAGGAGATGTCCGTTAATGATACAAAACATAATCTTCCCTGTTGATTTGTTGATAATGCCATTTGGTGATTTTGATATAATTTTGGGAATGGATTGGCTTACGGAGCACGGGGTAATTTTGGATTGTTGTAAAAAAGAAGTTTATTGTTCAGAATGAAAAGGGGGATAAGATTGAGGTGAATGGTATTCGAACCAGTGGGTCAACTCGTATTATTTCAGCGATTTAGGCTAATAAACTTCTTCAACAAGGTTGTGCAGCTTTTCTAGCTTATGTTATTAATTCAAATTCTGTTGAAAGTCAGTGCAGTAAAATTTGAACTGCCTGTGAATTTCCTGGTGTATTTCCTGATGAGTTACCGGGATTACGACCAGATCGGGAGGTTGAATTTTCAATTGAAGTATTTCCTGGTACAGCTCCGATGTCAATACCTTATCGTATGACACCTACAGAGTTAAAATAATTAAAAGTGCAATTGCAAGATTTACTGGATCATGGTTTTATACGTCCTAGTACATCGCCTTGGGAAGCTCCAATGCTTTTTAAGAAAGATGATTCGATGCAACTCTGTATTGATTATAGGCAATTGAATAAGGTGATGATTAAGAATCGATATGCGTTACTCCATATTGATGATTTATTTGATCAACTAAATGGAGCTTCTGTCTTTTCAAAGATTGATTTGAGATCGGGTTATTATCAATTGAAGGTGAAAGAAAATGATGTACCAAAGTTGGCATTTCGAACACGGTATGGACATTATGAATTCTTAGTGATGCCTTTTGGATTGACAAATGCTCCTGCCGTATTTATGGATCTCATGAACTGTATTTTCCAACTGTATTTGAATCAGTTTGTGGTTGTTTCATTGATGATATTGTGGTCTAATAAACCGTAATAGTAACATATTTTAATCCCACATTTAGTATGCTTTTGGATGATTTAAGCCTCGATTTATATAAAAAGGTGCTCTTAATCCTTTCTTTTCATGTCTTATACTCAGGAAAGCACCCGAGGATAAGAAGAACGAGAAACGGGCCCAAAATGGAGCAAATTGGGCCAAGGTGGAAATCAACACAGACTATATATAATTTTAGTAGGAAAAGGATACTTAGGGAGAAAGAATCGCATTCCAAGAGCCTATATATACCCCCTAGGTACCACCTTTGAGAGGGCGTCGAGCTAGGCCAAGGAGCCAAGCCGAAAAGGTCAGAGTTGTGGAAATCGCTCGAAGTTAGCCAGTTGATCCATCCTAAGAAGCCGGAATTCTACTCAAGGCGGCAGATTTCTCCTTCAATTCCTTCAGGGAGTTTTAGGGATTTTTATGTTTTGTTTTATCTTTTCTCTTGAGATATTTTCTTTATTTGTTATGAACTAAATCCTTCAGATACCTGAAAGGGATGAAACCTAGATGAATCTTGTTATTATTTTCTGAATTATATGATAAATACTTAGTTTGTTCTTAATTATGCAAGCTTAATCCAAATTTGATGTGCTTAGGTGGAGGAGGAATAGACCCTGCCTAAGAGAAGATCTAGCATAATTAAGCGGAGTTTATCGTACGCCTAGCGATAGGGTGACGAGATTTTGCCGGATTAGGGTGAAACCTAATATGGGAGTCCATAGATCGATTTACTGCTATTCTAGGGGGTTATTAAGTGAGAAAGAGATTTCCGTTAATTAACCTACGGTTAGACGTTATTCGCCTCGAGAGAGGGTTTAATATACGTTAGCGAGTCCTACGGATCAAACTAAGTGAATAAATCGTATGGTTCAGTGTTAGATAACAAGTGAAGTCTAAGTGGATTCTTCCTGAGGGTATCATCGTGATCAACTAAGTTTTTCTTCAAAAGTTATTTCCCAATTCGTTCTTTTTGTCTTCGCGTCTTTAGCTTAGTAGTCGTTAATTTAGATTAAAGAAACTTCACTTTATTTTAGGCTAAATAATAAAAAGAAAGTTAGTATTAGTACTTTTAGTTCCTTTGGGTTCGACAAATTCGGTCTTGCCTAAGCTATACTACTGTTCGATAGGTACACTTGCCTTCTCGTTGTTAGAGTTAGTTTCCAGGTTCGATCTCATTCATTATAAATTTAAAACTCGACACAACGATCAAGTTTTTGGCGCCGTTGCCGGGGAACTAAAATATTAAGAACGCTTAGTTTTTATTACTTTAGCCATTTTTTTATCATTATTATTATTATTGCAATTTATTTTCATTATTATTTTTTTTACTTTGCTAATTTTTTTGTTATTTTTGGCAGATAATTTTAGAGATGGCACTGAATAATTATCAGTGGCAATTCATGAGGGCAGAGTCAACAAAAGCAGCCGATATCTACAACCTCGACCCAGTACATCCAGTTATGCAGTACGAACCAAGTGGAGGTGTGGCGAATCCTGAGTACCCACCCTACGGATACGGCATGGAGAACGAACAAGTCCACTATATGGGTAACTATCCTAGACTTTAAAATAATTTTTATGGTAACACTTATAATGCAGGTTGGAGGGACTATCCCAATTTCTCGTGGGATGATCAAAATAGCCAAATACTGGAACTTCCTCCAGATTTTCAACAACCACCTCACCAACAGGAAGAGGAGTAGAACATTGAAGAGATGCTGACAAAATTCATGGCAGCCACAGATACTCGTCTCCAAGACACTGAGAAAACAATTAAAAGTCAACAAACATCTGTTGAAGAGACCAAGAACCAAATCGGAGAACTTACTAAGTCAGTTGGGGAAATCACTAAGTCAGTTGAACAACTTGCGAAGCTGATCTCTGAACAACTACAAGAAAGCTTGCCAAGCAACACTGAAACTAACTCAAAAGAGCAAATTCAAGCCGAAAATGACAGTGAAAGGTTAGTGGAATCTGACCCAAGGCAATAGCCTGTGGTGAGTGGAGGTAAGGTTGAGGTAAGCCAGGATTTACCAAACCCGGTAATTACAGAGTACCAATATCGTCCGCCATATCCCAATGCGATAAAGAAAGACCACACAGAGGAAAAATTCGGTAAGTCTCTTAAAATTTCAAAGAAATTTCATATTAACTTGCTGTTTCTTGAAGCTCTTTTTCAGAATCCTAGATCTCGTGGCGATAAAGAAGAAATTTATAAGGAACGAAGGCTGTTGATCGATGAACTAGACGGGTGAAAGACACACCTCAAAGAGAAACTAAAAACACACGAAGCAAAAACGAGGCAACTCCACGACGCACTTAATGATAGGACAACCCAGCTTAAAATAGGAGATCAGGTACTCAAAATCTCCCCAGATGGAACAGTCGAGATAACTAGTCCTAAAATCAGCACCTTTAAGGTAAACACTGCTCGACGTAAACTTTATATCCATAGCCGAATTGATCGTATGAGAAAGGATTTCCACCTCCTCAAACCACCATGATTGTGCGAATAACAGGTAAAGTCTAGCTTAATACTATAAACGAGTGCTTCTCGGGAGGCAACCCGAGCACTAACCCTATTTTACTTTTGCATTTATTTTTAGTTTCTTGTCTTTCCTCTTTCCTTTCCTGAACATCTAGTTTTAAACTAACAAAAAGTGCAGAATTCCAGACCACACGGTCTTACACACAGCCGTGTCCGTGACTGTGTGGACCACCAGAATCCTCGTACTGACATAGCAGAGGTCGTGCGACTCAAATCCCAACTAATTTCGACGTCACGAATCCAACCACTACCCCACGGGCACTGACAAAGTGGCACGGCCGTGCCCCACGACCGTGTGAAGCTACTGACTTACCAAGCACGGGTTGAACACGCCTGTGCCTCCCAAATGTGTCAACATACTGACTTCTCAGACACGGGCGTAACTGGCTGAAACACGGGCATGGTGAAACAACACGCATGGACACACGGCCGTGCGAGGAGGCTGTGTGAATCGACACGCCCTCGGACCACGGGCGTGGGAATGTACCAGATTTGAGCCTCTATTTAAACACCGATCCCCTCCCCAATTTCCTACTTTCCACCTCTTTTTTATTTCTTCTTCTCAGATTAACCTCTCTATATTATTCTTCAAAATTCTTGAGCTACACCGAAGCCATGCCGAAGAAGTGGAAGAAGGCAAGCATAATCTTCCCGAGAGAGACCCCAACACATAAGTTCATGCCGACCGCTTCATTCCAACAACAAGCCAAGGGTCTTTGAGACCATTTAGTTTCTATTTTTCTTTTCTCTTTTGCTTCAATTTCCTTATCTTTACTTCTCTTCTACTCTATTTAGTTTAATTTATTTTAGTTTTTTAGTGTCAGGTTCAAAAGGCTGCTAGGGAATCACGCCACTTCCGCCACCGCCAGCACCTCCGCAGCCCCAGAGGTCACACCCACATCGCGAACCATCCTACTCTTCGGTCCATTCTTCTTTTCTTTTATTTTTATTTTCCTTCTTAGTCTCCTTCACTTTAGCTTGCTTTTCTTTAATTACATATTTATTTTAGTTTAATTATGTCTTAATAGAGCCTGGCTCATCCTTCACGAACTTCCCAATTTCTTCATCTAGCACAGGATCGTCATCCAGACCGACCCCTCCAAACATACACACCACGACCTTTACCATCATCCAGGGACACCATCCAAAATTCAGGGAGTATTCTTTCCCCTTCTCTTTTGATTTATCCTATAAATGTCATTCTCTATCTTTGTACATTGAGGGCAATGTACATCTTACGTGTGGGGGGTGAATATTTATTTGAAGAAAGTGCCTAACTTTTTGCATTATTTTTATATTCGGCCAAACTTTTTTCATTATTCCCAAATCCCTGAATTTAGTCTTGTTTTGAATCAATTTTCTCATATTACTAATTAGGATGAAATTTCTGATGATTTATGGTTTTTATTGACATGTTTTTGAGTAAGTCATTGATAATTGTGCATTGATGATTAAATTTTAAGATACTAGAGAATCAAGCATGATAAGTCTAATTTTCAGAACTAAAATTCTCACTAGGTTGCTAACCTAAATTTAAATGTTACCTTGAACTTTGAAATTTACAAGGTTGATATCAAAATACCCATAAATATTTGTGAGATTTTGAGCCTTATAGAGCATATATCCCTTTTTCATGCTCACCTTTTGATTATGAGTGTGTCAACTATGAATTGTTATCCTAAAACTTGCCTCAATTATACATGTCGAGACCACACCATTGATTTGATATACAGAGATGATAAAGGCATCTAGGTTTTAACCCACTTACTCCACTAAAAAGCCTACCTTCAAAATTAACCCCTAGCGAACCCCGTTGATCCTAACAACCCTTTTTATTGACTCACCAGCTAATATTAACCCCAAACCCCTTTGTATTTGTTATCACCATTCCTTTTGACTACCCTTATATCGAGATTTGATTTGAGTAGTTACCTAATTATATTATTTTAGTAGTTCAATTTATCATTCATTATTAGTTTTTTCTTAAAAAAAATCAAAACATATTTAGCATTAGTAGAGAGCTTATACAGTTAAAGTCATTATCAAAAGAAAAAGCTCGTATTAGTTGGTTTATTACTTTTCAGTTGATATAATTATTATTTAGGTAATTTTTAGGTAGGTACTTGTCAATTCAATCTCGATTCTAACCTTCTAATTTTAGCCTTTATCCACGCCTTTAACCCTAGCCGTGTTACAACCTTGACAAAGACCTTTTGATCTGTTTATCATCTCATTTTAAAGTGGTGGAGATTTGATTTTCCGGCAGACTTATGAGTGATCTCTTTCTGAACCTTAAACACTTAAGAGTGATTTGAGTGAATATTTTGTGAGGATATCAATCCTTGTCGGTTTTGAACTAAAGGTAATTCTTTAGATAAGGGGAGACACCTACATTTTCGCGATACAAATGTATGACTTATCTTGTTAAAATCTTTAGGACTCTTTGAGTTGAATTATCCATGTATAAATTATCTATGAATTATGATGAGACATTGTTGATAAGAATTATGAATTATGGAAAGTTCGTTTTAATTGTAAGTTGAGAATTTTGCTTGAGGACAAGCAAAAGCTTAAGTGTGGGGGTATTTGATAAACCGTAATAGTAACATATTTTAATCCCACATTTAGTATGCTTTTGGATGATTTAAGCCTCGATTTATATAAAAAGGTGCTCTTAATCCTTTCTTTTCATGTCTTATACTTAGGAAAGCACCCGAGGATAAAAAGAATGAGAAATGAGCTCAAAACGGAGCAAATTGGGCCAAGGTGGAAATCAACACGGCCTGGACTTAAGCCCACACGTCCGTGCCTTTTTGATCATCTAGAACATGGCCTGACCCTCGATTTACACGGCCGTGCCTCAATTAAGAAATCCGAACACGGCTCAAAGATTCGTCACACGGGCGTGTGACATGGCCGTGTCCCTGTCGTGGCAATGAATAATTTTAGTCAGAAAAGATACTTACGGAGAAAGAATCGCATTCCAAGAGCCTATATATACCCCCTAGGTACCACCTTTGAGAGGGCGTCGAGCTAGGCCAAGGAGCCAAGCCGAAAAGGTCAGAGTTGTAGAAATTTGATAAACCTTAATAGTAACATATTTTAATCCCACATTTAGTATGCTTTTGGATGATTTAAGCCTCGATTTATATAAAAAGGTGCTCTTAATCCTTTCTTTTCATGTCTTATACTCAAGAAAGCACCCGAGGATAAAAAGAACGAGAAACGAGCCCAAAATAGAGCAAATTGGGCCAAGGTGGAAATTGACACGGCTTGGACTTAAGCCCACACGGCCGTGCCTTGTTGATCATCTAGAACATGGCCTGACCCCCGATTTACACGGCCGTGCCTCATTAAAGAAATCTGAACACGGCCCAAAGACTAGTCACACGGGCGTGTGACATGGCCATGTCCCTGTCGTGGCAATGAATAATTTCATTCGGATTTGGATACTTTGGGGCAAAGAAACACATTCCAAGAGCCTATATATGCCCCCTAAGTTCATCCTTGAAGGGGGTGGTTAGCTAGGCCAAGGAGCCAAGTCGAGAAGGTCAGTTTTGTGGGAATCACTCGAAGATAGCCAATTGATCCATCCCAAGAAGCTGGAATTCTAATCAAGGCAGCGGATTTCTCCTTCAATTCCTTCAGGGAGTTTTAGGGATTTCTTTTGTTTTGTTTTATCTTTTCTCTTGAGATGTTTTCTTTATTTGTTATGAACTAAATCCTTCAGATACCTGAAGGGGATGAAACCTAGATGAATCTTGTTATTATTTTCTGAATTATATGATAAACACTTAGGTTGTTCTTAATTATGCAAGCTTAATCCAAATTTGATGTGCTTAGGTGGAGGAGGAATAGACCCTGCTTAAGAGTAGATGTAGTATAATTAAGCGAAGTTGATCACACGCCTAGAGATAGGGTGACGAGATTTTGCCGGATTAGGGTGAAACCTAATATGGGAGTCCATAGATCGATTTACTGCTATTCTAGGGGATTATGAAGTGAGAAAGAGATTTCCGTTAATTAACCTAGGGTTAGACGTTATTCGCCTCGAGAGAGGGTTTAATATACGTTAGGGAGTCTTACGGATCAAACTAAGTAAATAAATCGTATGGTTCAGGGTTAAATAACAAGTGAAGTCTAGGTGGATTCTTTCTGAGGGTATCGTCTTAATCAACTGAGTTTTTCCTAAAGTTATATTCCGAATTCATCCTTTTTGTCTTTGTGTTTTTGGCTTAGTAAAAAGTTTAGATTATATTAAAGCAACTTCACTTATTTTAGGCTAAATAATAAAAAGAAGGTTAGTATTGGTACTTTTAGTTCCTTTGGGTTCGATAATTCGGTCTTGCCTAAGCTATACTACTGTTCGATAGGTACACTTGCCTTCAATCGTTGTCAGAATTAGTTTCCAGGTTTGATCATTCTCTTTATAAATTTTAAAACTCGACAGACACACGATCAAGTTTTTGGCGCCGTTGCTGGGGAAGTAAAATATTAAGAAAACTCTTTTTTATTACTTTAGCCATTATTTTTAATTTTTGCAATTTACTTTTATTTTTTTAGAATAATCTAGGTTTTGCTAAATTTTCTTTCTTTTTTCACAGGTACCTCTAGTTTATGACTAGAAGGAACCCGAAAGGGCCTCTAGTATACGACAGTGATATTGAAGCCACCGCTCGAAGAAATCACAGAGAAATCAGGCGAGCCCTAAATTACACAGAAGAAAATCAAGAAGACAGATCCAATCCTACTGAAGGGATGGACGAGACTAATCCACAACCATATGATATGGGAGAAAATAATGTTCCACGTACAATGTTTGATTATGCTAAACCGTATTTAACAGGAGCAGAATCGAGTATTGTTAGGCCTGCTATAGTTGCTAATAATTTTGAATTAAAGCCTAACACAATACAAATGATTCAACAATTTGTTCAATTTGATGGTTTGCAGGACGAAGACCCAAACACTCATATAGCTAATTTCTTAGAGTTCTGTGATACCTTCAATATAAATGGCGTTTCTGATGATGCCATACGTCTTCAGTTATTTTCCTTATCATTAAGGAATAAAGCCAAACAGTGGTTGAACACGTAACCACGAGGGTCAATCACCACATGGGAGCAAATGACTGAAAAGTTTTTATTGAAATATTTCCCATCGACCAAAACGGCCAAATTACGGAATGATATCTCTTCTTTTGTGCAGATGGATTTAGAGACATTATACGATGCATGGGAGAGATAGAAGGATCTCTTGAGAAGGTGTCCACACCATGGTCTACCCTTGTGGCTACAAGACCAAACTTTTTATAACGGCGTAAACCCCTCAATGAGGCAACTAATTGATTCAGCCGCCGGTGGAACCCCAAACAACAGAACTCCTGAAGTAGCCTACGAGTTCATTGAAGAAATGTCACTTAATAATTATTAGTGGCAAGTTACAAGGACTAAACCGACAAAATCAGCCGGAGTTTACAACATCGATGCAGTAACCATGCTATCAACACAGGTAGAGATGATGAATAATAAGCTTGATAGTTTGTGTTCTTTCCAGGCACACCCAGTAATGCAGTATGACGCGAGTGGAACTGTGGCGAATCCTGAGTACCCACCCTACCAACCAGGCGCAGAGAGCGAACAGATGAACTATATAGGTAATAATTTCAAATCCAATAATAACCCTTATGGTAATACTTACAATCCAGGTTGGAAGAACCACCCAAATTTTTCATGGGGAGGTCAAGGAAATCAAGGAAATCAAAGGCAACAACCTCCTCAAAATTTCCAAAATCAGTCATATCCGCAAGAGAAAAAGCCAAACCTCGAAGAGATGCTAACGAAGTTCATGGCAAGCACAGAAAACCGTCTCCAAGATACAGAGAAAATCAACAAACATCGGTTGACGAGACCAAGAACCGAGTTGGGGAACTCACCAAGTCAGTTGGACTACTTACTGAGATGATCTGTGAAATACGAGCAGAGATTTTTTCTAAAAAAATAGAACAGGTAAAAGAAGTTACATTAAGAAGTGGAAAAGAATTAGTCGAGCCAAAGAAAAAATTACCACGCGAAAACAACAACACAAAAGATGAGGGAGTTGAGGAAGTAAATCTAGTCCGCAAAGAAAGCAAACCACCAATCCCATATCCAGCAAAGTTGAAGAAAGAACGATTAGATGCCCAATACAGTAAGTTTCTCGAACTTTTTAAACAAATACATATTAACTTACCTTTTGTTGAAGCTATTTCACAGATGCCGAAGTACGCAAAATTCTTAAAGGAACTACTGACGAATAAAAAGAAGCTTGAAGAAATATCGACGGTGGAACTTAATGAAGAATGCTCCTCCATCCTCCAAAACAAGTTACAAAACAAATTAAAAGACCCAGGAAGTTTTACTATTCCTTGCTTAATTGGTAGCTTAAATATTAAGAAAGCATTAATTGATCTAGGTGCCAGTATTAATTTAATGCCTTACAAAATATTTAAACAACTAGATCTTGGGGAACCAAAACCCACTAGGATGAGTATTCAGTTAGCTAATAGATCTATTAAATATCCTAAAGGAGTTATCGAAGATATCCTGGTGAAAATTGATAAATTTATTTTCCCTATTGATTTTGTTGTGTTAGACATGGATGAAGACATTAATGTTCCCTTAATTTTAGGGCGTCATTTTTTAGCTACCGCTAGGGGTGTTATCGATGTAGGTAACGATAAACTTGCATTAAGGATAGGCGATGAGGAAATTATTTTTCAAATTTATGATGCCATGCGATATTCTAGAGAACAAGGTGATGCCTGTTATTTTGTTGATACTACTGATCATATTATTCAAAACTCATTACAAGAAATCTTACATGATGACACGATGGAACTGTGCCTGACGCAAGACGAGAAGGAAGAAGATGAAGCTGAATACATCTTCACCTCGACAAACGCAAAAAGAAAGCATTAAAGTCAATGACAAACTGAAACAAAAACCCTCTATTGATGAACCACCCAATCTGGAATTGAAACAGTTGCCGAAACACTTGGAATACGCATTCCTTGGGGAAAATTCTATGCTACCGGTTATTATCTCTTTAGAACTAAAACCCAAGGAAAAAGAAGAATTGATACAATTACTAAGAGAACATAAAAGGGCCATAGCTTGGAAAATTTCTGACATCAAAGGAATAAACCCATCATTCTGCACCCACAAAATTTTAATGGAAGAGGAATACAAGCCATGTGTGCAGCCTCAGAGACGGTTAAACCCCAACATGAAAGAAGTGGTTAAAGGCGAGGTAATTAAACTTCTAGACGTAGGAATAATTTATCCTATTTCTGACAGCACTTGGGTAAGTCCTGTACAAGTAGTTCCAAAGAAAGGAGGTATGACGGTGGTGCCCAATGAAAGGAATGAGTTAATCCCTACAAGAACAGTTACAGGTTGGAGAGTCTGTATAGACTATAGAAAGCTGAACGATGCCACCAGAAAAGATCACTTCTTTTTACCCTTCATAGATCAAATGTTAGAAAGACTATCCGGGCATATGTATTACTGCTTTTTGGACGGACTCTCTGGCTACTTCTAAATCCCCATAGCTCCTGAAGATCAAGAGAAGACAACATTTACATGCCCATACGGTACGTTTGCTTATCGTAGAATGCCTTTTGGGTTATGTAATGCTCCTGTTACTTTTCAGCGTTGCATGCTGGCAATCTTCGACGAACTTGTGGAAGACATTATGGAGGTATTTATGGATGATTTCTCGGTATTCGGTAATTCTTTCCATCTCTGCCTTAAAAATTTAAAACGAGTTCTAATGAGAGTGAGGAAATAAACCTACAGAGAAAGAATTGCTAGCTGTAGTTTTTGCTTTTGACAAATTTAGGCAGTATTTAATATTGTCTAAAGTTGTTGTTTACACTGACCATTCAGCTTTTCGTTATCTTTTAAACAAATCTGATGCAAAACCTCGACTCATACGATGGATTTTACTCTTACAGGAATTTGACTTGGAAATACAAGATAAGAAGGGAGCTGAGAATCTTGCGACAGATCACCTCTCCAGACTTGAGAATCCACACATCAGAGAACTCGATGAAAATGAGATAAATGATTCGTTTCCTGAAGAACAACTCTTTTCTATAACACATTCTGAGGTACCATGGTTTGCAAACATCGCAAATTATCTAGCCGCTAACATCTTGCCAAAAAGACTAACACATCACCAAAAGAAGCGATTCTTTGCTGATGCAAAAAACTATTTTGGGAAGATCCCTTTCTTTTTCGCATATGTGCAGATCAGGTATTTCGGAGATGTGTTTCAAAGGTAGAAGTAAGCAAAATCTTGGAACATTGCCATTCAGGACCCTTAGGAGGACACTACAGTGGCATTAAGACAACACACAAAATACTCGAATCAGGTTTTTATTGGCCCACTCTATTTAAAGATGCCAACAGGTATGTTACTTTGTGTGATAAATGCGAAAGAATAGGTAATATTTCTAAACGTGATGAAATGCCTCAAACATATATGTTATCATGCGAAATATTTGATGTATGGGGTATTGATTTCATGGGACCATTTCCTAGTTCACTTGGAAATAAATACATCCTAGTGGCAGTTGACTACATGTCAAAATGGGTAGAAGCGGAAGCTTTACCTACCAATGATGCTAAGGTAGTAGTTAAGTTTCTCAAGAAACTGTTTTCTCGATTTGGGACACCTAGAGCTATCATTAGTGATAGGGGCACTCATTTCTGTAATACTTAATTTGAAAAAGTTCTAAAGAAATATGGAGTACACCACAGGATAGCTACCCCATATCACCCTCAAACTAGTGGGCAAGTTGAAGTAGCAAACCGAGAACTTAAGCGCATCCTAGAAAAAATGGTTGAATCGAATAGAAAAGATTGGGCATTAAAAGTAGATGATGCCTTATGGGCCTATAGAATAGCATTTAAAACACCTCTAGGGACATCCCCATACAAACTTGTGTACGGGAAAAGCTGTCACCTACCATTCGAGTTAGAACACAAAGCTTTTTGGGCCATAAAGTTTTTGAATTTCGATCTTAAAACTGCAAGAAAGAAAAAAATGATGCAGATGAATGAGTTAGACGAATGAAGAGCTGAGGCCTACGAAAACTCGAAACTGTACAAGGAGGCAACAAAGCGACGCCACGATGCTCGGCTAAAGAAGTCGAAACAATTCAAAGTAGGGGACTTGGTCCTACTATACAACTCAAGGCTTAAATTATTTCCAGGGAAACTGAAATCATGGTGGTCAGGCCCATTCATGATCAAAACAATTTTTCCATATGGCACAATCGAAGTAACTCACCCCACTAAGGGTACATTCAAGGTAAATGGTCACCGACTCAAAATCTATAATGGTGAAGATTTTAGGGATATGAGAGAGGAGTTTCAGCTCCGTGAGCCTTCTTTTAGAAATGAAAATAGGGTAAGTCTAGCTTAAGACTATAAACAAATGCTTCTCGGGAGGCAACTCGAGCACTAATTCACTAACATTTTATTTTTATTTTTATTTTTTTTTCAGCATCTAACTCCATACTAAATTAGTCTAATAAAAGCGTAGGTTTTAGACCACACGGCCTTGCACACGGGCGTGCCCAGGCCGTGTGAAGACAGTGGAAAAACCACGGGCGGGCCAGTAGCCGTGCACAAGCAGATAAGAATTTCTTTTCCCAACATGGGCTACGATACCAGTCCACGCCCATGCTAACTACCCGTGCGAGGTTACTGACTTGTTGAGCACGGGCTAAACACGCCTGTGCCGCCCAGCCGTGCCAACATACTGACTTGCCAAGCACGGGCGAAACACGTTCGTTCTACATGACCGTGTGAAAAAGAATACGGGTGTGCCACAACACCCACAGCCGTGGCCAACTACCTGAACGCGCCCAAAAATTTAAAATCGCGAAAAACACAGACACTTTAAAACAGAGCACGGGCGTGGCACTAGCTCGTGTCCCCTCCCCTATTTAACCAAATTAAACCGTCACTTTCTCAAAACCTACCCTAAAAACAATTTTCAGCATTCTTCCTCCCAAAATCCGGCCACACCCATATTCCCCACATTCCCAAAACCTCCTTAACTCCCATTTCTTTCCTAAAAACACACTACAACCCACCCCACGCCTGCACCACCACCGCGCTGCCGAACTCCACGCCCCTGCCACCACTGTGTTCGTGCTGCAAACTCACGCCACCGCCGTGCTCAGCCCGTGTCCGGCAGACAACCACCACCATCACCCCTGGTTCATTCCATTATTTCTCTTTCCTAACTAAAGTTTGCTAAATTTCATATTATTTTGTTTTATTTGTACTTTTTGTTTAGTTTTAAGTATGATTTTTCTCATGTTTATTTCAATATTTCATTCATGGATATCATATATATTTGCGACATCATTGTGATAGTGCTATTAGTTATTTCTCATATATGCTATTACAAATTCCTATTTTGAATTGGTTGCTTATTCGAATATCTTGGATCTGGATTACATTTTGGTACAAACCTTTTCTTTTTTTCAGGTATCATGTCATCATCACGACCAAAACGATCCACAGCCGCCCCAAGCAAGAAAAGAAAAGGGCCCGGCTCATCCTCAGCAAGTGCTTCTTCCGAGCTACGACACCAATTCCTCTGATTTTCTCAGAAAGCTCAGGAAGAGCGTTACAAAGCAATCCGGGATAGACCCCTCGACACCGGTAGGTGCATCGATTGGGACGCGCTAGAACAAGTCGAGCTCGCAATTGATATTCGAGCCCTCCTCTCGATCGACCCGTGAGAGGAGTTTTTCTCAATCATCGAGCCCACATACTTGGAGCTCACACTAGAGTTCTGCACCACTTTCACATTGCAGAGAGTGATGGCACAGTTCGATGACCCAGGTACAGTCCAATTCTATTTAGGGGGCACGGTACGTCGACTGAGCGTACCGCAATTCAGCTCGGCACTCGGACTCTATACGCCGGAATTTATAGTAGCAAACCCACTCTCCGAGTTAAACCGACAGCTCCACTGCACTCCCTTCTCCTACTAGCGCAGCTTACACCCCATCACTGGCGTCTACGACCCCAGTCGCTCCAAGGCGACAGCTCTCGCCCCATACTTGAGGTACATCCACGCTATTCTCGCTCATACCATTACAGGTCATCGTGAGAGCACCGGCGTGGTAAATCGACACGATGTATATTACTTATCATGCATGGTAGAAGGACACGTGTTCGACCTTGCATACTTTATCGCCGGTGCAATGCAGCATCAAACAGAGGTCCACAAGAAGGGAATTCTATCGATAGGTCCATATATAACACGGTTGGCTCGACACTTGGGCCTCCTTAACACCGACGACCAGAGATCCTCCCTCACGATGATTGGGCATATGGTCCCTCATGGCATCCATACGATGCTACACATGAGGATGATTAAACATCGTCGAGAGACTGACCCCCTTCAATACTGATTAGTGACACCCACAGACGAGGGGGAACCCGAGGACATTACTGATGATGAACCACCACCATCACAAGAGGCACCGATTCCGAGCCAGCAGCCATCGCATGCAGCAACCTCATTGTTGGATATCTCAGCACGCCTTGACCAGTTCGAGCAGTATTTCGTTGAAAACACTAGACGTTTTGATGGGATAGAGGCCACCCTCCAACAGATATGCCATCACCTCCATATCTCATCACCAGCACCACCATAGGACCCGGCCAATGATGAGGACCTTTGAGTCCTTTTATATAGATTTTCTTTTCCTTATTTTAAGTTTTTACTTTTATTTTCTAGTTATTTTAATTTCGATTTGTCTTAAGTTTGAACATTTTCCTCATACATTGACAGCTTTTATCATGATTATCATCCACATCTAACCTTCGAGTATTCCTAACATTTATTTAATTATGCCTCCAAGATTTCTAACTGATGACTTAGCAGTTTCAAAAACATCACTAGGAACAATTCACTACTACACAAGTCATCAGACACCACGAGCTCTACCATCCTCCAGGGACACCATCCAAAATTTAGGGAGTATTCTTTCCCCTTCTCTTTTGATTTATCCCGTAAATGTTATTATCTATCTTTGTACATTGAGGACAATGTACATCTTAAGTGTGGGGGTGAATATTTATTTAAAGAAAGGGCTTAACTTTCTGCATTATTCTCAAATCCGGCCTAGCTTTCTTCCTTATTCTCAAATCCCTGAATTTAGTCTTGTCTTTAAGTAAATTTTTCATATTACTAATTAGGATGAAATTTCTAATGATTTATGATTTTTATTAATATGTTTTAAATTAAGTCATGGTTAATTGTGCATTGATGATTAAATTAGAAGAATATTAGAGAATCAAGCATGATAAGTCTATTTTTCAGAATTAAAATATTTGCTAGGTTGTTGAGCTGAATCTGAATATTATCTTGAAGTTTGAAATTTACAAGGTTGATATCAAAATACCCATAAATTTTTGTGAGATATTGAGCCTTATAGAGCATATTTTTTTTTTTCATGCTCACTTTATTGATTATGAGTGTGTCAACTATGAACTGTTATTCTAGAACTTGCCTCAATTATACATGTTGAGACCACACCTATGATTTGATACACTGAGATGATAAAGGCACCTAGGTTTTAACCCACTTACTCCACTAAAAAGCCTACCTTCACAATTAACCCCTAGCGAACCTCGTTGATCCTAACAACCCTTTTTATTAACTCACCAGCTAATATTAACCCAAAACCCCTTTGTATTTGTTATCACCATTCCTTTTGACTACCCTTATATCGAGATTTGATTTGTGTAGTTACCTAATTATATTATTTTAGTAGTTTAATTTATCATTTATTATTAGTTTGTTCTTAAAAAAAAATCGAAGCATATTCAGTATTAGTAGAAAGCTTATACAGTTAAAGTCAATTTATCAAAAGAAAAAGCTCGTATTAGTTGGTTTATTACTTTTCAGTTGATGTAATTATTATTTTGGTAATTTTTAGGAGGGTACTTGTCAATTCAATCTCGATTCTAACCTTTTAAATTCAGCCTCTATCCACACCTTTAACCTTAGCCCCGTTACAACCCTAACAAAGACCTTTTGATCTGTTTATCATCTCATATTACAGTGGTGGAGATTTGATTTTCAGGCAAGCCTATGGGATTAACTTTTCAGGTTCGACTTCTGAGAGCTTAATTTTGAACCTTAAACACCTCGAGTGATTTGAGTGAATCTTTAGTGAGGATGTCAATCCTTGTCGATTTTGAATCAAAGGTAATTATTTAGATAATGGGAGACACCTACGTTTTTTGTACTACAAATGTATGACTTTGATTGTTTGAATCTTTAGGACTCTTCGAGTTAGATCATCCATGTATAAATTATCTATGAATTATGATGAGACATTGTTAATAGGAATTATGAATCATGGAAAGTTCGTTTTAATTGTAAGTTGAGAATTTTGCTTGAGGACAAGCAAAAGCTTAAGTGTGGGGGTATTTGATAAGCCGTAATAGTAACATATTTTAATCCCACATTTAGTATGCTTTTGGATGATTTAAGCCTCGATTTATATAAAAAGGTGCTCTTAATCCTTTCTTTTCATGTCTTATACTCAAGAAAGCACCCGAGGATAAAAAGAACGAGAAACGGGCCCAAAACGGAGCAAATTGGGCCAATGTGGAAATCGACACGACCTGGACTTAAGCCCACACGGCCGTGCCTTGTTGATCATCTAGAACACGACCTGACCCCCGATTTACACGGCTGTACCTCATTAAAGAAATTCGAACACGGCTCAAAGACTAGTCACACGGGCGTGTGACATGGCCGTGTCCCTGTTGTGGCAATGAATAATTTCATTCGGATTTGGATACTTTGGGGCAAAGAAACACATTCCAAGAGCCTATATATACCCCCTAAGTTCATCCTTGAAGAGGGCGGTTAGCTAGGCCAAGGAGCCAAGCCGAGAAGGTCAGATTTGTGGGGATCACTCAAAGATAGCCAGTTGATCCATCCCAAGAAGCCGAAATTCTAATCAAGGTGGCGGATTTCTCCTTCAATTCCTTCAGGGAGTTTTAGGGATTTCTTTTTTTTTGTTTTATCTTTTCTCTTGAGATGTTTTCTTTATTTGTTATGAACTAAATCCTTCAGATACCTGAAGGGGATGAAACCTAGATGAATCTTGTTTTATTTTCTGTATTATATGATAAATACTTAGGTTGTTCTTAATTATGGAAGTTTAATCCAAATTTGATGTGCTTAGGTGGAGGAGGAATAGACCTTGCTTAAGAGTAGATCTAGTATAATTAAGCGAAGTTGATCGCACGCCTAGAGATAGGGTGATGAGATTTTGTCGGATTAGGGTGAAACCTAATATGGGAATCTATAGATTGATTTACTGCTATTTTAGGGGGTTATTATTCGAGAAAGAGATTTCCGTTAATTAACCTAGGGTTAGACGTTATTCGCCTCGAGAGAGGGTTTAATATACTTTAGGGAATCTTACGGATCAAACTAAGTAAATAAATTGTAAGGTTCAGGGTTAATTAATAAGTGAAGTCTAGGTGGATTCTTCATGAGGGTATCATCTTAATCAACTGAGTTTTTCCTAACGTTATTTTCCCAATTCATCCTTTTTGTCTTTGTGTCTTTGGCTTAGCAATTAGTTTAGATTTTATTAAAGCAACTTCACTTATTTTAGGCTATATAATAAAAAGAAGGTTAGTATTAGTACTTTTAGTTCCTTTGGGTTCGATAATTCGGTCTTGCCTAAGCTATACTACTGTTCGATAGGTACACTTGCCTTCAATCGTTGTCAGAGTTAGTTTCCAAGTTTGATCATTCTCTTTATAAATTTTAAAACTCGACAGACATACGATCAAGTTTTTGGCGCCGTTTCCGGGGAACTAAAATATTAAGAAAACTCTATTTTTATTACTTTAGCCATTATTTTTAAATTTTGCAATTTACTTTTATTTTTTTAGAATAATTTAGGTTTCACTAAATTTTCATTCTTTTTTTTTTCCGCAGGTACCTCTAGTTTATGACTAGAAGGAACCCGAGAGGACCTCTAGTATACGATAGTGAAATTGAAGCTACCGCTCGAAGAAATCGCAGAGAAACCAGGCGAGCCCTAAATTACACAGAAGAAAATCAAGAAGACAGATCCAATCCTACTGAAGAGATGGACGAGAATAATCCACAACCACATGATGTGGGAGAAAATAATGCTCCACGTACAATGTTTGGTTATGCTAAACCGCATTTAACAGGAGCAGAATCGAGTATTGTTAGGCCTGCTATAGCTGCTAATAATTTTGAATTAAAGCCTAACACAATACAAATGATTCAACAATTTGTTCAATTTGATGGTTTGCAGGACGAAGACCCAAACACTCATATAGCTAATTTCTTAGAGTTCTGTGATACTTTCAAAATAAATGGTGTTTTTGATGATGCCATACGTCTTCGGTTCTTTCCCTTTTCATTAAGGAATAAAGCCAAACTGTGGTTGAACTCGTTACCAAGAGGTTCAATCACCACATGGGAACAAATGACCAAAAAGTTTTTATTGAAATATTTCCCACCGGCCAAAATAGCCAAATTATGGAATGATATCTCTTCTTTTGTGCAGATGGATTTAGAGACATTATACGACGCATGGGAGAGATACAAGGATCTCTTGAGAAGGTGTCCACACCATGGTCTACCCTTGTGGCTACAAGTCCTAACATTCTATAATGGTGTAAACCCCTCAACGAGACAACTAATCGATTCAGCCGCCGGTGGAACCCTGAACAACAGAACTCGTGAAGCAGCCTACGAGTTCATTGAAGAGATGTCACTGAATAATTATGAGTGGCAAGTTACAAGGATGAAACCGACAAAATCAGCCGGAGTTTACAACCTCGATGCGATAACCATGCTATCAACACAGGTAGAGATGATGAATAAAAAGATTGATAGTTTGTGTTCTTTGCAGGTACATCCAGTCATGCAGTGCGACGCAAGTGGAACCGTGGCGAATCCTAAGTACCCACCTTACCAACCAAGTCCAGAGAGCGAACAGACGAACTATATAGGTAATAATTTCAGATCCAATAATAATCCTTATGGTAATACTTACAATCCAGGTCGGAGGAACCACCCAAATTTTTCATGGAGAGGTCAAGGAAATCAAAGGCAACAACCTCCCCAAAATTTCCAAAATCAGCCATATCCGCAAGAGAAAAAGCCAAACCTCGAAGAGATGCTGACGAAGTTCATGGCAAGCATAGAAAACCGTCTCCAAGATACAGAGAAAACACTCAAAAATCAACAAATATCGGTTGACAAAACCAAGAACCGAGTTAAGGAAGTCATTGAGTCAGTTGGGGAACTCACCAAGTCAGTTGGACTACTTACTGAGATGATCTGTGAAATACGAGTAGAGATTTTTTCTAAAGAAACAGAACAGGTAAAAGCAGTTACATTAAGAAGTGGAAAAGAATTAGTCGAGCCAAAAAAAAATTACCACACGAAAACAACAACATAAAGGATGAGGGAGTTGAGGAAGTAAATCTAGTCCGCAAAGAAAGCAAACCACCAATCCCATATCCAGCAAAGTTGAAGAAAGAACGATTAGATGTCCAATACGGTAAGTTTCTCAAACTTTTTAAACAAATACATATTAACTTACCTTTTGTTAAAGCTATTTCACAGATGCCGATGTACGCAAAATTCTTAAAGGAACTTCTGACGAATAAAAGGAAGCTTGAAGAAATATCGACAGTGGAACTTAATGAAGAATGCTCCGCCATCCTCCAAAACAAGTTACCAAACAAATTAAAAGACCCAAGAAGTTTTACTATTCCTTGCTTAATTGGTAGCTTAAATATTAAGAAAGCATTAGCTGATCTAAAAGCCTGTATTAATTTAATGCCTTACAAAATGTTTAAACAACTATATCTTGGGGAACCAAAACCCACTAGGATGAGTATTCAGTTAGCTGATAGATCTATTAAATATCCTAGAGGAGTTATCGAAGATATCCTGGTGAAAATTGATAAATTTATTTTCCCTATTGATTTTGTTGTGTTAGACATGGATGAAGACATTAATGTTCCCTTAATTTTAGGACGTCCTTTTTTAGCTACCGCTAGGGGTGTTATCGATGTAGGTAACGGTAAACTTGCATTAAGGATAGGCGATGAAGAAATTATTTTTCAAATCTATGATGCCATGCGATATTCTAGAGAACAAGATGATGCCTATTATTTTGTTGATTCTACTGATCATATTATTCAAAACTTATTACAGGAAATCTTACATGATGACACGATGGAACTGTGCCTGAAGCAAGACGAGGGGGGAAAAGATGAAGCTGATGAGCTGAATACGTCTTCACTACGACAAACGCAAAAAGAAAGCATTAAAGTCAATGACGAACTGAAACAAAAACCTTCTATTGATGAACCACCTAATCTGAAATTGAAACAGTTGCCGAAACACTTGGAATACGCATTCCTTGGGGAAAATTCTACGCTACCGGTTATTATCTCTT
This sequence comes from Gossypium australe, assembly GCA_005393395.2. Lineage (NCBI taxonomy): Eukaryota > Viridiplantae > Streptophyta > Magnoliopsida > Malvales > Malvaceae > Gossypium > Gossypium australe. The sequence continues at coordinate 81,431,342 of CM016618.1, read as the reverse complement.
TAAAACTAAAACCCAAGGAAAAATAGGAGTTGATACAGGTACTAAGAGAACATAAAAAGGGCCATAGCTTGGAAAATTTTTGACATCAAAGGAATAAGCCCATCATTCTGCACCCACAAAATTTTAATGGAAGAGGAATACAAGCCATGTGTGCAGCCTCAGAGACGATTAAACCCCAACATAAAAGAAGTGGTTAAAGCCAAGGTAATTAAACTTCTAGACGCAGGAATAATTTATCCTATTTCTGACAGCACTTGGGTAAGTCCTGTGCAGGTAGTTCCAAAGAAAAGAGGTATGACGGTGGTGCTCAATGAAAGGAATGAGTTAATCCCTACAAGAACAGTTACAGGTTGGAGAGTCTGTATAGACTATATAAAGCTGAACGATGCCACCAGAAAAGATCACTTCCCTCTACCCTTCATAGATCAAATGTTAGAAAGACTATCCGGGCATATGTATTACTACTTCTTAGACGGACTCTCTGGCTACTTCCAAATCCCCATAGCTCCTGAAGATCAAGAGAATACAACATTTACATGCCCATACGGTACGTTTGCTTATCGTAGAATGCCTTTTGGATTATGTAATGCTCCTGTTACTTTTCAGCGTTGCATGCTGGCAATCTTCGACGAACTTGTGGAAGACATTATGGAGGTATTTATGGATGATTTCTCGGTATTCGGTAATTCTTTCCATCTCTGCCTTAAAAATTTAAAACGAGTTCTAATGAGATTTGAGGAAATAAACCTTGTTTTGAATTGGGAAAAATGTCACTTTATGGTTAGAGAAGAATTGTTTTAGGACATAAGATTTCTAGTAAAGGGATTGAGGTAGATAAAGCAAAGGTTGAAACCATAGAAAAATTACCTCCCCCTAGTTCAGTTAAGGCTATTAGAAGCTTTTTAGGACATGCAGGGTTCTATAGAAGATTTATTAAAGATTTTTCTAAAATAGCTAAGCCTTTAACAAAATTACTCGAAAAAGATGTTCTTTTCAATTTCAATCAGGAATGTTTAGATGCATTTAATATCCTTAAGGATAAATTAATAAATGCTCCGATTATAATCGCACCTGATTGGAATTTACCCTTTGAACTAATGTGTGATGCAAGTGATTTTGCAGTAGGTGCAGTTTTGGGACAACGAAGAGACAAGCATTTTCAGCCAATTTACTACGCTAGCAGAACATTAACACCCGTACTGTAACACCCCCAAACCCGGCCCAAACACTACAACCGGATCTGGTATGTCACTAAGGAAATCTTATAAAGGATGATGCACTTTGGAAAAATAATTATCAGGTTTAAACATTTGTACCGAAAAATTTAATAATTTAAGATTTCATATAAGATGTAAATTTTATAAAATGCCTTGGTGAATTAAGAAAAAAAATATATCTGTCATATGCCTTAACTTAATTAAAGGAAAAACTTAAACGTCAAGTAATAATAAAAGCCCAAGATAAAACCGGAGTAAAAATAAAGCTAGTGGCCCATGGCCTTATTACAATGAAATTAAGCTAGTGGCCCATGGCCTTATTACAATGAAATTTAGAACCCACTAATTTAAGATATTAAAAATAAATCTTCTAAGTAAAGTCTTCTGCTGGATTAAAATACTCTCTCGCATGGCCACCTTGCGCTCCTCTTCAGCCCGATCCGATGCACTAGGTGTTACCTAAAAATGTTAAATAATAGGTTAAGTTGCAAGACTCAGTGTGCAACCCTCGTGCACCATTAGATTTGGGCCTTAATCCCACAGAACAGAGTAGCAAATTATCATGCAATAGATATGATGCAAAGCCCAACCCAATCCTAGGTTTCCATCCGCTACACACTACCCTTACCTGCCAGTCACACCATTGGAGATTTCTACAATCAACTCACTCCGCTGCACACCATCGATGGCAGGCATGCTGCAGTTAGCTGCTCATCGTCAAAGCTGTGACATAGTCACCAGGTCATGGCATAAGCCACTACAACAGGTCATGGCATAAGCCACTACAATAGGTCATGGCATAAGCCACTACAACAGATCAGTTCCCCCTTCATAAATCACCCAACCCCGTGTAAACACAGAAATCGGCATACTCATAAATCATATCATTTTATCAGAAACATTCACTTAGAATGACAAAGATCACTAACCTGGTGATTCGCTTTTACCCTTCTCGGGTTTTCAACGGCCATGCCGATATTTTGGCATTGTACAGAATATTACAGATTTATAAATATATTTTAACAGGCAATCTAAATGGTGTGGAAGTGTTACACACCTGATATTCGCGAGTACTACACTCTTAGTCAATATCCTTGCTATCCGGATCTACTACCCTCAGTCTATAACTTGGCTCAAAAACCGGAAGAACACGAAGATTAGGCCTCCCCTTGAAATCCCGAAAGTAACACGATTCGAGTGTTACTGAACTCTGACTTAGAGATCTAAGCGATTGACTCCCCTTCAAATCCCGGAATGCCGCAATTAAGAGAAAAACTTAAGATTAGTTCCCTTATAGCCATTCGGCTAAAGTCCCTAAAAAGCCGGAAAGGATTGAAGTCTTATGAATCAACACTTACCTTCGGTTTCCTTCAAGATTCGACACAAGCAAACACCTTAGAGAGAATTCGGTGAACACAGGAGATGAGATCTAGGGATTTCGACTTTTATGAAAATCCCGGAAAAGATGAACTGTTGCGCTTTCGGCTTTTAGAAGATCTGAGTAGAGTGTTTTGGCTTTGGCTTAGAAAAAAGTAAAAAGAAATTAAAAGAAGGCTTAGAAATTTTGGCTAAAGTATTTGAAAGAGATGAGAAAGAGATTGTCAGAGAGTTCAGCCAATAAGGGAAAAAGAAAAGAAAGAAAGTTGAGAGGGTGAATGGGGTGGAGATTTCGGCAGAGAAAGAAAAAGATGATATGAACTTAGCAGTAATTTTTGGCACACCTCTCTGCCTATACAAAACCGGTTCCTCCCCTCTCCTGAGTTTGATTTTCGGCCAACACTAGCTTCCACAAGATAGCTCCTATTCTTTTTCCTTTATCTTGATCTATTAACTCCTCAAAAATAGCCCTAATTAGCACCAACTCCTCCCTTCTTTATCTGCTTATTATCCTTATAATTAAAACATTAAAATCTCCTAAATAATAGCCTTGTGCCGTCCCCCCTTAGTTCCTCATTAAGTGCCAAATTTGGCCCAGAAACATGGGCTCCAAGTGGCCGAAATTTGGACCTCCTCCTTTGCTATTGACGCCAACTCCCTTTCCTCCTAGTGGCGTTATTTTCATGTGGGCCATAAGCCCACTATGACAAATAAGCTACCAAAACTTTACTTTAAGCCCTAGAGTGTCTAAACAAAATATTTAATCAAAGCCTTAGCCCAATCTTGAGCCCAATCTGGACCCCTAATCCTTAATTTAACAAATTGAACTTACAACACACAAAATGCACAGGCCCAATAAATCAGGATGTTACACACACAAGAAAACTACACCACCACAGTGAAAGAATTGCTAGCTGTAGTTTTTGCTTTTGACAAATTTAGGCAGTATCTAATATTGTCTAAAGTTGTCATTTACACTGACCATTCAGCTCTTCATTATCTTTTAAGCAAACCTGATGCAAAACCTCGACTCATACGATGGATTTTACTCTTACAGGAATTTGACTTGGAAATACAAGATAAGAAGAGAGCTGAGAATCTTGCGGCAGATCACCTCTCCAGACTTGAGAATCCACACATCAGAGAACTCGATGAAAATGAGATAAACGATTCGTTTCCCGAAGATCAACTCTTTTCTATAACATATTCTGAGGTACCATGGTTTGCAAACATCGCAAAGTATCTAGCCACTAACATCTTGCCAAACAGACTAACACATCACCAAAAGAAGCGATTCTTTGCTGATGCAAAAAACTATTTTTGGGAAGATCCCTTTCTTTTCCGCATATGTGCAGATCAGGTAATTCGGAGATGCGTTTCAAAGGCAGAAGCAAGCAAAATCCTGGAACATTGCCATTCAGGACCCTTAGGAGGACACTACAGTGGCATTAAGACAGCGCACAAAATACTCGAATCAGGTTTTTATTGGCCCACTCTATTTAAAGATGCCAACAGGTATGTTACTTCGTGTGATAAATGCCAAAGAATAGGTAATATTTCTAAACGTGATGAAATGCCTCAAACATATATGTTATCATGTGAAATATTTGATGTATGGGGTATTGATTTCATGGGACCATTTCCTAGTTCATTTGGAAATAAATACATCCTAGTGGCAGTTGATTACATGTCAAAATGGGTAGAAGCGGAAGCTTTGCCTACCAATGATGCTAGGGTAGTAGTTAAGTTTCTCAAGAAACTGTTTTCTCGATTTGGGACACCTAGAGCTATCATTAGTGATAGGGGCACTCATTTCTGTAATACTCAATTTGAAAAAGTTCTAAAGAAATATGGAGTACACCACAGGATAGCTACCCCATATCACCCTCAAACTAATGGGCAAGTTGAAGTAGCAAACCGAGAACTTAAGCGCATCCTAGAAAAAACGGTTGAATTGAATAGAAAAGATTGGGCATTGAAAGTAGATGATGCCTTATGGGCCTATAGAACAACATTTAAAACACCTCTAGGGACATCCCCATACAAACTTGTATACGGGAATAGCTGTCATCTATCATTCGAGTTAGAACACAAAGTTTTTTGGGCCATAAAGTTTTTGAATTTCGATCTTAAAACTGCAGGAAATAAAAAAATGATGCAGATGAATGAGTTAGACGAATGGAGAGATGAGGCCTACAAAAACTCGAAACTGTACAAGGAGGCAACAAAGCGACGCCACGATGCTCGGCTAAAGAAGTCGAAACAATTCAAAGTAGGGGACTTGGTCCTACTATACAACTCAAGGCTTAAATTATTTCCAGGGAAACTGAAAACAAGGTGGTCAGGCCCATTCATGATCAAAACAATTTTTCCATATGGCACAATCGAAGTAACTCACCCCACTAAGGGTACATTCAAGGTAAATGGTCACCGACTCAAAATCTATAATGGTGAAGATTTTAAGGATATGAGAGAGGAGTTTCAGCTCCGTGAGCCTTCTTTTAGAAATGAAAATAGGGTAAGTCTAGCTTAAGACTATAAACAAATGCTTCTCGGGAGGCAACCCGAGCACTAATTCACTAACATTTTATTTTTATTTTTTTCAGCATCTAACTCCATACTAAATTAGTCTAATAAAAGCACAGGCTTTAGACCACACGGCCTTGCACACGGGGGTGCCCATGGCCGTGTGGAAGACAGAGACGAACCACGAGCATGCCAATAGCCGTGCACAAGCAGAGAAGAATTTCTTTTCCCAACACGGGCTTCGATACCAGTCCACGCCCGTCCTAACTACCCGTGCGAGGTTACTGACTTGTTGAGCACGGGATAAGCACACCCGTGCCGCCCAGCCGTGCCAACATACTGACTTGCCAAGCACGGGCGAAACACGCCCGTTCTACATGACCTTGTGAAAAAGAACACGGGCGTGCCACAAATACCCACGGCCGTGGCCAAACATCTGAACGTGCCCAAAATTTAAAATCATGAAAAACACGGGCGCATAAAAATCAAGCATGGGCGTGGCCCCTGCCCGTGCTCGCTTCCCTATTTAAGCAACTTTAACCGCCGCCTTCCCCAAAATCAACCCTAAACAAATTCTACAGCTTCTTTTTCCCCCATTTCCAGCCACACCCACGACCCCAACCCCCTAAAAACACCTCTCAACCTCCCTTTTTCTCCAAAAACCTTACAAAACTGCACCCCATGCCCACGCCATCACCGTGCACCCGCAGAAAAACACAGCACGACTGTGCTTAGCCTGTGCTCTGCTGATAACCACCACCATCACGCCTGGTTTCTTCCATTACTTCATTTTTCTTAACTAATTCTTTGATAAATTTTATCTGTTTTGCTTATAATGACTTCTATTGTTAGTATCAAATATTAGTTAGGTTCTTTAGAATAAACCGTTACGTATTTTGCATGATAATTAGTTTCTTTTCAAATTTTAGTATTAATTAGTCTATTTTGCAAATACATTGTTACATTGAACAATTTTTTCTTTTGATATTCATTAGTTAGTCTTGGCTGCTCATAAATTTGAATAATTGTGTTTAACCTTTAAATATATAGGGTCTAGATGAAAATACTTAATTGGATGCAAACATTCCGTCAATATTTTCAGGTATAATGTCCTCATCTCGACCAAAACGATCCACAGCTGCCCTAAGCAAGAAAAGAAAGGGGCCCGGGTCATCCTCAGCAAGTGCTTCTTCCGAGCTACGACACCAATTCCTTCGATTTTCCCAGGAAGCACAGGAAGAGTGTTACAAAGCAATCCGGGATAGACCCCTCGACACCGATAGGTGCATCGATTGGGACGCGCTGGATCAAGTCGGGCTCGCAACCGATATTCGAGCCCTTCTCTCGACCGATCCGTGGGAGAAGTTTTTCTAAATCATCGAGCCCACATACTTGGAGTTCACACTAAATTCTGCACCACTTTCACCTTGCAGACAGTGATGGCAAAATTTGACGACCTAGGTACAGTCCATTCCATTTAGGGGCACGGTACGTCGACTGAGCGTACCACAATTCGGCTCGACACTCGGACTCTATACGCCGGAATTTATAGAAGCAAACCTACTCTCCGAGTTAAATCAACAGCTCCACTGCACTTCCCTCTCCCGCTGGCGCAGCTTACACCCCATCGAAGGTAATAGCTCTCACCCTATATTTGAGGTACATCTACGCCATTCTCGCTCACACCATTACAGGTCGACGTGAGAGCATCGGTGTAGTAAACAAGCACGATGTTTACTACCTATCGTGAATGTCAGAAGGGCACGTTTTAGACCTGGCATACTTTATCGTTGGTGCAATGCAGCATCAAACAGAGGCGCATAGAAAGGGAAATTTATCGATGGGGCCATACATCACAGGGTTAGCTCGACACTTCGGCCTCCTTAACACCGATGACCAAAGATCCTCCCTCATGATGATTGGACATATGGTACCTCAGGGTATCCAGATGATGCTTGATCGCTGAAATCAGAGCTTTAAAATTTATAAAACAAAAGATCAAACCTGGAAACTGATTCTAACAATGATTAAAGGCAAGTGTACCTATCGAACAGTAGTATAGCTTAGGCAAGACCGGATTGTCGAACCCAAAGGAACTAAAAGTACTAATACTAGCTTTCTTCTTATTATTTAGCCTTAAAAATAAAGTAAAGTTGCTTTAATCTAAATTAACGACTACTAAGCTAAAAGACACAAGACAAAAAGAGCGAATTAAAAAATAACTTGAAGGAAAACTCAGTTGATTACGACGATACCCTCAGGAAGAATTCACCTAGACTTCTCTTGTTACCTATCACTGAACCATATGATTTCTTTACTTAGCTTGATCCGTGAGACTCCCTAACGTATATTAAACCCTCTCTCGAGGCGAATAACGTCTAACCCTAGGTTAATTAGTGGAACTCTCGTTCGCTTATAATAACCCCCTAGAATAGCAGTAAATCGATCTATGGACTCCCATATTAGGTTTCACCCTCACCCGGTAAAATCTCGTAACCCTATCTCTAGGCGTTCGATCAACTCTGCTTAATTATGCTAGATCTACTCTTAGGCAGGGTCTATTCCTCCTCCACCTAAGTACATCAGATTTGGATTAAGCGTGCATAATTAAGAACAAACTAAGTATTTATCATATAATTCAGAAATCAAATAACAAGAATTATCTAGGTTTCATCCCCTTCAGGTATCTGAAGGGGTTTAGTTCTTGACAAATAAAGAAAACATCTCAAGAGAAAAGATAAAATAAAACATAAGAAATCCCTAAAACTCCCTGAAGGAATTGAAGGAGAAAATCTGTCGTCTTGAGTATAACTCCGGCTTCTTGGGATGGATCAATTGGCTATCTTCGAGTGATTCCCTCAACTCTGACCTTTTCGGCTTGGCTCTTTAGCCTAGCTTTGACGCCTTTTCAAAGGTGGCACTTGGGGGATATATATATATGCTCTTGGAATGCGATTCTTTCTCCCCAAGTATCCTTTTTCGACTGAAATTGCTCTTTTCTAGCGACAGAGGCACGACCATGTCACACACTCGTGTGGCTCGTCTTCAGGCCGTGTTCGGATTTCTAAGTTGGGGCACGGTCGTGTAAGTCAGGGTGAGGCCGTGTTCTAGATGCTCGTCGAGGCACGGCCGTGTGCTCTTTGGGCCAGGCCGTGTGGATTTCGTGATATGGCCTATTTACTCCGTTTTGGGCTCGTTTTTACATTCTTTTCATCCTCGGGTGCTTTCTTGGGTATAAGACATGAAAAGAAAGGATTAAGAGCACCTTTTTACATAAATTGAGGGATAAATCATCCAAAAGTAAGCTAAATGTGGGGTTAAAATATGTTATAATTACGATTTATCAAATACCCCCACACTTAAGCTTTTGCTTGTCCTCAAGCAAAATTCTCAACATACAATTAAAACGAACTTCCCATAATTCACAATTCCTATCAACAATGCCTCATCATCATTCATAGATAATTTATACATGGATAATTCAATTCAAAGAGTCCTAAAGATTCAAACAATGATAAGTCATTCATTTGTAATTGAAAACGAAGGTGTTTCCCCTTATTTGAAATAATACCTTTGTTTCGAAATTGATAAGAGTTGACATCCTCACTATAGATTCACTCAAATCACTCAAAGTGTTTAAGGTTTAGGAAAAGAAGCACTCATATGTCGAACCTAAAAATTTAATCCCATAGGCTTGCCTGAAAATCAAATCTCCACCACTGTAAAATGAGATGATAAACAGATCAAAATGTCTTTGTTAGGGTTGTAACGGGGCTAGGGTTAAGGTGTAGATAAAGGCTAAAATTAGGAGGTTGGAATCGAGATTGAATTAACAAGTACCTACCTAATGAATACTGAAATAATATTTACATCAACTGATAATAATAATCCTAACAATACGAGCTTTTCCGTCGGAATATAAACTTTAACTGTATAAGCTCACTACTAGTACTGGATATACTTCGAATTTTTTTTAAGAACAAACTAATAATAATAATGGATGAATTCAACTCATGCTCTAATTTAATTTGGTAACTAATCAAATCATATCTCGATTAAAGGGTAGTTAAAAAGGAATTGTGATAACAAATACCAAGGGGTTTTTGGGTTATTAATGGGTGAGTTAATAAAAAGGGTTGTTAGGATCAACGGGGTTCACTAGGGGTTAATTTATGAAGGTAGGCTTTTTAGTGGAGTGAGTGGGTTAAGTCCTAGGTGCCTTTCATAAATGTGGTCTCAACATGTATAAACGAGACAAGCTCTAGAATAACAGTTCAAAGTTGACACACTCATAATCAAAAGGTGAGCATGAAAAAGAATATATGCTCTATAAGGCTCAAAATCTCACAAGAATTATGGGTGTTTTGACATCAATCTCATAAATTTCAAATTTAAAAGCAATATTCAAATTTAGGTTAACAACCTAGCAAAAATTTTTATTCTGAAAATTAGACTTATCATGCTTAATTCTCTAGTATCTTTAAAATTTAATCATTAATGCACAATTATCAATGATTTAATCTAAAACATGTCAATAAAAATCAGAAATTATCAGAAATTTCATCCTAATTAGTAATATGAAAAATTTACATAAAAACAAGACTAAATTCAGGGATTTGAGAATAATGAAAAAAGTTTGGCTGGATTTGAGAATAATGCAGAAAGTTAGGCCCTTCTTTAGATAAATATTCACCCCCCACACTTAATATGTACATTGCCCTCAATGTACAAAGATAGTTATAACATTTATGGGATAAATCAAAAGAGAAGGGGAAAGAATACTCCCTGAATTTTGGATGGTGTCCTTGAAGAGGTCGGTTTGGATGACAAACTATGCTAGATGAAGAAATTGGGGAGCTCGTAGAGGATTAGCCAGGGATTATTAAGACACTTTTAAAATAAACTAAATATATGATTTAAAACAAGAAAGAAAAAGGAAATGAGACTAAGAAGGAAAATAAAAATAAAAGAAAAGGTGGATGGACCGAAGAGTCCTTATTGATGGATGGTTCGTGAGGTGGGTGTGACTTCTAGGGCTGCGAAGGTGCTGGAAGTGGCAAAAGTGGCGTGATTCCCTAGCAGCCTGGCGAACTTGACACTAGGAAACTAAAATAAGTTAAACTAGACTAAGCATAAGATTGTCAAAGAGAAGGAAATTGAAGCAAAAGAGAAAAGAAAAATAAAAACTAATTGGTCTCAAAGATCCTTGGCTTGGTGGGTGGACGAAGCTGCCGGCATGAACTCATGTAGAGGTGTTACCCTCGGTAAGATGATGCTTGCCTTCTTCTGCTTCTTCGTCATGATGGTGGATTGCTTCAAGGATCTAGAGGTTTAGTATGAGGATAGAAAGGTGCTGAGTGGGAGAAGAGAAAGGAAGAAAGAGTGAAAAGACGGAATGGGGAGAAAGGGTTGGTGTTTAAATAGAGGCTTCAAATCTGGTGCGTGCCCACGCCTTTGTATCAGGGGCGTGTCGAATTACACGGCCGCCTCGCACGGCTGTGTGTACCAGCGCGTTGATTCGTCATGCTCGTGGTGCAGCCTACTACGCCCGTGTTTTAGAAGTCAGTATGTAGGCACGGTTGGGAGGCACGGGCGCAACACGCCCGTTCTTGGGAAGCCAGTAGCTTCACATGATCGAGGGGCACGGCCGTGCCATTCTATCAGTGCCCGTGAGGGAGAGTGGTTGGATCCGTGACGTCAGAAAGTGGTTGAACTGGTTTGCACAGCCTCTGCTATGTCAGTACGAAGATTCCAGTGGCCCACACGGTCACGGACATGACCGTGTGTAAGACCTTGTGACCTTGAAATTCTGCACTTTTGATTAGTTAAAAAAAAGAAAGAAGGGAAATAAAGAAACTGAAAATAAAATTGAAAGAAAATGATGTTAGTGCTCGGGTTGCCTCTCGAGAAGCGCTCGTTTATAGTCTTAAGCTAGACTTTTCCTCGTAATTGTAAAAATCAGGGAGGTTTAAAGGTTTGAATATCTTCCCTCATGTTTACAGCTATGTTTTCTTGATAAAGTTTAAGTCGAGAAACGTTTACCTTAAAAGTGCCGAATGTTTGATTGCTTACCTCGACTATTCCGTGGGGGAAGATATCGTGTACCTTTAGAGGAATTTCCTCGCTTACGTTCTGGTCTGTTGTGGTGATGTGAAGATCAGTTTTGTCTAACAGTACATGGTCTCCTATTTTGAAGTGATTTGATGTCCCTACGAGCTCTTCTGGTGGTTCCTCAGGTTTTACTTCATGTGGTCCTGGTTTTTCTTTGACATATGCCTTTTGCTCTTCTAATTTGTCGACCTTAAGGCGTTGTTCCTTATGTAATTTCTCTTTGTCGTTTTGGGGTTTATGAGTCGGCTCAGGGTTGTGTCCTTGCGTTTTTTCCTGCGATGAAAGTTGAACAGTTTGATTATCGTTTGAAGTTACTTTCTTACCTTCATCATCTGTTGTCCTGGCCGAGTCAAGAGCTTGAAGCTTGATTGATTCATCACCTACACAAAGTATAAGTTCTCCTGTGGCAACATCAATTTTAGTCTTGGCAGTTGCTAAGAAGGGTCTTCCTAGAATTAGGGGGATTGAATTATCCTCATCCATGTCTAAGACAACAAAGTCTACTGGGAAAACAAATTTATCGATTTTTACAAGAACATCTTCAATAATACCCCTAGGAATTCTAACAGTTTTATCAGCTAATTGAATACTCATCCTAGTTTGTTTGGGCTTCTCTAGACCTAGTTGTTTAAACAATGTATAAGGCATAATGCTTGCCCCTAACTCAGCTAACGCATTATCAATAGTTAAACTACCAATTAAACATGGAATTGTAAAACTCCCTGGATCTTTTAGCTTCTGGGGTAGTCTATTTTGTAACATTGCCAAGCATGTTGCGTTCAACTCCACGTGGTGCTCTTCGTCTATTTTGCGTTTGTTTGTCAAGAGCTGTTTTAAAAATTTCCTCGAGTTTGGCATCTGAAAAAGAGCTTCGAGAAGAGGTAAGTTAATATGTAATTTCTTTAAATGTTTAAGAAACTTACTGAACTGTTCCTCTGAATCATCTCTTTTTATTGCTTCGGGATAAGGTATGCGAGGTTGGTACTCTTTGATTACCGGTTTTGGCTTTTCTTGTGTTACCTCTGTTTTACCTTCGTCTACCTTGTTTTCTGGTATTGTATTGGGTTCATCTAACCCTTTACTGTCCTGAGCTGTGATGGCTTGAATTTGCTCTTTAGGATTAATCTCCGTGTTACTAGGTAGACGCCCTTACGATCGTTCTGACATCAGCTTTGCAAGTTGTTCGACTGCATTAGTAACTTCCTTGACTGACTTAGTAATTTCCACGATTCGGCTCTCGTTGCTTTTGATTGTTCTCTCAGTTTCTTGGAAACATTTTTCTGTGTCTGCCAAAAATTTTGTTAGCATCTCTTCGAGGGATGGTTTCTTCTCTTGTGGATAGGGCTGATTTTGGAAGTTTTGAAGAGGTTGTTGTCTTTGATTTCCTTGGTTTCCTTGACCTCCCCGTGAAAAATTTGGGTGGTTCCTCCAACCTGGATTGTAAGTGTTACTATAAGGATTATTATTGGATCTGAAATTGTTACCTATATAGTTCATCTGTTCGCTTCCTGCTTCTGGTTGGTAGGGTGGGTACTCAGGATTCGCCATGGTTCCACTTGCGTCACACTGCATGACTGGATGTTCCTGCGAAGAACACAAACTATCAATCTTTTTATTCATCATCTCTACCTGTGTTGATAGCATGGTTATCGCCTCGAGATTGTAAACTCCAGCTGATTTTGTCGGTTTCGTCCTTGTAACCTGCCACTGATAATTATTCAGTGACATCTCCTCAATGAACTTGTAGGCTGCTTCAGGAGTCTTGTTATTCAGAGTTCCACCGGCGGCTGAATCAATTAGTTGCCTCGTGGAAGGGTTTACACCATTGTAGAAAGTTTGGACTTGTAACCACAAGAGTAGACCATGGTGTGGACACCTTCTCAAGAGATCTTTATATCTCTCCTATGCATCGTATAATGTCTCTAAATCCATCTGCACAAAAGAAGAGATATCATTCCGTAATTTAGCCGTTTTGGCTGGTGGGAAATATTTCAATAAAAACTTTTCGGTCATTTGTTCTCATGTAGTGATTGATCCTCGTGGTAACGAGTTTAACCACTGTTTGGCTTTATTCCTTAATGAAAATGGGAATAACCGAAGACATATGGCATCATCAGAAACACCATTTATTTTGAAGATATCACAGAACTCTAAAAAGTTAGCTATATGAGCGTTCGGATCTTCGTCCTGCAAACCATCAAATTGAACAAACTGTTGAATCATTTGTATTGTGTTAGGTTTTAATTCAAAATTATTCGCAGCTATAGTAGGCCTAACAATACTAGATTCTGCTCCTGTTAAATGTGGTCTAGCATAATCAAACACGGTACGTGGAGCATTGCGTTCCCCCACATCATGTGGTTGTGGGTTATTCTTGTCCATCCCTTCAGTAGGATTGGATCTGTCTTTTTGATCTTCCTCTGTGTAATTTAGGGCTCGCCTGATTTCTCTACGAGTCCTACGAACGATAGCTTCGATTTTACTATCGTATACCAAAGGTCCTATCGGGTTTCTTCTAGTCATAAACTAGAGGTACCTGTTAGGAGAAGAAAGAAAGAAAGAAAAATTAGCAAAAATTAAAATTTGACCTAAAAAAAATAAAACTAAATTGCGAAAAATAAAAATAATGGCTAAAGTAATAAAAATAGAGCGTTCTTCATATTTTAATTCCCCGGCAACGGCGCCAAAAACTTGACCGCTAAAATCAGAGCTTTAAAATTTATAAAACAAAAGATCAAACCTGGAAACTAACTCTGACAACGATTAAAGGCAAGTGTACCTATCGAACAGTAGTATAGCTTAGGCAAGACCGGATTGTCGAACCCAAAGGAACTAAAAGTACTAATACTAGCTTTCTTCTTATTATTTGGCCTTAAAAATAAAGTGAAGTTGCTTTAATCTAAATTAACGACTACTAAGCTAAAAGACACAAGACAAAAAGAACGAATTGGAAAATAACTTGAAAGAAAACTCAGTTGATTACGACGATACCCTCAAGAAGAATTCACCTAGACTTCTCTTGTTACCTATCACTGAACCATATGATTTCTTTACTTAGCTTGATCCGTGAGACTCCCTAACGTATATTAAACCCTCTCTCGAGGCGAATAATGTCTAACCCTAGGTTAATTAGTGGAACTCTCATTCGCTTATAATAACCCCCTAGAATAGCAGTAAATCGATCAATGGGCTCCCATATTAGGTTTCACCCTAATCCGGCAAAATCTCGTAACCCTATCTCTAGGCGTTCGGTCAACTCCGCTTAATTATGTTAGATCTACTCTTAGGCAGGGTCTATTCCTCCTCCACCTAAGCACATCAGATTTGGATTAAGCAGCATAATTAAAAAACAAACTAAGTAATTATCATATAATTCAGAAATCAAATAACAAGATTCATCTAGGTTTCATCTCCTTCAGGTATCTGAGGGGTTTAGTTCATAATGAATAAAAAGAACATCTCAAGAGAAAAGATAAAACAAAGCATAAGGAAATCCTAAAACCCCCTGAAGGAATTATATGATAATTACTTAGTTTGTTCTTAATTATGCTGCTTAATTCAAATCTGATATGCTTAGGTGGAGGAGGAATAGACCCTGCCTAAGAGTAGATCTAACATAATTAAGCGGAGTTGATCGAACGCCTAGAGATAGGGTTACGAGATTTTGCCGGATTAGGGTGAAACCCAATATGGGAGTCCATTGATCGATTTACTGCTATTCTAGGGGGTTATTATAAGCGAACGAGAGTCCTGCTAATTAACCTAGGGTTAGACGTTATTCGCCTCGAGAGAGGGTTTAATATAGGTTAGGGAGTCTTACGGATCAAGCTAAGTAGAGAAATCATATGGTTTAGGGTTAAATAACAAGTGAAGTCTAGGTGGATTCTTCCTGAGGGTATCGTCGTGATCAATTGAGTTTTCCTTCAAGTTATTTTCCAAATCATTCTTTTCGTCTTTGTGTCCTTAGCTTAGTCTTCAAAAATTTAGTTTAAAAGCAACTTCTCTCCGTTTTTAAGGCTAAATAATAAAAAGAAAGTTAGTATTAATACTTTTAGTTCCTTTGGGTTCGATAATCCGGTCTTGCCTAAGCTATTCTACTGTTCGATAGGTACACTTGCCTTTAATCGTTGTCAGAGTTAGTTTCCAGGTTCGAACATTCTTTTATAAATTTTTAAAGCTCTGATTTTAGCGATCAAGTTTTTGGCGCCGTTGCCGGGGAACTAAAATATTAAGAAAACTCTATTTTTATTACTTTAGTCATAATTTTTATTTTTCACAATTTATTTTTGTTTCTATTTTTGTTTTTATATTGCTGAAAACTTCTTTCTTTCTTTTTTCAGCAGGTACCTCTAGTTTATGACTAGAAGAAACCCGAGAGGACCTTTGATATTCGACAGCGAAATCAAAGTTACCGCTCGTACGAATCGCAAGGAAACCAGGCGAGCCCTAGATTACATAGAGAGAGAGAGGAAGAAGATAGATCCAATCCTACTAAAGGGATGGACGAAAACAACCCACAACCACGCGATGTGGGTGAAAACAATGCTCCACGAACAATGTTTGATTATGCGAAACCGCATTTGAGAGGAGCAAAATCGAGTATTGTTAGGCCTGCTATAGTCGCTAACAATTTTGAATTAAAGCCTAACACAATACAAATGATTCAATAGTTTGTTCAATTTGAAGGTTTGTAGGACGAAGATCCAAACACGCATATAGCTAACTTTTTAGAGTTCAGTGATACCTTTAAACTAAATGGCGTTTCTGATGATGCCATACGTCTTCGGTTATTTCCTTTTTCATTAAGAAATAAAGCTAAACAGTGGTTAAACTCGTTACAACGAGGGTCAATCGCTACATGGGATCAGATGACTGAGAAGTTTTTAATGAAATATTTTCCACCGGCCAAAACGGCCAAATTACGGAATGATATCTCTTTCTTTGTGCAGATGGTTTAGAAGCACTATATGATGCATAGGAGAGATTCAAGGATATCTTGAGGAGGTGCCCACACCATGGCTTACCCTTGTGGTTACAAGTCCAAACCTTCTATGATGGTCTAAATCCCTCAACGAGACAACTGATAGATTCAGCCGCCGGTGGAACTCTAAACAACAAAACTCCTGAAGCAGCCTACGAGTTCATCGAGAAGATGTCACTAAATAATTACCAATGGCAGGCTTCAAGGACTAAACCGACGAAACCAGCAGGAGTTTTCAACGTCGATGCCATGACCATGCTATCAACGCAGATCGAGATAATGAACAAAAAGCTTGACAGCTTATGTTCTTCATAGGCACATCCAGTCATGTAGGGCGACATAGGTGGAAAGGTGGTGAATCCTGAGTACCCACCTTACCAACCAGGAGCAGAGGATGAACAGATGAACTATATAGGTAATAATTTCTGATCCAATAATAATCCTTATAGTAATACTTACAATCCAGGTTGGAGGAACCACTCAAATTTTTCGTGGGGAGGTCAAGGCAATCATGGAAATCAAAGGCAGCAACCTCCTCAAAACTTCCAAAATCAGCCATACCCACAAGAGAAGAAACCAACTCTCGAGGAGATGATGGCAAAATTCTCGGCAGGCACAGAGAAACGTATCCAAGAAACTGATAGAGCAATTAAAAGCAACGAGAGCCGAATCGATGAAATTGCTAAGTCAGTCAAGGAAGTGATTAATGCAGTAGAACAGCTCGCAAAGTTGATGTCAGAACGACCGCAAGGACTCTACCAAGTAATACCGAGATTAACCCTAAGGAGCAAATTCAAGCCATCACAGCCCAGGATAGTAAGGGGTTAGATGAACCCAATCCAACTCCAAAAAATAAGATAGACGAAGGTAAAGTAGAGGTAACACAGGAAAAGCCAAAACTGATAATTAAAGAGTACCAACCTTGCATACCTTATCCCGAAGCAAAAAAAAGAAACGATTCAGAGGAACAGTTCGGTAAGTTTCTTAAACTTCTAAAGAAATTACATATTAACTTACCTCTTCTTGAAGCTCTTTTTCAGATGCCAGACTCGAGAAAAATTTTAAAACAGCTCTTGACCAATAAACGCAAAATAGATGAAGAGTACCACGTGGAACTAAACGCAACATGTTCGGCAATGCTACAGAATAGACTACCTCAGAAACTAAAAGATCCAGGAAGTTTTACAATTCCATGTTTAGTCAGTAGTCTAAATATTGATAATGCGTTAGCTGATCTAGAGTCAAGCATAAATGTCATGCCTTATTCACTATGTAAACAACTAGGTCTAGGGAAGCCCAAACAAACTAGGATGAGTATTCAGTTAGCTGATAAAACTATTAGGATTCCTAGGGGCATTATCGAAGATGTTCTTATAAAAATCGATAAATTTGTTTTCCCAGTAGACTTTGTTGTCTTAGATATGGATGAGGATAATTCAATCCCCTTAATTTTAGGAAGGCCTTTTCTAGCAACTGCCAAAACAAAAATTGATGTTGCCACAGGCGAACTCATACTTCGTGTAGGAGATGAATCGATCAACCTTCAAGCTCTCGACTCGGCCAGGAAAACAGTCGATGAAGGTAAGAAAGTCACTTCAATAGATAATCAAATTGTTCAAACTTCATCGCAGGAAACATCACAAGGCAAAAAACCTGAGCCAATTCATAGACCCAAAATCGACAAAGAGGAATTACACAAGGAAAAAAGCCTTAGGGTCGACAAATTAGAAGAGCGACAGACACACGTCAAAGAAGAGCTGGATCCACACGAAGTAAAACTAGAGGAACCACCGGAAGAGCTCGTAGGAACATCAAACCACTTCAGGATAGGAGATCAGGTACTATTAGACAAAGTCGATCCGCACAACGATTCAACAGAACCAAGGGCAAAGGGAGAAATAATTCTCAAGGTACACGATATCTTTCCATACGGAATACTCGAGGTAAGCAATCCAATATTCGGCACTTTTAAGGTAAACGCTTCTCGACTTCAAGTTTGTCAAAGAAACAGAATTGTAAGCATGAAGGAAGATATTCAAACCTTTAAACCTCCCTAAAATTTTCAAATATGAGGAAAAGTCTAGCTTAAGACTATAAACAAGCGCTTCTCGGGAGGCAACCCGAGTACTAACATTATTTCTTTTTACATTTGTTTTTATTTTTCTTTATATTTTCCTTTTTCTTTTTTTTCCTTTTTAAACTAACAAACGGTACAAGTTTCCCAGGTCACACGGCCTTACACACGGTCGTGTCCGTGGCCGTGTGGACCACCTGAACCGCCACACTGACAGGGCAGAGGCCGTGCAACTCAGTCCAACCAACCCCCAACGTCACGGACCCAACCACCCTCCCCACGGGCACTAATAGACAAGGCACGATCGTGCCCTCAACCGTGTAAAGCTACTGACTTCCACACCACGGGCAGAACACGCCCATGCCTCCAAACCGTGCGAAGCTACTGACTTGACAAACACGGGCGTGCGGACCCGAAGCACGAGCATGGGGTGACAAACACACTCCACAACACGACTGTGCGAGATGGCCGTGTAAATTGACACACCCTAGGACCACGGCCGTGGAGCAGCACCAAATTTGAACCTCTATTTAAACCCCTCACATCTTCCCCGTCCTTCCATCTGATTTCTTCATTAGTTTCTTTGCTTTTTCACTCAGATTCTCCACTTACTAAGGCTCTAGATCCTTGAGCAAGCCAACACCATGCCGAAGAAGCTAAGCATAGGTTCCTCAAAGAACAATCAACATGAGTTCATGTCGGCAGCTTCGTCTCAACACCAAGCCAAGGATCTTTGGGACCAATTACTTTTTTTCTTCTTTCTCTTCTCCTTTATTTTCCTTATCTAAGCTTCTCTACTGCTCTTTTTGTTTACTTCTCTATTAGTTTCTTAGTGTCAGGTTCGCCAGGCTGCTAGGGAATCACGTCGACCACCAAAATGACTACACCACTCTCACCACCGCCACCACCTTCATAGCCCTAGAAGTCACACCCACCTTGCGAACCATCCTTCAATAAGGACTTCATAGTCCATTAGTATTCTTTTTTCATTTCAGTTTTCTTCTAAGTCTCCTTCACTTTAGCTTGCTTTTCTTTAATTTTATCTTTAGTTTACTCATATTATGTCCTAATAATCCCTGGCTGACCCTTCACGAGTTCCCCAATTTCTTCACCTAGCACAGAGCTCGAGAACCAACACCATCACTATACCGACGCCTTTGCCGTAGGTACCACATCCTCCACCAAACCCGCCCAAGAATACAGAGAGTACCTCTCACCCTCACTTTTGATCTCTATAAAAATATCTATCTTTGTACATTGAGGAAATATACATCTTAAGTGTAGGGGGTAAATATACCAAACTTTTTTCATTATTCTCAAATCCCTGATTTAGTTTTGTTTTATGCAAAGTTGTCATATTACTAATTAGGATGAAATTTCTGATGATTTGTGATGATTATTGACATGTTTTAGAATAAGTCATAGTTAATTGTGCATTGATGATTAAGTTTAAAAGAATACTAGAGAATTAAGCATGATAAGTCTACTTTTCAAGAATTAAAATTTTGCTAGGTTGTTAACCTAAATTTGAATACTACCTTGAAATTTAAAATTTATAAGGATGATGTCAAAACACCCATAATTTTTGTGAGTATTTGAACCTTATAGAGCATACATTCTTTTTCGTGCTCATTCTTTGATTATGAGTGTGTCAACTATGAACTGTTATTCTAGAACTTACCTCATTTATACATATTGAGACCACATTTTTTATTTGATATACAGAGATGATAAAGGCACCTAGGTTTTAACCCATTAACTCCACTAAATAGCCCACCTTTACAATTAACCCCCAGTGAACCCTATTGATCCTAACAAACCCTTTTTATTGACTCACCTACTAATATTATCCCAAAGCCTCTTTGTATTTACCCTTTTTTTTACTACCCATAAATCGAGATTTGAGTTGATCAGTTATCGAAGTTTATTATTCTGATATTTAAATTTATCTTGTATTACTTAGTTTTTCTTAAAAAATTCCAAAGTACTCAATTTTAGTAGTTTGAAAAGAGAGCTTACACAATCAAAATCTATTTTCAAAAGAAAAGCTCGTATTAGTAGGATTATTACGTTTCAATTGATAATATTTCAGTTTGTTTAGATAGGTACTCGTCAATTCAATCTCGATTCTAACCTTCTAATTTCAGCCTTTAGCCACACCTTTTAACCTAGCCTCGTTACAACCCTAACAAAGACCTTTTGATCTATTTGTCATCTCATATTACAGTGGTGGAGATCTGATTTTCAGGCAAGCCTATGGGATTAACTTTTCAGGTTCGACTTATGAGCGATCTTTTCCTAAACCTTAAACACTTTAGAGTGATTAGAGTGAATCCTTAGTGAGGACATCAATCCTTGTCAGTTTTGAATTGAAAAGGTAGTCATTTAAATGAAGGGAGATACCTATGTTCTCGAAGTACAAATTCATGACTTATCTCATTTGAATCTTTAGGACTCTTTGAATTGAATTGTCCATGTATGAATTATCTATGAATTGTGATAAATCATTGTTAGTAGGATTTTCTTATGTTTTGTTTTATCTTTTCTCTTGAGATGTTCTTCTTATTCATTATGAACTAAACCCCTCAGATACCTGAAGGGGATGAAACCTAGACGAATCTTGTTATTTGGTTTTTAAGTTATATGATAAATTACTTAGTTTGTTCTTAATTATGTTGCTTAATCCAAATCTAATGTGCTTAGGTGGAGGAGGAATAGACCCTACTTAAGAGAAGATCTAACATAATTAAGCGGAGTTGATCGAACGCCTAGAGATAGGGTTATAAGATTTTGCCGGATTAGGGTGAAACCTAATATGGGAGTCCATTGATCGATTTACTGCTATTCTAGGGGGTTATTATAAGCGAATGAGAGTTCCACTAATTAACCTAGGGTTAGACGTTATTCGCCTCGAGAGAGGGTTTAATATAGGTTAAGGAGTCCTACGGATCAAGCTAAGTAAAGAAATCATATGGTTTAGGGTTAAATAACAAGTGAAGTCTAGGTGGATTCTTCCTGAGAGTATCGTCGTGATCAATTGAGTTTTCCTTCACGTTATTTTCCAAATCATTCTTTTCGTCTTTGTGTCCTTAGCTTAGTCTTCGACAATTTAGTTTAAAAGCAACTTCACTTCGTTTTTAAGGCTAAATAATAAAAAGAAAGTTAGTATTAATACTTTTAGTTCCTTTGGGTTCGATAATCCGGTCTTGCCTAAGCTATACTACTGTTCGATAGGTACACTTGCCTTTAATCGTTGTCAGAGTTAGTTTTCAGGTTCGATCATTCTTTTATAAATTTTTAAAGCTTTGATTTCAGAGATCACGAAGCCACCACTCATAGGAATCGTCGAGAAACCAGGCGAGCCTTAGATTACACAGAAATAGAGGAAGAAGGCAGATCCAATCCTACTGAAGGGATAGACGAGAATAACCCACCACCACGTAATGCGGGGGAAAAAAATGCTTCACGTACAATGTTTGATTATGCGAAACTACATTTAACAGGAGCAGAATCGAGTATCGTTAGGCCTGCTATAGCTGCTAACAATTTTGAATTAAAGCCTAACACAATACAAATGATTCAACAGTGTGTTCAATTTGATGGTTTGCAGGACGAGGATCCAAACACGCATATAGCTAACTTTTTAGAGTTCTGTGATACTTTCAAAATAAATGACGTTTCTGATGATGCCATACG
The DNA here is from genome assembly GCA_005393395.2 of Gossypium australe. NCBI lineage: Eukaryota > Viridiplantae > Streptophyta > Magnoliopsida > Malvales > Malvaceae > Gossypium > Gossypium australe. The sequence continues at coordinate 81,409,360 of CM016618.1, read as the reverse complement.
TCTTCGGTTATTTCCTTTTTCATTGAGAAATAAAGCTAAACAGTGGTTAAACTCGTTACAACGAGGGTCAATCACTACATGGGATCAAATGACCGAAAAACTTTTAATGAAATATTTTCCACCGACCAAAACGGCCAAATTACGGAATGATATCTCTTCTTTTGTGCGGATGGATTTAGAGACATTATACGGTGCATGGGAGAGATTCAAGGATCTCTTGAGGAGGTGCCCACACCATGGCTTACCCTTGTGGCTACAAGTCCAAACCTTTTATAACGGTGTAAATCCCTCAACGAGGCAACTAATTGATTCAGCCGCCGGTGGAACACTGAACAACAAAACTCCAGAAGCAGCATACGAGTTCATCGAAGAGATGTCACTGAATAATTACCAGTGGCGGGCCTTAAGAACCAAACCAACAAAATCAGCGGGAGTGTTCAACGTCCATGCAGTAACCATGCTATCAACGCAGCTAGAGCTGATGAATAAAAAGCTTGATAGTTTGTGTTCCTCGCAGGCACATCCAGTCATGCAGTGCGACGCAAGTGGAACCGTGGCGAATCCTGAGTACCCACCCTACCAACTGGAAGCAGAGAGCGACCGGATGAACTATATAGGTAATAATTTTCGATCCAATAATAATCCTTATAGTAACACTTATAATCCAGGTTGGAGGAACCACCCAAATTTTTCGTGGGGAGGTCAAGGAAATCAAAGGCAACAACCCCCTCAAAATTTCCAAAATCAGCCTTATCCACAAGAGAAAAAACCGACCCTCGAGGAGATGATGGCAAAATTTTCAGCAAACACAAAGAAACGTATCCAAGAAACTGAGAGAACAATCAAGAGCAATGAGAGCCGAATCGGGGAAATTACTAAGTCAGTCAAAGAAGTCACTAATGCAGTCGAACAACTCGTAAAGCTGATGTCAGAATGACAGTAAGGACGTCTACCGAGTAACACTGAGATTAACCCTAAGGAGCAAGTTCAAGCCATCGCAGCTCAGGATAATAAGGGGGTGGATGAACCCGATCCAAGGCCAGAAAATAAGGTAGACGAAGGTAAAAAGAGGTAACACAAGAAAAGCCAAAACTAGTAATCAAAGAGTACAAACCTCGCATACCTTACCCCGAAGCCATAAAAAGAGACAATTCAGAGGAACGGTTAGGTAAGTTTCTTAAACTTTTAAAGAAATTACATATTAACTTACCTCTCCTTAAAGCTCTTTTCCAGATACCAAACTCGAGGAAATTTTTAAAACAGCTCTTGACCAATAAACGCAAAATAGATGAAGAGCACCACGTGGAACTAAACGCAACTTGCTCGGCAATATTACAAAATAAACTACCACAGAAACTAAAAGATCCAGGGAGTTTTACAATTCCATGTTTAATTGGTAGTTTAAATATTGAAAATGTGTTAGCTAATTTAAGGGTAAGCATAAATGTCATGCCTTATTCACTGTTTAAACAACTAGTTCTAGGGAAGCCTAAACAAACTAGAATGAGTATTCAATTAGCTGATAAAATTGTTAGAATTCCTAGGGGCATTATTGAAGATGTTCTCGTAAAAATCGATAAATTTGTTTTCTCAGTCGACTTTGTTGTTTTAGACATGGATGAGGATAATTCAATCCCCTTAATTTTAGGAAGGCCTTTTTTAGCAACTGCCAAGACAAAAATTGATGTTGCCACAGGTGAACTCATACTTCGTGTAGGTGATGAATCAATCAATCTTCAAGCCCTTGACTCAGCCAGGACAACAGTCGATGAAGGTAAGAAAGTTACTTCAATAGATAATCAAATTGTTCAACCTTCATCACAGGAAACATCACAAGACCTAAAACCTGAGCCAACTCATAGAACCCAAGTCAAAAAAGAAGAATCACACAAGGAACAAAGCCTTAGGGTCGACAATTTAGAGGAGCAGAAGACACAGGTCAAAGAAGAGTCGGAACCACACGAAGTAAAACCAGAGGAACTCATAGAGACATCCAACCACTTCAAAATAGGAGACCAGGTACTGTTAGACAAAGTCAATCCTTACATCACTACAACAGACCTGAGGGCAAAGGGAGAAACTATTCTTAAGGTACACGATATCTTCCCACATGGAATAGTCGAGGTAAGCAAGCCAATATTTGGCAATTTCAAGGTAACCGCTCCTCGACTTCAACTTTGTCAAGGAAAAAGAAATTTAAGCATGAGGGAAGATATTCAAACCTTTAAACCTCCCTAAAAAAAATTTGTTTTTACGAGGAAAGTCTAGCTTAAGACTATAAAAGAGCGCTTCTCGGGAGGCAACCCGAGCACTAACAATATTTTCTTTCAATTTTATTTTCAGTTTCCTTTCTTTCTTTTCTTTTTAAACTAACCAAAATTGCAGATTCCTAGGCCACACGGCCGTGTCCGTGGCTGTGTGGACCACTAAAATCGCCACACTGACAAGACAGAGGCCATACAATTCAGTGCAACCACCCTCCCACGTCACGCATCCAACCACCCTCCCCACGGGCACCGACAGAATGGCACGGCCATGCCCCTCAACCGTGTGAAGCTACTGACTTCCACACCACGGGCAACAAATGCCCGTGCCTAAAAACCATGCGAGTCTACTGACTTATCAAGCACGGGCAAGACACGCCCGTGCAATTCGGCCGTGCCAACATACAACTTCACAAACACGGGCATGGAATAACAACACACCCTAACACACGGTCGTGCGAGGCAGGCGTGTAAATCGACACACCCTAGGACCACGGCCGTGTGGACATGGCAGATTTGAACCCCTATTTAAACACCACCCCTCTATCTCCCCATTCCTCTCCTTCACTCACCACCCCTTCTTCCCCTCTTTTCTCCCTCTCAAAACATTTCTATCCCCAGACTAAACCTCTAGATCCTTGGTGCCACACAAAATCATGTTGAAGAAGCGGAAGAAGCTAAGCTTATTCTCCCCAAAGGAGAACAGTCAACATGAGTTCATGCCGGCAGCTTCGACTAATCACCAAGCCAAGGGTCTTTGAGACCAATTTATTTTCTCTTTTTGTCTCTCTTCTCCTTTATTTTCCTTATCTAAACTTCTCTTCTGCTTCATTTGTTTAATTTTCTTTTAGTTTCTTAGTGTCAGGTTCGTCAGGCTGCTAGGGAATCACGCCGACCACCACGATAACCTCTTCACTTCTGCCACCGTCACCACATCCCCAATCTTAGCATTGATTCCCACCTTCCGAACCATCCTTCAATAAGGACTTCACAGTCCATTAGTATTTTCTTTTTATTTAAGTTTTCTTCTTAGTCTCCTTCCCTGTAGCTTGCTTTTCTTTAAGTTTATATTTAATTTAGTTTAATTATGTCTTAATGACCCCTGGCTAATCCTTCACGAGTTCCCCAATTTCTTCATCTAGCGCAGAGCTTGGGAACCAACACCACCACCATACCGACGCCTTCGCCGTATTCACCACATCCTCCACCGAACCCGCCCAAGAATTCAGGGAGTACCTCTCACCTTCACTTTTAATTTCTATAAAAATAAAAATATTATCTTTGTACATTGAGGGCAATGTACATCTTAAGTGTGGGGGTAAAAGTGTCAAACTTTTTTCATTATTCTCAAATCCCTGATTTAGTCTTGTTTTTATGCAAAGTTGTCATATTACTAATTAGGATGAAATTTTTGATTATTTGTGATTTTTATTGACATGTTTTAGAATAAGTCATAGTTAATTGTGCATTGATGATTAAATTTTAAGGTACTAGAGAATTAAGCATGATAAGTCTATTTTTCACGAATTAAAAAATTTTGTTAGGTTGTTGACCTAAATTTGAATACTACTTTGAAATTTGAATTTCACGAGGATGATGTCAAAACACCTATAATTTTTGTGAGATTTTGAGCCTTACAGAGCATATATTCTTTTTCATGCTCATTCTTTGATTATGAGGTGTCTACCATGAACTGTTATTATAGAACTTGCCTCGTTTATGCATGTCGAGACCACACTTTTGATTTGATATTACAGAAATGATAAAGGCACCTAGGTTTTAACCCACTTACACCACTAAATAGCCTACCCTTAACAATTAACCCCTAGTAAACCCCTTTGATCCTAATAAACCCTTTTTATTAATCACCTACTAATATTAACCCTAAGCCCCTTTATATTCACCCTTTCTTTTGACTACCCCTTAATCGAGAATTGATTTGATCAAGTTACCTAAGTATATTATTCTGGCAGTTAAATTTATCTTGTATCATTTAGTTTGTTCTTAAAAAAAATTAAAATAAAAATTTCAAAGTTCAGTATTAGTGGTGAGCTTATACAGTTAAAGTTTATATACCGAAAGAAAAGCTCGTGTTATTAGGATTATTATTCTCAGTTAATGTAATTATTATTCCGGTTTTCATTAAGGTAGGTACTTGTCAAATTCGATCTCGATTCTAACCCTCTAATTTCAGCCTGTAACCACACCTTTAACCCTAGCCCCATTACAACCCTAGCAAAGACTTTTTGATCTGTTTATCATCTCATATTACAGTGGTGAAGATTTGATTTTCAGGCGAGCCTATGGGATTAACTTTTCAGGTTCGACTTGTAAGTGATCTTTTCTTGAACCTTAAACACTTTAGAGTGATTTGAGTAAATCCTTAGTGAGGACATCAATCCTTGTCGGTTTTGAATTGAAAAGGTAGTTACTTAAATGAGGGGAGACACCTACGTTTTCGAAGTACAAACTCATGACTTATCTCGTTTAAATCTTTAGAACTCTTTGAATTGAATTATCCATGTATGAATTATCTATGAATTATGATGAGACATTATTGATAGGAATTGTGAATTATGGAAAGTTCGTTTTAATTGTAAGTCGAGAATTTTGCTTGAGGACAAGCAAAAGCTTAAGTGTGGGGGTATTTGATAAACCGTAATTAAAACATATTTTAAACCCACATTTAGCTCACTTTTTGATGATTTAATCCTTGATTTATATAAAAAGGTACTTGTAATCCCTTCTTTTCATGTCTTATACCCAGGAAAGCACCCGAGGATGAAAAGAACACAAAACGGGCCCAAAATAGAGTAAATGGGCCTTAGTACGAGATCGACACGGCCTGGCCCAAAGTCCACACGGCTGTGCCTCGACGATCACCTACAGCACGGCCGTAACCCAGCCTCACACGGTCGTGCCTCAAGTTAGAAATCCAAACACGGTCTGAAGTCGATCCACACGGGCGTGTGCCATGGCCGTGCCTCTGTCGCTGGAAAGAGCAATTTTAGTCAGAAAAGGATACTTAGGGAGAATGAATCGCATTCCGAGAGCCTATATATATCCCCTAAGTCCCACCTTTGAAAAGGCGTCAAAGCTAGGCCAAGGAGCCAAGCTGAAAAGGTCAAAGTTAGGGAATAACGCGAGGATAGCCAGTTGATCCATCCCAAGAAGCCGGAGTTATACTCAAGATGGCAAAATTCTCCTTTAATTCCTTCAGGGGGTTTTAGGATTTCCTTATGTTTTGTTTTATCTTTTCTCTTGAGATGTTCTTTTTATTCATTATAAAATAAACCCCTCAGATACCTAAAGGAGATGAAACCTAGATGAATCTTGTTATTTGATTTCTGAATTATATGATAATTACTTAGTTTGTTCTTAATTATGCTGCTTAATCCAAATCTGATGTGCTTAGGTAGAGGAGGAATAGACCCTGCCTAAGAGTAGATCTAACATAATTAAGCAGAGTTGATCGAACGCCTAGAGATAGGGTTACGAGATTTTGCCAGATTAGGGTGAAAACTAATATGGGAGTCCATTGATCGATTTACTGCTATTCTAGGGGGTTATTATAAGCGAACGAGAGTTCCAGTAATTAACCTAGGGTTAGACGTTATTCGCCTCGAGAGAGGGTTTAATATAGGTTAGGGAGTCCTATGGATCAAGCTAAGTAAAGAAATCGTATAATTCAGGGTTAGGTAACAAGTAAAGTCTTGGTGGATTCTTCCTGAGGGTATCGTCGTGATCAATTGAGTTTTTCTTCAAGTTATTTTCCAAATCGATCTTTTTGTCTTTGTGTCCTCAGCTTAGTCGACGTCAATTCAGTTTAAAAGCAACTTCACTCTGTTTTTAAGGCTAAATAATAAAAAGAAAGTTAGTATTAGTACTTTTAGTTCCTTTGGGTTTGATAAATCTGGTCTTGCCTAAGCTATACTACTATTCGATAGGTACACTTGCCTTTAATCGTTGTCAGAGTTAGTTTCCAGGTTCGATCATTCTTTTATAAATTTTTAAAGCTGTGATTTCAGCGATCACGCCTTTTCAAAGTTGGCACTTGGGGGATAAATATATGCTCTTGGAATGCGATTCTTTCTCCCCAAGTATCTTTTTTCGACTGAAATTGCTCTTTCCAGCGACAGAGGCACAGCCATGTCACACGCCCCTGTGGCTCGTCTTCAGGTCGTGTTTGGATTTCTAAGTTGAGGCATGGCCGTGTAAGTCAGGGTGAGGTCGTGTTTTAGATGCTCGTTGAGGCACGGCCCTGTGCTCTTTGGGCCAGGCCGTGTGGATTTCGTGATATGGCGCATTTACTCCGTTTTGGGCCCTTTTTTACATTTTTTTTCATCCTCGGGTGCTTTCCTGGGTATAAGACATGAAAAGAAAGGATTAAGAGCACCTTTTTACATAAATTGAGGTATAAATCATCCAAAAGTAAGCTAAATGTGGGATTAAAATATGTTATAATTACGGTTTATCAATGCTACACATGAGGATGATTAAACATCGTCGAGGGACTGACCACCCTCAATACCGATTAGTGACACCTACAGACGAGGGGGAGCCCGAGGACATTACTGATGATGTCCCACCACCATCACATGAGGCACCGATTCCGAGCCAACGGCCATCCCATGCAGTAACCTCATTGGCGGATATCTCTGCACGCCTCGACCAGTTCGAGCAGTAGTTCATTGAAAACACTAGACGTTTTGATGGGATAGAGGCAACCCTCCAACAGATATGCAATCACCTCCATATCTCATGACCAGCACCACCACAGGACCCGGCCGATGATGAGGAACTCTGAGTCCTTTTATTTATCTAGTTTTTCTTTTCTTATTTTAAGCTTTAAACTTTTAATTTTTCTATTTTCCTTATTTTGCATTTATTTTAATTTTTCTTCTCTTAGTTTGAAATTTTTTATATACATTCCAAACTTTCATTATGATTAGAACTAACATCTAACCTTCGAGTATTCCTAACATATATTTATACGCCCCCGAGATTTCTAACCGGTGACTTCGCAGTATCAAATGAACACTCCATAGAAATGAACAAATCACTGAGAATGATTCACTACTACATAAATCAACCGTAACCATGACCTCTACCATCCTCCAGGGACACCATCCAAAATTCAGGGAGTATTCTTTCCCCTTCTCTTTTGATTTATCCCTTAAATTTTATATCCATCTTTGTACATTGAGGGCAATGTACATCTTAAGTGTGGGGGGTGAATATTTATTTAAAGAAATGGCCTAACTTTCTGCATTATTCTCAAATCCAGCCTAACTTTCTTCATTATTCTCAAATCCCTGAATTTAGCCTTATTTTTAAGTAAATTTTTCATATTACTAATTAGGATGAAATTTCTAATGATTTATGATTTTTATTAATATGTTTTGAATTAAGTCATAGTTAATTGTGTATTGATGATTAAATTAGAAGAATATTAGAGAATCAAGCATGACAAGTCTATTTTTCAGAATTAAAATCTTTGCTAGGTTGTTGAGTTGAATCTGAATATTATCTTGAAGTTTGAAATTTACAAGGTTGATGTCAAAACACCCATAATTTTTATGAGATTTTGATCCTATTAGAGCATATATTTTTTCATGCTCACTTTATTGATTATGAGTGTGTCAACTATGAACTGTTATTCTAAAATTTGCCTCAATTATGCATGTCGAGACACACCTATGATTTGATACACTGAGATGATAAAGGCACCTAGGTTTTAACCCACTTACTCCACTAAATAGCCTACCTTCACAACTAGCACCTAGTGAACCCCGTTGATCCTAACGACCCTTTTTATTGACTCACCAGCTAATATTAACCCAAAACCCCTTTGTATTTGTTATCACCATTCCTTTTAACTACCCTTATATCGAGATTTGATTTGAGTAGTTACCTAATTATATTATTTTAGTAGTTAAATTTATCATTTATACTTAGTTTGTTTTTTAAAAAAATCGAAGCATATTCAGTATTAGTGGTGAGCTTATACAGTTAAAATCAATTTATCAAAAGAAAAAGCTCGCATTAGTTGGTTTATTACTTTTTAGTTGATGTAATTATTATTTCGGTAATTTTTAGGTGGGTACTTGTCAATTCAATCTCGATTCTAACCTCCTAATTCAGCCTTTATCCACACCTTTAACCCTAGCCCCCTGTTAAAGATGTTTTGATTTGTGTATCATCTCATATTACAGTGGTGGAGATTTGATTTTCAAGTAAGCTTATGGGATTAACTTTTCAGGTTCGACTTCTGAGAGCTTAATTTTGAACCTTAAACACCTCGAGTGATTTGAGTGAATCTTTAGTGAGGATGTCAATCCTTGTCGATTTTGAATCAATGGTAATTATTTAGATAAGGGGAGACACCTACGTTTTTGTGCTACAAATGTATGACTTTCATTGTTTGAATCTTAAGGACTCTTCGAGTTAGATCATCCATGTATAAATTATCTATGAATTATGATGAGACATTGTTAATAGGAATTATGAATCATGGAAAGTTTGTTTTAATTATAAGTTGAGAATTTTTCTTGAGGACAAGCAAAAGTTTAAGTATGGGGGTATTTGATAAACCGTAATTATAACATATTTTAATCCCACATTTAGTATGCTTTTGGATAATTTAAGCCTCGATTTATATAAAAAGGTGCTCTTAATCCTTTCTTTTCATGTCTTATACCCAGGAAAGCACCCGAGGATGAAAAGAACGAGAAACGGGCCCAAAACGAAGTAAATTGGGCCAAGGTGGAAATCGACACGGCCTAGACTTAAGCCCACACGGTCGTGCCTTATTAATCATCTAGAACACGGCCTGACCCCCGACTCACACGGCCGTGCCTTATTAAAGAAGTTCGAACACGGCCCAAAGACTTGTCACACGGGCGTGTGACATGGCTGTGTCCCTGTCGTGGCAATGAACAATTTCATTGGATTTGGATACTTTGGGGCAAAGAAACACATTCCAAGAGCCTATATATATCCCCTAAGTTCATCCTTGAAGGGGGCAGTTAGCTAGACCAAGGAGCCAAGCCGAGAAGGTCAGATTTGTGGGAATCACTCGAGGATAGCCAGTTGATCCATCCCAAGAAGCCGGAATTCTACTCAAGACGGCGGATTTCTCCTTCAATTCCTTTAGGGAGTTTTAGGGATTTCTTATGTTTTGTTTTATCTTTTCTCTTGAGATGTTTTCTTCATTAGTTATGAACTAAATCCTTCAAATACCTGAAGGGGATGAAACCTAGATGAATCTTATTATTATTTTCTGAATTATATGATAAATACTTAGTTTGTTCTTAATTATGCAAGTTTAATCCAAATTTGATGTGCTTAGGTGGAGGAGGAATAGACCCTGCTTAAGAGTAGATCTAGCATAATTAAGCGGAGTTGATCGCACGCCTAGAGATAGGGTGACGAGATTTTACCGGATTAGGGTGAAACCTAATATGGGAATCCATAGATCGATTTACTGCTATTCTAGGGGGTTATTATTTGAGAAAGAGATTTCCGTTAATTAACCTAGGGTTAGACGTTATTCGCCTCGAGAGAGGGTTTAATATACGTTAGGGAGTCTTACGGATCAAACTAAGTAAATAAATCGTATGGTTCAGGGTTAATTAATAAGTGAAGTCTAGGTGGATTCTTCCTGAAGGTATCATCTTAATCAATTGAGTTTTTCTTAAAGTTATTTTCCCAATTCATCCTTTTTGTCTTTGTGTCTTTGGCTTAGTAATTAGTTTAGATTTTATTAAAGCAACTTCACTTATTTTAGGCTAAATAATAAAAAGAAGGTTAGTATTCATACTTTTAGTTCCTTTGGGTTCAATAATCTGGTCTTGCCTAAGCTATACTACTATTCAATAGGTACACTTGCCTTCAATCGTTGTCAGAGTTAGTTTCCAGGTTTGATCATTCTCTTTATAAATTTTAAAACTCGACAGACATACGATCAATTATATTAAAGCAACTTCACTATTTTAGGCTAAATAATAAAAAGAAGGTTAGTATTAGTAGTTTTAGTTCCTTTGGGTTCGATAATCCGGTCTTGCCTAAGCTATACTGCTGTTCGATAGGTACACTTGCCTTCAATCATTGTCAGAGTTAGTTTCCAGGTTTGATCATTCTCTTTATAAATTTTAAAACTCGACAGACACATGATCAAAATCGCTCGAAGTTAGCCAGTTGATCCATCCCAAGAAGCCGAAATTCTACTCAAGGTGGGGGGTTTCTCCTTCAATTCCTTCAGAGAGTTTTAGGGATTTCTTATGTTTTGTTTTATCTTTTCTCTTGAGATATTTTCTTTATTTTTTATGAACTAAATCCTTCAAATACCTGAAGGGGATGAAACCTAGATGAATCTTGTTATTATTTTCTGAATTATATGATAAATACTTAGTTTGTTCTTAATTATGCAAGCTTAATCCAAATTTGATGTGCTTAGGTGGAGGAGGAATAGACCCTGCCTAAGAGAAGATCCAGCATAATTAAGTGGAGTTGATCGCACGCCTAGAGATAGGGTGACGAGATTTTGCCGGACTAGGGTGAAACCTAATATGGGAGCCCATAGATCGATTTACTGCTATTCTAGGGGGTTATTAAGTAAGAAAGAGATTTCCATTAATTAACCTAGGGTTAGACGTTATTCGCCTCGAGAGAGGGTTTAATATACGTTAGGGAGTTCTACGGATCAAACTAAGTGAATAAATCGTATGGTAAAGTGTTAGATAACAAGTGAAGTCTAGGTGGATTCATCCTGAGGGTATCGTCGTGATCAACTGAGTTTTTCTTCAAAAGTTATTTTCCAATTCGTTCTTTTTGTCTTCGCGTCTTTAGCTTAGTAGTCGTTAATTTAGATTAAAGAAACTTCACTTTATTTTAGGCTAAATAATAAAAAGAAAGTTAATATTAGTACTTTTAGTTCCTTTGGGTTCGACAAATCCGGTCTTGCCTAAGCTATACTACTGTTCGATAGGTACACTTGCCTTTAATCGTTGTCAGAGTTAGTTTCTAGGTTCGATCTCATTCATTATAAATTTAAAACTCGACACAGCGATCATAGTCTATTCCAAGTCTAAATCTGAACATGAGCAACATCTCAGAATTGTTTTGCAAATATTACGGGAGAAACGACTATACGAGAAGCTTAGCAAATGTGAATTCTGGTTATCAGATGTTGTTTTCTTGGGGCATATTATTTCAGCAGATGGAATTAGAGTTGATCTGAAGAAGATTGAAGCAATTGTTTAGTGGAAAGCACCGAGAAATGTATCAAAGGTTCGTAGTTTCCTTGGATTGGCTGGTTATTACCGAAGATTTGTAAATAGATTTTCAAATATAGCTTTGCCGATGGCAAAGTTGTTGCAAAATAATGTTCAGTTTGTCTGGGATGATCAATGTTAGGAAAGTTTTGAGAAATTGAAGAAAATGTTGACTGAAGCACCGGTTTTGACATTACCTGAATCAGGAAAGAATTTTGTCATATATAGTGATGCATTCTTGAGTGGTCTTGGTTGTGTATTGATGCAAGACAGTAAACTAATTGCTTATGCGTCTCGTCAATTGAAACCGCATGAATACAATTATCCGATGCATGATTTGGAGTTAGTTGCTATGGTTTTTGCTCTAAAGACATGGAGACATTATTTGTATGGTGAGAAATATTATATTTATACTGATCATAAGAGTCTCAAATATCTACTATCTCAAAAAGAGTTAAATTTGAGACAGCGTCGTTGGATGGAGCTTTTAAAATATTATGATTGTGTTATTGATTATCATCCTGATAAAGCTAATGTTGTAGATGATGCATTGAGTAGAAAAGCAGTGATTGAATTACGAGCAATGTTTGCTCAGCTCAATATCAATGATGATGGAAGCTTATTGGCTGAATTAAGAGTTAAACCGGTGATGTTTGATCAGATCAAGTTAGCATAGTTAAAAGATGACAAGTTGATGAAAAAAAGAGAAACGGTTCAGAATGGCATGTTAGAGAATTTCAGCATTGATGAACATGATTGCCTGAGATTTCATAATCGAATCTGTGTTCCAGATGTTTCTGAATTAAAAGAGTTGATACTTCGCGAAGCTCATAATAGTCCTTTTACTTTGCATTTTGGAGAAACAAAAATGTATCGAAATCTACGAGAATTGTATTGGTGGCTTGGAATGAAAAGAGATGTAGTTGAATATGTGGCTAAATGTTTGACTTGTCAGCGAGTTAAGGCAGAGCATCAAGTTCCTATTGGATTATTTCAGCCTATTAATATTCTTGAATGGAAATGGGATTATATTACGATGGATTTTATAACAGGGTTATTGTTGTCAGCAAGTAAGAAAAATGCTATTTGGGTAATTGTTGATCGACTTACGAAATCGGCTCATTTTATAGTAGTTAGAACTGATTGGTCACTTCAAAACTTGCTGAGGTTTACATTCGGGAAATTGTGAAATTGCATGGTGTTCCTATGTCGATAATTTCTGATCAGGATCTGCAATTTACTTCGAGGTTCTGGAGACAGTTGCATGAATCTCTTGGCACTCAACTCAACTTTAGCACAGCATTTCATCTGCAAACTGACGGACAATCTAAACGAATGATTCATATTTTGGAAGACATGCTTCGTGCTTGTGTTATTGATTTTGAATCAGGTGGGGAACGCTATCTACCTTTGGCTGAATTTGTATATAATAATAGCTTCCAATCAACTATCCAAATGGCTCTGTATGAGGCTTTATATAGTCGTAGATGTCGATAACCTATTTGTTGGATGGAATTGAATGAAAGAAAAATGATTGGGCCAGAATTAATTCAAGAAATAGAGGATACTGTTAAGGAGATTCGAGATAAATTGAAGGTAGCTTTTGACAGACAAAAATCATATGCAAATCTGAAACGTCGGGATATTGAGTATTCTGTCAGTGACAAAGTATTCCTTAAAGTTTCGCCTTGGAAGAAAATTTTGAGATTTGGTCGAAAAGGAAAACTAAGCCCTCGTTTTATTCGGCCGTATGAGATTACGAAAAGAGTTGGACCAGTAGCATACCGTTTGGTCTTGCCTCTAGAATTATAGAAAATTCATGATGTTTTTCATGTTTCCACGCTCAGAAGATACAGATCAAACCCTTCTCATGTTATTTCGATAAAGGATATTGAAATCCAACCCAATTTATCATATTAAGAGGAACTGGTTGAGATATTAGCTTGAAATGTGAAAGAATTGCTTAATAAGCGAGTTCCATTAGTGACTGTATTGTGGCGAAGCCATAGTGTTGAGGAAGCAACTTGGAAACCGAAAGAAACAATGAGATATCAGTACCCCCACCTCTTTTCAGGTAAATTTTGAGGATGAAATTTATTAACGGGGAGAAATGTAACGACCCGATAGTTAGGGGTATCGGAAAGTGTACTTTTGGGTCTCCGTTTTCGTAAAACGGATTCTTAAATATTTATTAAAAATATTTACGAAGTTAGTTGTGTGATTAATTAGGTTTTGGCTAGGTGAATTAGCTTGAATTAAGGGTAATTATGTGTAAGGATTAAATTGAATATAGGGAGAAAGTTGAATTATAGATTAGAGAAACGTAAAGGGACTAAATAAGAAATTAAACCATAAATTGACAAGTGGATGGTGTGGATTAATACATATGTAAAAATAATAATCATATGTATATAATAATATATGAAATACTTATTATTTAAGTAAATATATTATTATATTATATTATATTATTATAATTAAAACATAAAATAAATGAAAGAAAAAGAATAAAAAGGAAACAAACATTGGAACGAAACAGGGGAAAAAAGGGAGAAAGAAAAAGAGAAAGGAAAAGAAGGAGAAAAATTAGGGTTTTAAGGTTCAAAGCTTAATTGGAAAATTAATTTAGTCCCTTTTCTTGTAAATTTTATGTTTTTATAATCCTAGTATTAAATACTACTTAATCTATGTTGAAATTTTAAAAAATTGAATTTTTAGATGATGTTCATGTTGGATAATTTAAGTATTTTGGACTAAATTGATTGAATTTTAAGTTAGAAATGAAAATGGGATTGAATTGTAAAATAAATTATAAGTTTTGAATAATAGGGACTAAATTGAGAAAATTTTGAAAATTAGGGATTTAAGTAAAATTAGAGATTTGAATTTAGTCTAAAGTGGAAATTGAGTGAAAATGTGGAATTAGTTTTGAAGAAATAAAGTTAGTCTTGATTTAGGGACTAAATTAGAATTTAGATAAAAGTTGAATAAAAATTGAAATTGTCAATGTGACATTATGTGTATTGATGATTTTTAATTATTTCAATTTTCGTAGCCAACGTTGTGCCGGAAAACTCGGCAAGGAAGGGAAAAGAAAAATTCAACGAGGAGTAGTTCGGAAAATTACGGTTTGTATTTCTATAATCCGAATCTAATTATTAATTGTTGCATTTTGATTAAATGTTTATGGTAAGTGATTGAGGTGAGTATTTGACATTTTGATATTGAATTGAATTTATATGTATATGTGATTATATGAAAAATTGATATTGGATATTGGTTGTTTTTGAATTGTGAAATTAAACCCTATTAACTGTATCGGGTTGAGTCGGATATAGATGGCATGCCATAGGATTAGAAGAGTTCAGGGATACTTCGACTTCTAGTTGATGAGACACTAGGTGTCAATCTATTACTCCGGATTAATTCGATGAGGTGTTGGGTACCAATTTACTTTAGTTTAACCGATGAGATATTGGGTGTTGATAAACCGTAAAAGTAACATATTTTAAGCCCACATTTAGTATGTTTTGGAATGAATTAAGCCTCGATTTATGTAAAAAGGTGCTCTTAATCCTTTGTTTTCATGTTTTATACCCAGGAAAGCACACAAGGATGAAAAGAACGGAAAACGGGCCCAAAACAGAGTAAATGGGCCATATCACAAAATCCACACGGCCTGGGCCCAAGACCACACGGTCGTGCCTCCGGCCCTACTAGAACACGGCCGTCTCTCGATTCACACGGCCGTGCCTCATTCAATAGGATTGAACACGGCCTGGCCACGACTTACACGGGTGTGTGCCATGGCCGTGTCCCTGTCGTAGGAAAGAGCAATTTTACTCGGATTTGGATACTTGGAGGCAAAGAAACACATTCCAAAGCCTATTCAAACACCCTATTAGGAATTCTACTTGAATTAGGATACTTAGGGACCAGGTAAGGCATCTCAAAGTCTATATAAACACCCAAGGGGGCAACTTGAAGAGGAGTTCGGCAGAAGCCGGAACGGGCGGTTAGTTAGGCCAAGGAGCCGAGCCAGAAAGCTCAGATTTGTGGGAAACACTCGAAGATAGCCAGTTGATCCATCTCAAGAAGCCAGAATTTTACTCAAGACGGCGGATCTCTCCTTAAATTCTTTCAGGGAGTTTTAGGGATTTCTTATGTTTTGTTTTATCTTTTCTTCTGAGATGTTATCTTTTATTATTATGAACTAAACCTTCAGATACCTGAGGGGGATGAAACCTAAGACAGATCTTGTTATTGTTTTCTGAACTATATGATAAATACTTGATTTGTTCTTAATTATGTGTTCTTAATTCTTGTGTTAATATTTCCGGGATATTGATTCAAGTTGGATGTGCTTAGGTGGTGGAGCAAAAGTCCCTGCTTAAGAGTAGATCTAGCATAATTAAGCGGAGTTGATCGCACGCCTAGAGATAGGGTGACGAGATTTTGCCGGATTAGGGTGAAACCTAATATGGGAGTCCATAGATCGAGTTAATGCGATTCTAGGGGTTTTAATTAGAAAGAGATTTCAATTAATCAACCTAGGGTTAGACGTTATTCGCCTCGAGAGATGGTTTAATATAACTTAGGGAATCTTACGGATCAAGTCAAGTGAATACATCGTCTGGTTCAGTGTTAGATAACAAGTGAAGTCTAGGTGGATTCTTCCTAAGGGTATCGTCTTAATCAACTGAGTTTTCCCAATAGTATTTTCCCCAATTAATTCTTTTTGTCTTTGTGTCTTTAGTTTAGTTGATAGTTAAATTTAGATTAGATAACCATTCACTTAATCCTTAGGCTAAATAATTGAAAGAGAGTTAGTATTAGTACTTTTGGTTCATTTGGGATTCGATATTCCGGTCTTGCCTAAACTATACTACTATTCGATAGGTGCGCTTGCCTTAAAATCGTTGTCAGAGTTAGTTTCCAGGTTTGATCATTTTTATTATAAATTTTAAAGCTCTGATTTTGGCGATCAAGTTTTTGGCGCCATTGCCGGGGAACTGAAATATTAAGAATGCTTAATTTTTATTACTTTAGCCATTTTTTTATTGCAATTTATTTTCATTATTATTTTTTATTTTTTTTTATTTTTTTTACTTTGCTAAATTTTCTTTTATTTGATTTTGGCAGATAGAGGAGATGGCACTAAATAACTATCAGTGGCAAGTTATAAGGACAAAGCCAACAAAAGCAGCCGATATCTACAACCTCGACCCAATAACCATGCTATCAAACCAGCTAGAGATGATGAATAAAAAGATTGATGGTTTGTATAGCCTCTCGCAGGTACACCCAGTAATGCAATATGACTCGAATTTAGGAGGCGTGGCGAATCCTGAATACCCACCCTACGAATATGGCATGGAGAACGAACAAGTCCACTATATGGTTAACTATTCTAGACATCAAAATAATTTTTATAGTGACACTTATAATGCAGGTTGGAGGTACCATCCCAATTTCTCGTGGGATGATCAAAGTAGCCAAAGACAGGAACTTCGTCAAAATTTTCAACAACCACCTCACCAACAGGAAGAGGAGTCGAGTCTTGAGGAGATGCTGACAAAATTCATAGCAGCCATAGAAAATCCAGATTTTCAACAACCACCTCACCAATAGGAAGATGAGTCGAACCTTGAAAAGATGCTGGCAAAATTCATAGAAAACACAGAAACACGCTACCAAAATATAGAAACGAAACAAGAAGCATCGATTCAAGGGATCGAGGATCAGTTAGGTCAGCCTGCTAAGCTGATCTTAGAACAACCACAAGAAAGCTTGCCAAGCAACACTGAAACTAACCCAAAAGAGCAAATTCAAGCCGTAACAGCCCATGACAGTGAAAGGTTAGACGAACCAAACCCAAGGGAAGAACCTGTGGTAAGTGAAGGTAAGGTTGAGGTGAGCCATGAAATACCAAAATTGGTAATTACAAAGTACCAACCTCATATACCATATCCTGAAGCAATGAAGAAGGACAACATAGAAGAACAGTTTGGTAATTTTCTTAAACTTTTAAAAAAATTACATATTAACTTATCGTTTCTTGAAGCTCTTTTGCAGATGCCAGATTCCAGGAAATTTTTAAAGAAGCTTTTGACAAATAAGCGAAAGATAGACGAGGAATCACATGTGGAACTGAACGCAGTGTGGTCAGCAATGTTGCAAAATAAACTACCACAGAAATTGAAAGATCCAATGAGTTTTACAATTCCATGCTTAATTGGTAGTTTAACTATTGATAATACGCTAGCTGATTTAGGGGCAAGCATAAATGTAATGCCTTATAAATTGTTTAAACAACTAGGTCTAGGGAAACCCAAACAAACTAGGATGAGCATTCAACTAGCTGATAAAACTATTAGAGTTCCTAGGGGAATAATTGAAGATATACTTGTGAAAGATTGACAAATTCGTATTCCCAGTAGACTTTGTCGTTTTAGACATGGATGAGGACAACACGATCCCCCTAATTTTAGGACGACCATTCTTAGCAATTGTCAGAACTAAAATCGATGTTGATGTAGGTGAACTTATCCTCTGTGTAGGTGACGAAACAGTCACTCTTCAAGCCCTCGATTCCGCTAGAACATCGAAGAACCAAGGTGAGAGAGTAAAATCTATTGATAACCATTCGGTTGACCCTTTTTTTCAGGAAGCACCACAAAAGGACACGATTGAACCCGATTCTAAACCCTGTGCCAACAAAGATATAACTCACGAGGAATAAGGGATTCAGATCGATGAAATAAAATAGGGGAAGACGTATCTTAATAAAGAACTAAGAATACCCAAACCAGAACTAAAGCCACCCTACGAGTCACATGAGTTCAAAAATGGAGATCAGGTATTTCTAGATAAAGCAGATCCACGAGTGTCCCCTCTTGATCCTAACACTAGCAAGGAAATCCCTTTCAAGGTAATCGATGTTTTTCCGTACGGAACAGTCGAGGTAAGTAACCCTATTTTTGGCACTTTAAGAATAAATGCTACTCTCTTACACTTTATCACGATAAAGGAGCTGCTAGCATGAAGAAGGACTACCAACTCCTAAAACCACCATGAATAGGCGAATAAGAAGTAAGTCTAGCTTAAGACTATAAACGAGTGCTTCTCGGGAGGCAACCCGAGTACTAACCCCATTAACTTCTACATTTTTATTTATTTTATCTATTATATTTTATTCTTTCTTTTTATCACCTAACTTTAAACTAACCAAGGGTGCAGATTTCCAGGCCACATGGCCTTGCACACGGCCGTGGCCGTGTGTACATCAAGAATCTTTGTACTAACATGGCAAAGGCGGTACGAATCAGACTCAACTAATTTTTAAAGTTCACGAACCTAACCACTCCAACAAGGGCACCGACAAAAGCCCACGGCCGTGCGACGCGGCCGTGGTCGACACTGACTTCTCAAAATGGGCGTGGCAATCCGTAAAACGGGCGTGGGTGAATCAACACGCCTAGACACACGGCCATGTGAGGTGACCGTGTGAAGCGACACGCCCACGGTTCACGGGCGTGGGGGAACATCAGACTCCAAAACTCCATTTAAACCACCCCCTCCCATTCTTCCCACACCCATCCTCTTTTCTTCCTTTTTCTCCCCTCTCCATAACAAAGTCTCCAAACTCTTGAGTTACACATATCCATGACGAAGAAGTGGAAGAAGGCAAGCGTAGTCTCCTCAAGGGAGATCCCTATACATAAGTTCATGCCGGCCGCTTCATCCAAACAACAAGCCAAGGGTCTTTGAGACCATTTAGATTCTATTTTTCTTTTCTCTTTTGCTTCAATTTCCTTCCCTTTGACAATCTTATGCTTAATTTAGTTTACTATATTTTAGTTTCTTAGTGTCAGGTTCAAAAGGCTGCTAGGGAATCACCACGACCACGACCATAACCACGCCACTTTTGCCACTGCCAGCACCTCCGCAACCTTAGAGGTCACACCACCTCGCGAACAATCCAATAAGGACTCCTTGGTCCATCCACCTTTTCTTTTATCTCTATTTTATTTTCTATTTTCCTTCTCTTTAGTTTTTCTTGTCTATAGTTATATATTTAGTTTATTTTAAATGTGTCTTAATAATCCCTGGCTAGTTCTTCACGAGCTCCCAAATTTCTTCATCGAGCGCAGAGCTCGTTAGTAACCGCCACAACAAAAGACGATACCTCCACCGTATTCTACACATCCTCTAAGGAATCCATCCATAATTCAAGGAGTGTCACTTTTTCCCCTCTCTTTTGATTATCTAATAGCTGATATTATCTATCTTTGTACATTGAGGGCAATGTACATCTTAAGTGTGGGGGGTAAAAGTGCCTAACTTTCTGCACTATTCTCAAATCCCTGAATTTAGTAATTTCCTCATATTACTAAATTGTAACACCCCAAACCCGGCCCACGAGCCACGGCCGAATTCAGAATGCCACTGCGGAAAACGTTTGAAAACCGATTTCACTTATAGGTAAAAACATAAAATTCGTTGTCGTTTGTAAAACATGGTACATTTAAAATTCTAAGTAAAACTTTAATGTTACAAATTATTCGGATTTAAAACTTTAACATACACTTTTAAAATATAAGTTGCTAAAAATAAAATCATGTCCAAATAGTAATTTAATCATCAATCCATAATAAAAATAATAACAAATACCATAAGGTCCTTATTACAATAATCAAATACTTAAAACACGGGAAATATAAAATATAAGAAATAAGGAAAAGCGTTTTCTGCATGGGCCACCTCGTATCCACTCCAACCCGGTCCAAGCATCATGTATCACCTGCGATGTTGGTAAAAATTTGGGTGAGTCAAACAGACTCAGTGTGTAATTATTTCACATGCCTCCACACATGGGCTTGGCCCACATCCACACATCAATCACAAATCAGATGGTAAGGCAGTTCATCCACATAATTTCACATATTGGGCTTGGCCCATATCCACATTGATCCACATAATCAGTCATGCAAAAATGCATCCCAACCCAACCTAGAGTCCATCCGCTACACACCCCCGTACCTGCCGCATACACCAGGGGATTACTAAATCGCCCTCCAACCGCTACACACCTACCTGGCAGACCTGCTGCTCAAGGCTGTGGCTTAGCCACCGATCACCTAAGTGACCCCACATATCAATATCCACGAGGTGACTCGAGGTCATACTCAATCCACGGTGATGCACACAGCTATCATCCGCCAAGATGTGGCACCTAGCCAACACCTCACCTTGATGAAGCACATAGCTAGCATCAGCGCCAATGTAGCACAAGGCCAACATCAGACCACGTACATAATGTACACCCTGTTCTTCTTTGATCATATCCCAGGCCCCATGCATATATATGTATCATGACAACATATCACTAGAACAAATAAACATCACATGCCGTCACAATTTTATACATATACCATATGCAACTTAACGCCATAAAACTGACCTGGTTACTCGATTACCCATCATGGGTATCCACCATCTTAGCCATTATTGTCGGCTACTATACACATCATACACACATATGCAGATATAACAACATACACAAATAATAGGAGAACCGTGCAATAATTACACACCTGTTTGGTACAATCTACTCAATCTCGAAACTCCCTTATTCCTGTCAATTTGCTCCTAAGAACCAAAATCAGAAATCGGTCATCACTTAAACTCATAAAATGGCCTATGGCCGAATACTACAAATCACCTACCTTGCTTAACTAAATCCCGAATCACCACTGGTCTATGAAGTTGTCGAAATCCCTGAGTGAAACCATATTAGAATCGGCCTTAAGCATAATCTTATGAAGAATGGTCCTTGGCCGAATATTATAGTTGCTTACCTTGAACACTTCAAAACCCGAGAGATCTCCTTTAATGCTCCTTAACGTTGGCTACCGTCAACAGAGACACATAGTATGGCTTAAAGAACATTCGGCCAACCTTAGAAATCAAGGCCACCCTTGATTTCGGCATACTAAATGAAGATGAGATAAAACCGATTGCCTAAAGAAGAACACACTTACCACTTCACGTTGCTTATCACTAACGCTTGCTTGAAAAGACCACAAGAGAAGAGGTTTCGGCTTCCAAAACTTGCGACAGAGATGAGAGAATATGGCCACAGAAGATTCGGCTAAGCCCTTCAAAAGGTAAATGAATATTCGACTATCTCAAGAATAGGTATGGAGTTGGAGAAAAGAAGATTGGGAGAGATTTGGGAGGATTCGGCAATGGTGAACAATGGTGGAGAGATTTCAACTTCAAGAATGTGTGAAGAAGAAAAAGGGAATGAGAGTCTATAGGGTTCGGCTTTGGGCAAAGGAAATGGGAAGAAGAAAAGATGCACAAAATGCACATATGGCTACCTCAACATTCGGTTTTGGCTTTAAAGAAAAGAGAGGAAAAGAGAGAGCTTCTTTGACTAAAATTTTCGGCAAGTAACACTAAAGATGAACAAATAATTTCGGCACTTATCCACCCCTACATGACCGAATATGCCAACCAAAGAGTCCCTTGGCCGACCACTTAATCTCCTCTTATCAAATCCCATAATTTTCTCCTATTTTCTCTCCATGCTAATCATTCACAATTAATTGAATAAGTCAACATTTATCCTTCTCATTTAGCCAAATTTTAAAAAGAAAACAAGGCTTATCCTCATCTTCTTAAGAGTCCAATTGTCGTCCATCACTTTCCCCCTCTCTTGACGCCAAAGTGCAAAATAATAGCCACACTTCCTGCTGCCAACAAGACTCGAACCTGAGCCCTTCTCCCTTGCTTGAGGCGTCACTCACCAAGGCCCTAAGTGGCGCCTTGCAGCCACTTTACTAAGCCAATTCTTATGTCCAAATTCCCTCATAAATTCCTTTAAGGCATCCTTAGCCTAGCTCCCCTTTCTAAACTAAAAAAAATTCAATAATTTCCTAAGGCATTCTTCTACATCCTAGAGTTCTAAAAACCCCTTAAAACACACTCAACCATACACTGAGCCTACTAACTCATGAATTATGCATTAAATGCATAACCCTTAAATCTAGGATATTACAGTTCTACCCTCCTTAAAAATAATTTCGTCCTCGAAATTACTTACTGACGAACAATCGTACATCCTAACTCACCACACCATGCTACTGCTGCGCACTCTGACCTTAATAAAACTAACACATTTCCTATGCACAATCTCAAAGTTCACAGTCAAGGTTCCATACACTTCACTAGCAACACAAGTACGAATTAGCTCCATAACAAACAAGGCAATAAAGGGTGTTCCAGAAATAAGGAACATACCCGTTGTCACGACTGGCGTATCTTCCTCCTCGCGACGCCTGGCTGTGTAAACCAACCTTGGTTGCCTCGCATCTGAACCTTCAGCACCTCTGCTTGGTGTTCCACGACCACGGCCGAAACCATTCCCTCCATGGTTCGGACCACGACCCCTTGTCGCCTGCTGACCACCTCTGCCTGGCTGCACATAACCTTGGCCTGCTGACTGAGCCCTATTCGGATCCTGAGGACAATCTTTAATCAATTGAGACTTAGACTTACATCTAAAACACTCCTGATCCCGATTCCAGCACTCGCCAACATGATACCTTCCACACCGAGCACACGGACGGTCCGGATTCCCAGTAGCTGGCTTAGTAACACGAACAGAATTCTCAACTCTTGGTCTTTTCTGAAGACTCTCAGACGATTCTGATGGTCCAAAACTCCTCTTATCTCGGTTCCTATCCTTATCTCGGTTCTGTCTCACCGCGTCCTTAATTCCTTCAGCTACCTTAGCCTTCTCTACTAACACAGCAAACTCTCGCTCTTGTTGCGGAGCTATCAATAACCTCAGATCATCCCTTAGCCCGTCCTCAAACCGGACACATCGTTCATGCTCCGTAGCCACGATTCCTCGAGCATACCGGCTCAACCTTAATAATTCAGCCTCGTACTCCGCTACAGACTTGTTCCCTTGAACCAGCCCCAGAAATGCCTTTCTTTGCGCATCTATATAATGAGTACCAACATACTTCTTCTGGTATGCCGTCTTAACATACTCCCAAATGAGTTCCTCAGCCGTAGCACCATCCCGAATTGTGAGCCACCACTGATATGACTCATCGCGAAGAAGCGACACCATTCCTTTCACTTTCTCTGCAGCCGTCAGATCCAATTCATCCATAATTCGCTCGGTCGCCTCCAACTAATACTCAGCAGTTCTGGGTGCCACACCAGATACGCCACAGAACACCTCAGCTCCATTGGCTCGAAGTCGCTCGGGTATAGATTTTCGAGCTCCCATATTTCCACCTGCTCCAGCCACCATCTCCAGAACTCGCAGCACCGCCTGCGATACAGCATCATCCCCCGTCTGATCCTGCTGCTGAACTCCAACAGCTGGTGGTGGGGGCACATCGTTTTCTGACCCATGACCAGACCCCAACGGTTCCGATATCGACATTCTACCTCTACCGCATCCACGACGACCACGTCCTCTAGAACTCATGTCTAACGTCGCGATTTAATCTGATTAAAGAGTTTTATGCATTAGTACTTTGTTCCACTGTTTATCCGCGAACAATTTTATGGAAAGAAGTGTTCAAAAGTAGTTCTTTCGATCAATCAAAGTTTTCAGCTCAAGTTCACTATTCTAATTCAGATAATCACATTCATACATTCACCACATTCAACACACTATTATGGACATCTTTGTCCATTCCCAACCCAGGGGTAATTTCGTCATTTGTCCTACAGGGATATTTTGGTAATAGATTGGGGTCAATTCGAAAATAATCTTTACAAATCAACGGCATTCTAGAATTTCCAAAACTCGAGGGTAAAAAAAATTTTCAAATCAAGGGTATTGCAGAAATTTCAGAAATCGGGGTTATTTCGGTAATTTTGGAAGTCAGGGGCATTTTAGTAAATTTTCCCAAATCAGGGTACCTTGATATTTTGAAAATTAGGGATTTTGGTATTTTTGTAAAGTAAGAATATTTTAACAAAAGTCAAGGGTATTGCGGCAATTTTTTTTATAACCCAAGGGTATTTTAGTAATTTTTCCCGCCAGGGTATTTGGGTAATTTTTTTTAAATCTGGAATTTTCCAAAAAATTTTCTTTCCAACAATAGTTTATACAAATCAGAGGGGTGATTTTGGTGATTTAAAAAAAACTAAGGGTTTTATAAAACAGCATGGCTAGTCCCTTTCGGGTTTTAATCATCGGTTTAGCCCGTGAATCAGTCCTCTTGGTTATGGTGAACCGTTACTACGCACCAGGTAGGATTCGAGTGGAGAGGAGGTGAGTCACTAGGACTGCTTAAATACCAAGCTCCCACCGAAACCAATCCTAGACATGCGCACAATGGTTGCCACACCCTAACTCGGCGACTTAGTCACAGGTTTGTTTAATTAAGCATTAAAGTTTTATGTAATTGTTGGGGTAAACTAGTCCTATAGTTCAAGTACTTAATATACTAATCTACGTTCCATTTCTACCCTTCTACAAATCATACTATAAATCACACAATAGATAGGGGTACTTACCTGGTGGACTTCGGGTCGGAGATACAGGTGCCATGCCAGAATAAACCTGAAAATTTCATGAAAATCCATATTTTCGAAAAGCCTAACTTTGAAAATGTTTTTGGCCCAAAAACCCTCAAAGCCGAGTTTTGAACCGGACTCTGATACCAAACTGTAACACCCCAAACCCGGCCCACGAGCCACGGCCGAATTCAGAATGCCACTGCGGAAAACGTTTGAAAACTGATTTCACTTATAGGTAAAAACATAAAATTCATTGTCGTTTGTAAAACATGGTACATTTAAAATTCTAAGTAAAACTTTAATGTTACAAATTATTCGGATTTAAAACTTTAACATACACTTCTAAAATATAAGTTGCTAAAAATAAAATCATGTCCAAATAGTAATTTAATCATCAATCCATAATAAAAATAATAACAAATACCATAAGGCCCTTATTACAATAATCAAATACTTAAAACACGGGAAATATAAAATATAAGAAATAAGGAAAAGCGTTTTCTGCATAGGCCACCTCGTATCCACTCCAACCCGGTCCAAGCATCATGTATCACCTGCGATGTTGGTAAAAATTTGGGTGAGTCAAACAGACTCAGTGTGTAATTATTTCACATGCCTCCACACATGGGCTTGGCCCACATCCACACATCAATCACAAATCAGATGGTAAGGCAGTTCATCCACATAATTTCACATATTGGGCTTGGCCCATATCCACATTGATCCACACAATCAATCATGCAAAAATGCATCCCAACCCAACCTAGAGTCCATCCGCTACACACCCCCGTACCTGCCGCACACACCAGGGGATTACTAAATCGCCCTCCAACCGCTACACACCTACCTGGCAGACCTGCTGCTCAAGGCCGTGGCTTAGCCACCGATCACCTAAGTGACCCCACATATCAATATCCACGAGGCGACTCGAGGTCATCCTCAGCCCACGGTGATGCACACAGCTATCATCCGCCAAGATGTGGCACCTAGCCAACACCTCACCTTGATGAAGCACATAGCTAGCATCAAGCGCCAATGTAGCACAAGGCCAACATCAGACCACGTACATAATGTACACCATGTCCTTCTTTGATCATATCCCAGGCCCCATGCATATATATGTATCATGACAACATATCACTAGAACAAATAAACATCACATGCCGTCACAATTTTATACATATACCATATGCAACTTAACGCCATAAAACTGACCTGGTTACTCGATTACCCATCATGGGTATCCACCATCTTAGCCATTATTGTCGGCTACTATACACATCATACACACATATGCATATATAACAACATACACAAATAACAGGAGAACCATGCGATAATTACACACCTGTTTGGTACAGTCTACTCAATCCCGAAACTCCCTTATTCCTGTCGATTTGCACCTAAGAACCAAAATCAGAAATCATTCATCAGTTAAACTCATAAAATGGCCTATGGCCGAATAGTAAAAATCACCTACCTTGCTTACCTAAATCCCGAATCACCACTGGTCTATGAAGTTTTCGAAATCCCAGAGTGAAACCATATTAGAATCGGCCTTAAGCATAATCTTATGAAGAATGGTCCTTGGCCGAATATTATAGTTGCTTACCTTGAACACTTCAAAACCCGAGAGATCTCCTTTAATGCTCCTTAACGTTGGCTACCTTCAACAGAGACACATAGTATGGCTTAAAGAACATTCGGCCAACCTTAGAAATCAAGGCCACCCTTGATTTCGGCATACTAAATGAAGATGAGATAAAACCGATTGCCTAAAGAAGAACACACTTACCACTTCACGTTGCTTACAACTAACGCTTGCTTGAAAAGACCACAAGAGAAGAGGTTTCGGTTTCCAAAACTTGCGAAAGAGATGAGAGAATATGGCCACAGAAGATTTGGCTAAGCCCTTCAAAAGGTGATTGAATATTCGGCTATCTCAAGAATAGGTATGAAGTTGGAGAAAAGAAGATTCGGAGAGATTTGGGAGGATTCGGCAATGGTGAACAATGGTGGAGAGATTTCGGCTTCAAGAATGTGTGAAGAAGAAAAAGGGAATGAGAGTCTATAGGGTTCGGCTTTGGACAAAGGAAATGGGAAGAAGAAAATATGCACAAAATGCACATATGGCTACCTCAACATTCGGTTTTGGCTTCAAAGAAAAGAGAGGAAAAGAGAGAGCTTCTTTGACTAAAATTTTCGGCAAGTAACACTAAAGATGAACAAATAATTTCGGCACTTATCCTCCCCTACATGATCGAATATGCCAACCAAAGAGTCCCTTGGCCCGCCACTTAATCTCCTCTTATCAAATCCCATAATTTTCTCATATTTTCTCTCCATGCTAATCATTCACAATTAATTGAATAAGTCAACATTTATCCTTCTCATTTAGCCAAATTTTAAAAAGAAAACAAGGCTTATCCTCATCTTCTTGAGAGTCCGATTGCCTTCCATCACTTCCCCCCTCTCTTGACGCCAAAGTGCAAAATAATAGCCACACTTCCTGCTGCCAACAAGACTCGAACCTGAGCCCTTCTCCCTTGCTTGAGGCGTCACTCACCAAGGCCCTAAGTGGCGCCTTGCAGCCACTTTACCAAGCCAATTCTTATGTCCAAATTCCCTCATAAATTCCTTTAGGGCCTCCTTAGCCTAGCTCCCCTTTCTAAACTAAAAAAAATTCAATAATTTCCTAAGGCATTCTTCTACATCCTAGAGTTCTAAAAACCCCTTAAAACACACTCAACCATACACTGAGCCTACTAACTCATGAATTATGCATTAAATGCATAACCCCTAAATCTAGGATATTACAGTTCTACCCTCCTTAAAAATAATTTCGTCCTCGAAAGTACTTACTAACAAACAATCGTACATCCTAACTCACACACCACGCTACTGCTGCGCACTCTGACCTTAATAAAACTAACACATTTCCTATGCACAATCTCAAAGTTCACAGTTAAGGTTCCATACACTTCACTAGCAACATAAGTCGAACTAGCTCCATAACAAACAAGGCAATAAAGGTTGTTCCAGAAATAAGGGACATACCCATTGTCACGATTGGCGTATCTTCCTCCTCGCGACGCCTGGCTGTGTAAACCAACCTTGGTTGCCTCGCATCTGAACCTTCAGCACCTCTGCTTGGTGTTCCACGACCACAGCCGGAACCATTCCCTCCATGGTTCGGACCACGACCCCTTATCGCCTGCTGACCGAGCCCTATTCGGATCCTGAAGACAATCTTTAATCAAATGAGACTTAGACTTACATCTAAAACACTCCCGATCCCGATTCCAGCACTCGTCAACATGATACCTTCCACACCGAGCACACGGACAGTCCGGATTCCCAGTAGCTGGCTTAGTAACACGAACAGAATTCTCAACTCTCGGTCTTTTCTGAAGACTCTCAGACGATTTTGACGGTCTAAAACTCCTCTTATCCCGGTTCCTATCCTTATCTCGGTTCTGTCTCACCGCATCCTTAATTCCTTCGGCTACCTTAGCCTTCTCTACTAACACAGCAAACTCTCGCTCTTGTTACGGAGCTATCAATAACCTCAGATCATCCCTTAGCCCGTCCTCAAACCGGACACATCGTTCATGCTCCGTAGCCATGATTCCTCGAGCATACCGGCTCAACCTTAAGAATTCAGCCTCGTACTCCGCTACAGACTTGTTCCCTTGAACCAGCCCTAGAAATGCCTTTCTTTGCGCATCTATATAATGAGTACCAACATACTTCTTCTGGTATGCCGTCTTAACATACTCCCAAGTGAGTTCCTCAGCTGTAGCACCATCCCGAATTGTGAGCCACCACTGATATGATTCATCGCGAAGAAGCGACACCATTCCTTTCACTTTCTTTGCAGCCGTCAGATCCAATTCATCCATAATTCGCTCGGTCGCCTCCAACCAATACTCAGCAGTATTGGGTGCCACACCAGATACGCCACGGAACACCTCAGCTCTATTGGCTTGAAGTCGCTCGGGTACAGATTTTCGAGCTCCCATATTTCCACCTGCTCCAGCCACCATCTCCAGAACTCGCAGCACTGCCTGCGATACAGCATCATCCCCCGTCTGATCCTGCTGCTGAACTCCAACAGCTGGTGGTGGGGGCACATCGTTTTCTGACCCATGGCCAGACCCCACCGGTTCCGATATCGACATTCTACCTCTACCGCGTCCACGACGACCACGTCCTCTAGAACTCATGTCTAACGTCGCGATTTAATCTGATTAAAGAGTTTTATGCATTAGTACTTTGTTCCACTGTTTATCCGCGAACAATTTTATGGAAAGAAGTGTTCAAAAGTAGTTCTTTCGATCAATCAAAGTTTCAGCTCAAGTTCACTATTCTAATTCAGAGAATCACATTCATACATTCACCACATTCAACACACTATTATGGACATCTTTGTCCATTCCCAACCCAGGGGTAATTTCGTCATTTGTCCTACAGGGGTATTTTGGTAATAGATCGGGGTCAATTCGAAAATAATCTTTACAAATCAACGGCATTCTATAATTTCCAAAACTCGTGGGTAAAAAATTTTTTCAAATCAAGGGTATTGCAGAAATTTCAGAAATCGGGGTTATTTCGGTAATTTTGGAAGTCAGGGGCATTTTAGTAAATTTTCCCAAATCAGGGTACCTTGATATTTTGAAAATTAGGGATTTTGGTATTTTTGTAAAGTAAGAATATTTTAACAAAATTCAAGGGTATTGTGGTAATTTTTTTTATAACCCAAGGGTATTTTAGTAATTTTTCCCGCCAAGGGTATTCAGGTAATTTTTTTTAAATCGGGAATTCTCCAAAAAATTTTCTTTCCAACAATAGTTTATACAAATCAGAGGGGTGATTTTGGTGATTTAAAAAAAACTAAGGGTTTTATAAAATAGCATGGCTAGTCTCTTTCGGGTTTTAATCATCGGTTTAGCCCGTGAATCAGTCCTCTTGGTTATGGTGAACCGTTACTACGCACCAGGTAGGATTCGAGTGGAGAGGAGGTGAGTCACTAGGACTGCTTAAATACCAAGCTCCCACCGAAACCAATCCTAGACATGCACACAATGGTTGCCACACCCTAACTCGGCGACTTAGTCACAGGTTTGTTTAATTAGGCATTAAAGTTTTATGTAATTGTTGGGGTAAACTAGTCCTATAGTTCAAGTACTTAATATACTAATCTACGTTCCATTTCTACCCTTCTACAAATCATACTATAAATCACACAATAGATAGGGGTACTTACCTGGTGGACTTCGGGTCGGAGATACAGGTGCCATGCCAGAATAATCCTAAAAATTTCATGAAAATCCATATTTTCGAAAAGCCTAACTTTGAAAATGTTTTTGGCCCAAAAACCCTCAAAGCCGAGTTTTGAACCGGGCTCTGATACCAAACTGTAACACCCTAAACCCGGCCCACGAGCCACGGCCGAATTCAGAATGCCACTGCGGAAAAAGTTTGAAAATCGATTTCACTTATAGGTAAAAACATAAAATTCGTTATCGTTTGTAAAACATGGTACATTTAAAATTCTAAGTAAAACTTTAATGTTACAAATTATTCGAATTTAAAACTTTAACATACACTTTTAAAATATAAGTTGCCAAAAATAAAATCATGTCCAAATAGTAATTTAATCATCAATCCATAATAAAAATAATAACAAATACCATAAGGCCCTTCTTACAACAATCAAATACTTAAAACACGGGAAATATAAGATATAAGAAATAAGGAAAAGCGTTTTCTGCATGGGCCACCTCGTATCCACTCCAACCCGGTCCAAGCATCATGTATCACCTGCGATGTTGGTAAAAATTTGGGTGAGTCAAACAGACTCAGTGTGTAATTATTTCACATGCCTCCACACATGGGCTTGGCCCACATCCACACATCAATCACAAATCAGATGGTAAGGCAATTCATCCACATAATTTCACATATTGGGCTTGGCCCATATCCACATTGATCCACATAATCAGTCATGCAAAAATGCATCCCAACCCAACCTAGAGTCCATCCGCTACACACCCCCGTACCTGCCGCACACACCAGGGGATTACTAAATCGCCCTCCAACCGCTACACACCTACCTGGCAGACCTGCTGCTCAAGGCCGTGGCTTAGCCACCGATCACCTAAGTGACCCCACATATCAATATCCACGAGGTGACTCGAGGTCATCTTCAGTCCACGGTGATGCACACAGCTATCATCCGCCAAGATGTGGCACCTAGCCAACACCTCACCTTGATGAAGCACATAGCTAGCATCAAGCGCCAATGTAGCACAAGGCCAACATCAGACCACGTACATAATGTACACCCTGTCCTTCTTTGATCATAACCCAGGCCCCATGCATATATATGTATCATGACAACATATCACTGGAACAAATAAACATCACATGCCGTCACAATTTTATACATATACCATATGCAACTTAACGCCATAAAACTGACCTGGTTACTCGATTACCCATCATGGGTATCCACCATCTTAGCCATTATTGTCGGCTACTATACACATCATACACACATATGCATATATAACAACATACACAAATAACAGGAGAACCGTGCGATAATTACACACCTGTTTGGTACAGTCTACTCAATCCCGAAACTCCCTTATTCCTGACGATTTGCTCTTAAGAACCAAAATCAGAAATCGGTCATCACTTAAACTCATAAAATGGCCTATGGCCGAATACTACAAATCACCTACCTTGCTTACCTAAATCCCGAATCACCACTGGTCTATGAAGTTGTCGAAATCCCTGAGTGAAACCATATTAGAATCGGCCTTAAGCATAATCTTATGAAGAATGGTCCTTGGCCGAATATTATAGTTGCTTACCTTGAACACTTCAAAACCCGAGAGATCTCCTTTAATGCTCCTTAACGTTGGCTACCTTCAACAGAGACACATAGTATGGCTTAAAGAACATTCGGCCAACCTTAGAAATCAAGGCCACCCTTGATTTCGGCATACTAAATGAAGATGAGATAAAACCGATTACCTAAAGAAGAACACACTTACCACTTCACGTTGCTTACCACTAACGCTTGCTTGAAAAGACCACAAGAGAAGAGGTTTCGGCTTCCAAAACTTGCGACAGAGATGAGAGAATATGGCCACAGAAGATTCGGCTAAGCCCTTCAAAAGGTGATTGAATATTTGGCTATCTCAAGAATAGGTATGAAGTTGGAGAAAAGAAGATTTGGAGAGATTTGGGAGGATTCGGCAATGGTGAACAATGGTGGAGAGATTTCAGCTTCAAGAATGTGTGAAGAAGAAAAAGGGAATGAGAGTCTATAGGGTTCGGCTTTGGGCAAAGGAAATGGGAAGAAGAAAAGATGCACAAAATGCACATATGGCAACATTCGGTTTTGGCTTCAAAGAAAAGAGAGGAAAAGAGAGAGCTTCTTTGACTAAAATTTTCGGCAAGTAACACTAAAGATGAACAAATAATTTCGGCACTTATCCTCCCCTACATGATCGAATATGCCAACCAAAGAGTCCCTTGGCCCGCCACTTAATCTCCTCTTATCAAATCCCATAATTTTCTCATATTTTCTCTCCATGCTAATCATTCACAATTAATTGAATAAGTCAACATTTATCCTTCTCATTTAGCCAAATTTTAAAAAGAAAACAAGGCTTATCATCATCTTCTTGAGAGTCCAATTTCCGTCCATCACTTCCCCCCTCTCTTGACGCTAAAGTGGAAAATAATAGCCACACTTCCTGCTGCCAACAAGACTCGAACCTGAGCCCTTCTCCCTTGCTTGAGGCATCACTCACCAAAGCCCTAAGTGGCTCCTTGCAGCCACTTTACCAGGCCAATTCTTATGTCCGAATTCCCTCATAAATTCCTTTAAGGCCTCCTTAGCCTAGCTCCCCTTTCTAAACTAAAAAAAAATTCAATAATTTCCTAAGGCATTCTTCTACATCCTAGAGTTCTAAAAACCCCTTAAAACACACTCAACCATACACTGAGCCTACTAACTCATGAATTATGCATTAAATGCATAACCCCAAAATCTGGGATATTACATAAATAGGATGAAATTTCTGATGATTTATGATTTTTATTAACATGTTTTTGAGTAAGTCATAGTCAATTGTGCATTGATGATTGAAATTTTAAGATACTAGAGAATCAAGCATGATAAGTTTATTTTTCAAAATAAAAAAATCTTTTAGGTTGTTAACCTAAATTTGAATATTGCTTCGAAATTTGAAATTTACAACGTTGATGTCAAAACACCCATAATTGTTTGCGAGATTTTTGAGCCTTAAAGAGCATATATCCTTTTCCATGCTCACTTTTTGATTATGAGTGTGGCAACATTGAACTGTTATTCTAGAACTTGCCTTGATTATACATATCGAGACCACACCTATGATTTGATATACCGAGATGATAAAGGCACCTAGGATTTAACCCACTTACTCCACTAAAAAGCCTTCCTTCACAATTAACCCCTAGCGAACCCCGTTTAATCCTAACATCCCTTTTTATTGACTCACCCACTAATATTAACCCAAAACCCTTTGTATTTGTTATCACCATCCTCTTTGACTCCCTTTTTGTCGAGAGTTGATTTTGAACAGTTGCCTAATTATGTTCTATATTTCAGTTGTAAAAGTTCTTTTTCAATTATTAATGATTTGTTCTTAAAAAAAATCGAAGTATATTTAGTGTTAGTATTATGAAGAGTGAGCTTATACAGTTAAAGTCTATTTATCAAAAGAAAAGCTCATAGTATTAAAGTTATTACTTTTCAATTGATATTATCGTCTCAGTATTTCTAGGTAGGTAACTTATCAATTCAATCTCGATTCTAACCTTCTAATTCAGCCTTTTTCCACACCTTTAACCCTAGCCCCGTTACAACGCTGTTAAAGACCTTTTGATCTGTTTATCATCTCATTTTACAGTGGCGGAGATTTGATTTTCAGGCAAGCCTATGGGATTAACTTTTCAGGTTCGACTTTTGAGAATTTTGAACCTTAAACACTTCGAGTGATTTGAGTGAATCTTTTGTGAGGATGTCATTCCTTGTCGATTTTGAATTAAAGGTAATTATTTAGATAAGGGGAGACACCTACGTTTATGTGCTACAAATGTATGACTTTAATTGTTTGAATCTTTAGGACTCTTTGAGTTAAATTATCCATATATAAATTATCTATGAATTATGATGAGACATTATTGGTAGGAATTATGAATTATGGAAAGTTTGTTTTAATTGTAAGTTGATAATTTTGCTTGAGGACAAGCAAAAGCTTAAGTGTGGGGGTCTTTGATAAACCGTAAAAGTAACATATTTTAAGCCTACATTTAGTATGTTTTTGGATGAATTAAGCCTTGATTTATGTTAAAAGGTGCTCTTAATCCTTTGTTTTCATGTTTTATACCCAGGAAAGCACCTGAGGATGAAAAGAACGGAAAATGGGCCCAAAACGGAGTAAATGGGCCATATCACGAAATCCACACGGCCTGGGCCCAAGACCACACGGTCGTGCCTCCCATCCTACTAGAACACGACCGTCTCCCGATTCACACAGCCATGCCTCATTCAACAGGACTGAACACGGCCTGGCCACGACTTACACGGGCGTGTGCCATGGCCGTGTCCCTGTCCCAGGAAAGAGCAATTTTACTCGGATTTGGATACTTGGAGGCAAAAAAACACATTCTAAAGCCTATTCAAACACCCTATTAGGAATTCTACTTGAATTAGGATACTTAGGGACCAGGTAAGGCATCTCAAAGTCTATATAAACACCCAATGGGGAAACTTGAAGAGGAGTTCATCAGAAGCCGAAACAGGCGGTTAGCTAGGCCAAGGAGCCGAGCCAGAAAGGTCAGATTTGTGGGAAACTGTAACACCCCCAAACCCGGCCCATGCGTTTCGACCAGATCTGGTATGCTACGAGTTGTAAATTAAAAACTTTTGCTTCATTGGTATTGGAAGTCGTAAGTTAATTAGACATAATTTGAATAAATAAATGACGTTTTAGAAATAAACTCCTTTGTATTATTATTATTATTAAGTATAAATAAACCTTGTCATAAATTCATAAATTTCAGAACATTGAAATCTACTTAGTTGAATAAAAACTAGGGGCCTTATTACATAAATATTACCAAAATGAAATAAAATAAGCTTAAAGAAAACCCAAAAATAACTTGTAGAAATAAAAACTTGATGGCCCTTCGAGTCCGTCCCGGCTCCTATGTCCACGATCTACTGCTCATCTGGAGGAGTAGAAAAAAAAAGGAAAGCGTGAGTCACCAAGACTCAGTGTATAAATCTCAAAGCACACAACAACCTGAGCCCACAAACACATTATGGGCCCTGGCCCATACATAAAGGCAACAATCATGATTATAAATCAAATAATAAATGATTAATAACCCAACCCCTCCTAGGTTTCCATCCTCTACACACCAGCCCATACCAACCATCACACTTTGGGGATTTCTACAATCAACCCTCCATCTGCTACACACCATAACGACAGCCGTACTGCCTATTCCTGTTATTCAAGAATCATTAAACGTGGCATAGCCACCGATCACTATGTGACCTAACTTTTAAATTTGTGGGATTTCTACCACCGATCACCAAGTGACCTATCATGCACTTCCCCTTCAATATCATAATTTCCCCCCATGCATACACATATAAAGAAGACATCATGCAGGCTTACATATATTTCGATACACATAGAGAGTTCTATGTTTACGTACCTGGCATCCAAGCCTAACCCATTTAGGATTCCATTCGATTGTCTATACAACCTCTTTCTGACTTTTTAGCCCATAACATATATATATAAACATACATACAGGTTTAATAGTGTGTTAGAGATCTACACACCTGATTACCGATAAAACGAAGCTTTCTATGTCGACGCTATCCTTAGTCGACACAACTGCTATCTGCCTAAGGTGTTGTTCAGAAGCTGGTCCACAACCAACTGGCCAATCTCGAACGGTAGATACCGCTCGTTTCTTAAACTTAGGGATTCTCTCCTTTGCCTGATCCATATTTAATTCCATCACAAGTCCTTGTCAAAACTACTATCACAATTTATGATCGTTAATCCTCATCATAAAGTTAAGATCTTGCATATAATGAACGAATCTAGTAAAAATCTAGGGAAACTCTTCTTTCCTTAAAATCTCGAAATTGGAGACTAACGATTTTCGGCTTTTAGATCTAGATGACCAAGTTTCCTTCAAATCCCGGAATGCCGCCAACATAGAACCATTAAACTATTAGCTTTTCTGCTTTTTCCTTTCAAAAACCGACATAGAATGTGAGAGCTTAACAGAAGTCGACACTTACCTTAACACAGGGGATTCGGCTAGCACTAGAGAGAAGATTCGACAATGCCAAAGAAAAAGATTTAAATGTCGGAAGAATAGATCTAACTCACAAATGGGATTAAAAGAGAAAAACTATGGAGATTTTGGCTTTTTAGAGAAATCGACACAAGAGGAAAAGAATGGAAAAGAGAGTGAAGGGGAGAGGTTTCGGCTTTTGAAGAAATTAAAGAAAAGAAATTGTAGAGGGAGAGGCTAAGAATTTTGGCACCAAGAATGAAGAGGAAATTAGGGTTTAAATGCCAGAATCAATGAGATATCCCCCCTATTTATAGAAATTTTGGCACCTACTACTTAAAACCGAAAACGCCCTTCCTGATAACTAAAAGTTAAGCTAATGAAAAGGGAAAATTCGGCTCCCATTTTCCATGAAGTAGCTGAATTCTTCACTCCTCTAGGTGATGGAATTTCGGCCATCACCTAGCCTTGTAGATAGCTCCTATCTTTTCTCCTTTTTATCTTCTATATTATAAATTATAAAATCCATATAAATTCACCTATTTTTGAGCCTTGTTGCCGTCCACTTCACCTAACCCTAATGCCGAATTTAGCAACTTAAATTAAAATATTTGGGCTCCATGAAACTTAAATTTTGGGCCCCTAACTCCTTGTTGTGTGGCGTCACCCCTTGCTCCCTTTTAAATGCCAAAAATGGCCCAAAAACATGGGCTCCTTGCAGCCAAAACTTGGGCCTCTTTAACTGTTAGTAACGCCACCCTCTCTCTCCCTTGCAGCGTCATCCATTGTTGGGCCACAAGCCCACGTTGGTGTTTTTACCCTCAATTGCCACCCTTTTAACTCTATAATGCCCAATCAGATAATTTAACCAAGGCCTTTGCCTAGTCCTGAGCCCAATTTGGACCCTTATCACTTAGATTAACATTTTAAACATATCCTTACACCAAACGCATAGACCTATTTACTCAGGATGTTACAGTTCTACCCCCTTAAAGATATTTCATCCTCGAAATTACCTAATCAGAAAAGATGGGGGTATTGCTGCCGCATTGCTTCCTCGGGTTCCCACGTAGCCTCCTCAGAACCATGATTCCTCCACAACACCTTAACCAGTGGAACCATTTTCCTTCGCAAAACCTTGACATCGTGATCCAGAATTTCCACCGGTTCCTCTTCAAAGGATAGATCAGGTCTTACCACGATTTCCTCCACAGTCACAACATGAGACGGATCCGAACGGTAATTTCTTAGCATGGAGACGTGAAATACATCATGAATTTGACTTAACTCTAGAGGTAACTCCAGCTGGTAGGCTACTGGTCCTACTCACTTCAACACCCGACATGGTCCGATAAATCTGGGACTTAATTTACCCTTTCGACCAAACCTTAATACCTTTTTCCACGGCGACACCTTTAGGAATACTTTATCACCCACTGCATACTCTATATCCTTACGCTTTAAATCAGCATAGGACTTTTGTCTGTCCGACGCCTCCTTCAGTCGAACCCGAATTAATTCAACCTTCTCTTCTGTCTCGGTCACCAACTCCGGACCTAAAATCCGGCGTTCCCCTAGTTCTGTCCAACAAGTAGGAGTACGACACCTCCGCCCGTACAAAGCTTCATAGGGCGCCATCTGAATACTTGATTGGTAGCTGTTGTTGTAAGCAAACTCTGCCAATGTTAAGAACTCTTCCTAACTACCTCTGAAATCAATGACACATCCTCTCAACATGTCCTCTAAGATCTGAATCACCCGCTCAGACTGTCTATCGGTCTGAGGATGAAACGCTGTACTGAAATCCAACTTCGTACCCAGCGCTTGATGCAATGCCTTCCAAAATTGTGAGGTGAACCTAGGGTCTCTATCTGATATGATCAAAACCGGTACTCCATGCAACCTCACCACCTCCGCTATGTATAACTTAGCTAACTTCTGCAGTGAATAATCAACACGTACGGGTATAAAGTGTGCAGACTTCGTCAAGCGATCAACAACTACCCAAACTGCATCTTTCTTAGTGGGTGTGAGGGGAAGCCCACAAACAAAGTCCATGGTGATTCTTTCCGACTTCCATTGTGGAATCTTCATTGGCTGCAATAATCCTAATGGTAACTGATGTTCCGCCTTGACCTGCTGACAGGTCAAACACTTACCCACCAATTCAGTTACTTCTTTCTTCAACCCCGGCCACCAGAACTGATCTCACAAATCCCGAAACATCTTACTTCCTCCAGGGTGCATAGCGTATGCACCACCATGTGCCTCGTGCAAAATCCTACGCCTCAACTCCGGATCTTTTGGCATGCACACTCTCCCTCGGAAACATAACAGTCCTTCCTCATTTATACTGAATTCCATTGGTCCATCCTTTGAGATTAGCTGCAATTTCTCATTTAGCAACTCATCGGTCTGTTGCCTCTCCTTCACATGGCTAATCCAAGAAGGTTTCACTTGAAGTTCAGCTAATAAACTTCCATCCTCATACAAACTAAGGTGAGCAAACATTGCTCTTAAGTCGGAGACTACTTTACGACTAGAGCATCCGCCACTAAATTAGCCTTTCCCGGGTGATACTCAATCGAGCAATCATAATCCTTTAGCAACTCGATCCACCTTCTCTGCCTTAGATTCAGCTCCTTCTGAGTCAAAAGATACTTTAATCTCTTACGATCTGTATAGATGGCAGATTTCTCCCCGTACAAATAGTGCTTCCAAATTTTTAAGGCAAACACCACTGCCGCCAATTCTAAATCATGGGTGGGATAATTCAATTCATGCGGTCTTAACTGCCGAGATGCATATGCAACCACCTTTCCATCTTGCATCAACACACATACTAATCCTGCGTGTGACGCATCACAGTAAATTACAAACTATTTCCCTGCCTCAGGCTGAATCAACACCGGAGCCTCGTCAGAAACCTCTTTAACTTTTCAAAACTCCCCTATTGCTTATCCAACCAAACAAACAGAACTCCTTTCCGTAGCAACTTAGTCAACGGTACCGCAACCGAAGAAAATCCTTCAACAAACCTTCAGTAGTACCCAGCTAAACCGAGAAAACTCCTAATCTCAGCCACAGACCTAGGTGGCTTCCAATCCAACATCGCTTCAATCTTTCTAGGTTCAACCCTAATCCTTTCTGCCGACACGACGTGCCCTAGAAATGTAACTTCCCTTAGCCAAAATTCACACTTACTGAATTTGGCATACAACTGCTTCTCTCTTAGAATCTGCAAAACTATTCGCAGATGAGCATCATGCTCCTCCTCCGACTTCGAATAAACCAAGATATCGTCTATAAACACCACGACACACCGGTCTAGGTAGGGTTGAAACACCCGGTTCATCATGTCCATGAACGCTGCTGGCGCGTTGGTCAGCCCAAACGGTATCACCATAAACTCATAATGACCGTAGCGATTCCTGAAAGCTGTCTTATGAATATCCGCCTCTTTGACCCTAAACTGATGGTACCCTGACCTCAGATCTATCTTTGAAAAGACTGAGGCCCCCTTCAACTGATCGAACAAGTCATCGATCCTTAGCAACGGGTACTTGTTCTTGATTGTTAGCTTATTCAACTGGCGATAATCTATACACATACGCATTGATCCATCCTTCTTCTTAACAAATAACACCGGCGCTCCCCAAGGCGACACACTTGGTCGAATAAACCTTCTATCCAACAACTCCTGAATCTGTGCTTTCAATTCCACCAATTCCTTTGGCGCCATCCTATACGGAGCAATAGAAACCGGTGCTGTTCCCGGAAGAAGATCGATACCAAACTCCACCTCACGATCTGGGGGTAATCCCGGAAGCTCTTCGGGAAAAACATCAGGAAATTCTTTTACCGTCCTGACGTCCCCAACAGTCAGGTCCTTGGCTTCCAAAGCTTGAACAAACAATAAAACTGCCTCGCATCCTTTCCTCACCATCCTTTCTGCTCTTAGGGAAGTCACTACATTCGACAAGCAGTTTCCCCTTTCTCCTATCACCAACACTTCATCACCCTCGGGGATTTTTAACACCATACGCTTGGCCGCACAATCTAGATTAGCTTGATACTTCACAAGCCAATCCATGCCTAAAATTAAATCAAACTCCCCGAACGGTAATTCCATTAGATCCGTTCGGAAAACTATCCCCTAAACTTCTAGAGGTACTTCACGATAGTTTATCCACTACTATAGATTGTCCTAACGGGCTAACCACAGTCATGGCCCTAGAGGTAACTTCAGATTCTAACTTTAGAGTTCTAGATACGCTACTAGCTACATATGAATGCGTCGACCCAATGTCAATCAATGCAGTGTAAGGCAAGCCAAAAATTAAAAACGTGCCGATTATGACATCCGGTGCGTCGGCCTCCTCTCGACGTCTGACAGCATAGACCAATCCCGACTGTCTCGCCTCAGTGTTTCCTACCCCTTGACCTGGTGCTCCACGACCCCGAACAGCACCATTACCACCTCTGGCTATACCACGACCTCTTTGTGGCTGCTGACCTCCTCTGCCAGGTAGAGTATTCCCTCGACCCATGGTCCCTTCACCGTCCCGTTGCTGCGGACAGTTTCTAACTTGGTGGTCCGTAGATCCACACCTAAAACACTTCCCACTGTCAGCCCAACACTCACCGGCATGAAATTTGCCACATCGAGCACACTTTGGTGTCTTGTTAGCAGCAGCAGGTTTCTCTTCCCGTTTTAGTCCATTAGACCGGGACCTTTTCTGAGTAGGCCCGATTGACAATCCAAAATTCCTCTTATTTCCACCCCTATCTCTATCCCGATTCAGTTTTTCGGTCCGCTTTACCTCCTCGGCTATCTTAGCCTTTCCTACTAGGACAGCAAATTCCCTCCCCCGCTGTGGGGCTATCAAAACACGCAGATCATCCCTCAGGCCATCTTCGAACCTAACACAACGTTCATGCTCCGTGGCTACCATCCCTCAAGCATAACGGCTAAGGCGTAAGAATTTCGCTTCATACGCAGCCACTGACCTACTCCCTTGAACCAAATTCAGAAATGCTCTACGCTGCGCATCCAGATAACTCGATCCAATGTACTTATTCTGGAACGCCATTTTAAAGAGATCCCAGGTGATACGGTTAGCCACTGTACCATCCTTAACCATAAGCCACCATTGATAAGCTTCATCTCGTAGGAGAGATACAACTCCTTTCAACTTCTCCTCCTCTGTGAAATCCAAATCATCCATTATGCGTTCTACTGCCTCCAACCAACACTCAGCTGAACTTGGGGCTACACCAGAAATTCCCCTAAACACTTCTGCCCCATTTGCCCTAAGTCGTTCCGGCACAGATTTCTGGGCTCCTATGCCCATACCAGCCCCAGCAACCCTCTCTAAAACCCTTAGCATTGCCTGAGATACCGCATCATCTATGGCAGTCTGATCCTGAAATTCCTCCTCCGCGACTGGGGGAACTGGCATCTCGTTCCCAGATCCATGGCCAGATCCTACTAGCTCCGACACAGTCATCCTACCCCTACCACGACCACGTGGCGGACGTCCTCGACCCCTTGTACTCATTCTACCACTTCGCATTTATCTGATTAGAAGTTTTATGAATTATTAGTTTTCTTCCACTGATTAACCACGAACAGTCTTATGAATAGTAGTTTTAAGAGTAGTTCTTTCGAATTCTCAATTACATTCACAATTCAGTCTCAAGTTCGTATCCTTTAATTCTAGGAAGCACATACATTCAATCATC
The DNA here is from genome assembly GCA_005393395.2 of Gossypium australe. Classification (NCBI taxonomy): domain Eukaryota; kingdom Viridiplantae; phylum Streptophyta; class Magnoliopsida; order Malvales; family Malvaceae; genus Gossypium; species Gossypium australe. Next base: position 81,367,134 of record CM016618.1, on the reverse strand, counting down.
AACATACAAATAACATCCATGAACTTACATTCATCATGTAAGAGTGTTTGCGTTGTTTTACTACCCAAGGGTATTTTCGTAATTTATCCTACAAGGGTATTTTCATAATTTTCCAAAATAGGGTTCTTTGGTGATTTTGTGAAATAAGGGTATTTTGGTAATTTTGCAAATTCAGGGGTATTTCGATAATTTTGCAAATTTGAGGGTATTTTGGTCATTTCACAAATCAGGGGTAATTTGGTAATTTACAAACCAGGGATATTTTGATGTTGTTGCTGACTTTTTTTTTGAAATAGGGGTACGTTGAAAAAAATCTCATTTCATAAACCGGGTTACTCTTGTAAACATGAGGTTTTCGGGTAAAGTTTTCAAACATAGGTATTTCATAAACTCATGGTTGATTGGAATTTTTTTTTTCAAATAGGGTGGCTGGTCCCTTTCGGGTTTTAATTATAAGGTTTAGCCCATCAACAAGTCCTCGTAGCTAGGGTGAACAGTCACTACGCACCAGGTAAGATTCTAGTGAAGATGAGGTGAGTCACTAGGACTGCTTAAGTACCAAGCTCTCCCTGAATCCATTCCTAGACATGCGTATGCCCATTGCCACACCCTAACTCAGCTAAGGTGAATAGTCACTACGCACCAGGTAAGATTCCAGCGAAGAGGAGGTGAGTCACTAGGACTGCTTAAATACCAAGCTCTTTCGGATCCAATCCTAGACATGCGTATGCCTGTTGCCACACCCTAGTCTTGCGACTCGTTTACGGGTTTGTTCAGAGAAATTAAGTCTTATGAAATTAAAGAGTTGTTTATTCTAAGCCTAAAGTCCATTAATACTATCATACTAATCTACGTCCCTCAAGCCCATTAAGCCCACATATATAACACAGCAAGAGTTTAGAATATTACCTGCGTGGATCGGGTGCCGGTAGACTCGAAGGCCACTTCTTAACCCAAAACTTTTTTTTCTCAAAATCACTTCTATTTTACAAAACATTACTAGACCCATTTCACAGCCCGAGTTTTGAACTGGGCTCTGATACCAAAATGTAACAACCCCAAACCCGGCCCAGGCGTTTCGACCAGATCTGGTATGCTACGAGTTGTACATTAAAAACTTTTGCTTCGTTGGTTTTTGAAGTCGTAAGTTAATTAGACATAATTTGAATAAATATATGACGTTTTAAAAATAAACTCCTTTGTATTATTATTATTAAGTATAAATAAATCTTGTCATAAATTCATAAATTTTAGAACATTGAAATCTACTTAGTTGAATAAAAACTAGGGGCCTTATTACATAAATATTACCAAAATGAAATAAAATAAGCTTAAAGAAAACCCAAAAATAACTTGTAGAAATAAAAACTTGATGGCCCCTCGAGTCCGTCTCGGCTCCTATGTCCACGATCTACTGCTCATCTGGAGGAGTAGAAAAAAAAAAGGAAAGCGTGAGTCACCAAGACTCAGTGTATAAATCTCAAAGCACACAACAACCTGAGCCCACAAACACATTATGGGCCCTGGCCCATACATAAAGGCAAAAATCATGATTACAAATCAAATAATAAATGATTAATAACCCAACCCCTCCTAGGTTTCCATCCTCTACACACCAGCCCGTACCAACCATCACACCTTGGGGATTTCTACAATCAACCCTCCATCCGCTACACACCATAACGACAGTTGTACTGCCTATTCCTGTTATTCAGGAATCATTAAACGTGGCATAGCCACTGATCACTATGTGACCTAACTTTTACATTTGTGGGATTTCTACCACCGATCACCAAGTGACCTATCATGCACTTCCCCTTCAATATCATAATTTCCCCCCCATGCATACACATATAAAGAAGACATCATGCAGGCTTACATATATTTCGATACACATAGAGAGTTCTATGTTTACGTACCTGGCATCCATGCCTAACCCATTTAGGGTTCCATTAGACTATCTATACAGCCTCTTTTCGGCTTTTTAGCCCATAACATATATATATAAACATACATACAGGTTTAATAGTGTGTTAGAGATCTACACACCTGATTACCGATAAAACGATGCTTTCTATGTCAATGCTATCCTTAGTCGACACAACTGCTATCCGCCTAAGGTGTTGTTCAGAAGCTGGTCCACAACCAAGTGGCCAATCTCGAACGGCAAATACCGCTCGTTTCTTAAACTTAGGGATTCTCTCCTTTGCCTGATCCATATTTAATTCCATCACAAGTCCTTGTCAGAACTACTATCACAATTTATGATCGTTAATCCTCATCATAAAGTTAAGATCTTGCATATAATGAACGAATCTAGTAAAAATCTAGGGAAAATCTTCTTACCTTAAAATCCCGAAATTGGAGACTAACGATTTTCAGCTTTTAGATCTAGACGACTAAGTTTCCTTCAAATATCGGAATGCCGCCCAACATAGAACCATTAAACTATTAGCTTTTCGGCTTTTGCCTTTCAAAAACAGACATAGAATGTGAGAGCTTAGCAGAATTCGACACTTACCTTAACATAGAGGATTTGGATAGCACTAGAGAGAAGATTTGACAATGCCAAAGAAAAAGATTTAAATGCCGGAAGAATATATCTAACTCACAAATGGGATGAAGAGATAAAAACTATGGAGATTTCGGCTTTTTAGAGAAATCGGCACAAGAGGAAAAGAATGGAAAAGAGAGTGAAGGTTGAGGTTTCGGCTTTTGAAGAAATTAAAGAAAAGAAATTGTAGAGGGAGAGGCTAAGAATTTCGGCACAAAGAATGAAGAGGAAATTAGGGTTTAAATGCCAGAATCAATGAGATATCCCCTTATTTATAGAAATTACGGCACCTACTGCTTAAAACCGAAAACTCCCTTCCTGATAACTAAAAGTTAAGCTAATGAAAAGGGAAAATTTGGCACCCCTTTTCCATGAAGTAGCCGAATTCTTCACTCCTCTAGGTGATGGAATTTTGGCCATCACCTAGCCTTATAGATAGCTCCTATCTTTTCTCCTTTTTATCTTCTATATTATAAATTATAAAATCCATATAAATTCACCTATTTTTGAGCCTTGTTGCCTTCCACTTCACCTAACCCTAATGCCGAATTTAGCAACTTAAATTAAAAGATTTGGGCTCCATGAAACTTAAATTTTGGGCCCCTAACTATTTGTGTGTGGCGTCACCCCTTGCTCCCTTTTAAATGCCGAAAATGGCCCAAAAACATGGGCTCCTTGCAGCCAAAACTTGGGCCTCTTTAACTGTTAGTAACTCCACCCTCTCTCTCCCTTGCAGCGTCATCCATTGTTGGGCCACAAGCCCACGTTGGTGTTTTTAACCTCAATTGCCACCCTTTTAACTCTATAATGCCCAATCAGATAATTTAACCAAGGCCTTTGCCTAGTCCTGAGCCCAATTTGGACCCCTATCACTTAGATTAACATTTTAAACATATCCTTACACCAAACGCATAGACCCATTTACTCAGGATGTTACAGAAACACTTGAAGATAGCCAATTGATCCATCTCAAGAAGCCGAAATTTTTCTCAAGACGGCAGATCTCTCCTTCAATTCTTTCAGGGAGTTTTAGGGATTTCTTATGTTTTGTTTTATCTTTTCTTCTGAGATGTTCTCTTTTATTATTATGAACTAAACCTTCAGGTACCTGAGGGGGATGAAACCTAAGACAGATCTTGTTATTGTTTTCTGAACTATATGATAAATATTTGATTTGTTCTTAATTATGTGTTCTTAATTCTTGTGTTGATATTTCCGGGATATTGATTCAAGTTGGATGTGCTTAGGTGGTGGAGCAAAAGTCCCTGATTAAGAGTATATCTAGCATAATTAAGCGGAGTTGATTGCACGCCTAGAGATAGGGTGACGAGATTTTGTCGGATTAGGGTGAAACCTAATATGGGAGTCCATAGATCGAGTTAATGCGATTCTAGGGGTTTTAATTAGAAAGAGATTTCAATTAATCAACCTAGGGTTAGACGTTATTCGCCTCGAGAGAGGGTTTAATATAACTTAGGGAATCTTACGGATCAAGTAAAGTGAATACATCGTCTGGTTCAGTGTTAGATAACAAGTGAAGTCTAGGTGGATTCTTCCTAACGGTATCATCTTAATCAACAAAGTTTTCCCAACAGTATTTTCCCCAATTAATTCTTTTTGTCTTTGCGTCTTTAGTTTAGTTGATAGTTAAATTTAGATTAGATAACCATTCACTTAATCCTTAGGCTAAATAACATAAAGAGAGTTAGTATTAGTACTTTTGGTTCCTTTGGGATTCGATGTGCCGGTCTTGCCTAAACTATACTGTTGTTCGATAGGTGCGCTTGCCTTAAAATCATAGTCAGAGTTAGTTTCCAGGTTCGATCATTTTTATTATAAATTTTAAAAATCTGATTTCGATGATCAGGTGTCAAATTATTACTTCAAATTATCCGAAGAGGCACTGGGTGTCAAATTGGTGTGTTTTGGTTGGATCCGTGTATCCGTCCGAGTCTGAGTCATATTAATAGGGGTTACTGAAATATAACAGTGTTATGATTGATATTGAATGGTGAAATGAAACATGGATAGAGACACATGAATCAATTATTTGTGAATTGAATATGAATAATCAATATTATGGTTCAAGTAATATGTGTTGATATTGTGAAAAGCTATCTAGGATAGCAATTGATAAGAATTGAATGAATTATAAATGTTTTGCCTATAAATTGATTAGTCGTATGATTAAGGTTTTGTATGATTTAATGTATATGTTTATTTATTTTACTTTAAAGTATTCAGATTATAGAATAACACTGAGTTTATACTCAGCATACGATTGTTTTCCGTGCGCAGGTTAGATAAAGACAGATTGCCGATTTAGCATCCATCTGAGATCTCGAACTCAAACATGGTGAAGTATATTTCTTTTTGGTAATGGCATGTACCTAGGATGTATTATGTTTGTCATTTTCGAAAATGGTTGTAAATGATGTTAGAATTTGAAATTAGTTGGTTATATATATGAACATATGTGTTATGTTGAGGCTAAAAAAATGGTATGTTTTGGTTGATGTATGAATGAACATGATGTCGAAACCATTTTTTATATTTTGAAAAAACGGAGATCGACTTTAAAAACGAAAATGGAGTGGACACCAATCTTTTTTCAAGGTGTGATCGGGTCACCTTGAAATTGATCATTTTAATAAAATTTTTTTTTGATTTATTAAAATAATGATTTTGGTCTACGAAATTCGAGAAAACGGGTTTGGGAGTCGGTTACGCATGAGGAAGGATTTGCACCCTCGTAAAGCCCAAAATTGGTACCTAATTGATTATTTAATGTCTTAATGTCGAAAATTCAAGAAGATTTAAAGTACGATCCTTTTTATTTAAAAAAAATGTTTGAATAAGTTGAAATGGATGTTAAGACCCTTTTGTCCTGAAGTAATAAGATATCACATCCAGTAGGTTAGGACACGACATTTTAAATCCTCGAAACTAAGCTTGTCTTTTGATTTTCAAAACTCATGCATTTAAATTTTAGAAGGATATTCGGTTATTTAGGTCAAGTGAAAAAATTGTAACCTAGTAAGTTAGGGCACAATTTCTCAAAATTCCAAACAATTTATAAAACACATAACGGAAATTATTTAAATACGAACATCAATAATCAAAGACCAAATAAGTTATACACAAAACATCTTAAAAATAAATGGTATATAAAATAGATAGTAATATATAAGAATTTGCAATTGATAATATATGGAAAAAAATTTAAAGCAAATAATAAACAATTTAAAATGGATGATTTATAAAACGAGTGTTTTTTTAAATAAACCATGTGTGACATTAAAAACAAATAAAGTATATAATTAATGGAAGAAAATAAAAGAATGATAAGAATGGTTAAATGAATGAACAATATGTAAATAAGAAAGTTGACGAATAAATAAATGAATAAAAATAAAAAAAATAATTAATGATTAAGCAATTAAATGGATAAAATAAAAAAAAGTTTAAAAAAAATGCCTAAGTCAACCTAATTCTCACAATATGAGGATTCAACGAAATTCCACCACCTAAATCCAATTCAAACGAGAGTAACTCAAAAAGAAATGAAGATGAACGAATGACAAAATAAAAACAAGCCCTAGAAAATAAGAACGCAAGAGAGAGAGAGATTTGTGTGAATGCTCTCAAAAATTTTTATTGCTCAAAACTCCAGTCCCCTACAATGAAGGGAGAGGCCTCTATTTATAGTTGAGCCTCCCCAAATCCAACGGTATAGATCAATTACATCAACGGCTAAGATTACAAGGTATCTACAAATTAAATCTCTAAGATTACAAAATCATATCTTCTAAGATTGCATATCATATCTTCTAGGATTGCATATCATATCTAAGATTTGCATATCATATCTAAGACTGCATATCCTTGAAGATTATGTTTCCATATACGTCAAGCTTGTAGATGGACCTTCAATCCAAGTAATGGGTCATTCCGATCGGGCCAAATGATATATTTTGGACTGGACTTGGACTTTGTTTTATTATTTTGGGTTTATTATTTTTTGTATGGGCCCGGGCTAAATTAGCCTATTACAGCTGCCCCTCTTTGCTCATTGTCGTGTAACGAGAATGGAGCAAAGACTATAAAAGGACCAATTTTGCCCGGTCTTGTCGAGTCTTAACTTCTTGGTCCTCGTCCTCTCCAAATGGCTTCCAACCCAACTGCAACTTCAGGGGTATTGGAATTTCAACTTAACTTTACTTCTCTGCAACTACTGCAACTTCAGAAGTATTGGACTATCTATTCTACTACTTTTTCAGGGAAATAAGTCTGACGGCTTCAATCTGCTTCACTGCAACCTCAGGAAAATAAGATTTGCCGTAAGACTTGCTTTCTTCGATCTGCTCCACTACCACTTTAGAGAGGCAATGCTAGTGCCTTTGATCTGCTTCGCTGCAATTTCAGGAGGACAAGATCTGCAATCTTTAGTCTGCTCCGCTGCAAACTTAGGAAGGTCAGGCTGATGTCTTCGATCTGCTTCACTGCAACTTCAGGAAAACAATATCTACTATCTTTAGTCTGCTCTACTGCAAACTCAGGGATGCCAGACTAGTATCTTCGATCTGCTTCACTGCAATCTCAGGAAGACAAGATCTGCTATCTTCAATCTGCTCCACTGCAAACTTAGGGATGCCAGACTAGTATATTCGATCCGCTTCACTACAAACTCAAGAAGACAAGATCTACTATCTTCGGTCTGCTCCACTGCAAACTCAAGGATTCCAGACTGGGATCTTCGATCCGCTTCGCTGCAAACTCAGGAAGACAAGATTTGCTATCTTCGATTTACTCCACTGCAAACTCAGGGATGCCAGACTGGTAACTTCAATCTGCTTCGCTGCAAACTCAGGAAGACAAGATCTGCTATCTTCGGTATGCTCCACTGCAAACTCAGGGATGCCAGACTGGTATCTTCGATCCGCTTCGCTGCAAACTCAGGAAGACAAGATCTGCTATCTTCAGTCTGCTCTACTACAAACTCAAGGATACCAGACTGGTATCTTCAGTTTGCTTCGCTGCAAACTCAGGAAGACAAGATCTGTTATCTTCGGTCTGCTCCACTGCAAACTCAGGGATGCCAGACTAGTATCTTCGATCCACTTCACTGCAATCTCAGGAAGACAAGATCTGCTATCTTCAATCTACTCTACTGCAAACTCAGGGATGCCAGACTAATCTTTTCTATCTGCTTCACTGCAAACTCAGGAAGACAAGATCTATTATCTTCAGTCTGCTCCACTGCAAACTTAGGGATGCCAGACTGGTATCTTTGATCCGCTTCGCTGCAAACTCAGGAAGACAAGATCTGTTATCTTCGGTCTGCTCCACTGTAAACTCAGGGATGCCAGACTGATATTTTTTATCTGCTTCGCTGCAAACTCAGAGATGCCAGACTAGTATCTTCGATCCATTTCACTGCAATCTCAGGAAGACAAGATCTGCTATTTTCAATCTGCTCTACTGCAAACTCAGTATTGATGAATGGGGCTTTTATTGTATTGATGAAAAGCATTATAGTTTCTTTTTCTAGGAGTAGTGGCTGAACTTGCATGGCAACTTCCCTCCATCTTTATGCATACTGCCTGAAGCTTTCATTTGATTTCTTCTCCATGTTTTGCAAGGTGATTCTGTCAGGCATCATGTATGTCACATGATTGTATTGTTTCATAAATACTTGTGCTAAGTCTCTCTAGGAATTAATCCTAGCACGGCTCAATTGGTTGTACCACCTGGACGCTGCCTCTACCAAGCTATCTTGGAAACAATGGATCAACAGTTGATCATTATTAACATACCCAATCACTCGTCTACAGAACATGGTAATATGGGCTTCAGGACAGCTAATCCCATTGTACTTCTCAAATTCTGGCATTTTGAACTTGTCGGCGCCTGATCTTTTTTTTTTTTTTTTACTATTGACCTTGAAAAATTGACATGTGAAGCTACTTTCTCCTTCTTAGTGAAGTAATCGACGACCACCAAGATAAATCGATGTATACTAGAAATTTTACCTAGATTGGTCTGCTCCACATAGAGAAAGTCTGTGAAGAAATTAATGAGGCATATGAATCTTGTCTCCTTAAATACGGCATAACTGATGCCATCCCCTTCTATGTAGATTAGCAGTACCCAAACCTCATGATTAGCTTGGCTATGGTAAAACCTTTAGCATGTGTCCTTCTAACATCCTTATGGACCTCCTTTAAGATTTCAACGTATACACGTCTCAGTAGCCCAGGCATGTCTTGATATGATCGTGCAAAAATATCTTTAAATTCTTAAAAATAACTCAATGATGTCTTGCCTTATTTCTGTGGTGAGCTAGGCTACAATCTTCACCTATTTTCTAGGCTCATAATATCCACTGACCTTTTGTAGAGTAAGGTCTATTTTTCATCTTATTCTACCATTCTTAACAAATCAGAAGATAGGCTATAATCTCTGTCATCTTCAAAGTCCTGAGATCCCTCTAGACACATATCTTACTCGAAAGGAGACTCTGAGTCAGTAGCAACTTTGCTCACATCGTTGATATCTGGAGACCTATTGTAGGTTCGAAGGAAGATTCCAAAGAATAAATGATTCAAAGAATGATTATTTGTATGGTCATGAATGAAGAATGAAAGAATACTTGAAAGAAAGTCCAAAGAACAAACAAAAGGAAAAAAAACTAAGAACAATTGTATGTACAGTATGAAATGGAAAAAATAAAAGAATATTTGCTTAAAAAATGCATTTTATTGAAATAAAAATTCCGGACACAAGCCTATTTCACAAAAGGGTTCTTATTGCCTCTAGGAGGCAACGAGCATGTTTTGAATATTACTCTAGATTAGCTCTAAAAATACAGGGATATCTTCTACAGTCCCATTATTCAAAATACTCCCAAGTATGCAAGGGCTTGAAAACTTCGTTCCCCGGTTCCCTCTTCGCTTTTGACTTCTTCAAGGAGTCGCAACTTTCTTGTCTCCTCCTTCAATTATCGTATTTACTACCTCGTCAAAGTGATCAGGTTCTGATGAAACGTCGAACTTCACAATTCTCATTTTAATGAACCTTTCAACCAACTTTTTAAACGTAGTACAGTTTTCAATTGAGTGACCCGTTATTCCCGCGTGGTACTCGCATTGGGCATTTTCATTATACCATTTTGGGAACAGAGGTTGCACGGGTTCCGAGTAGAACGGAGACACCACATGCGCATCAAACAAATTCTGATATAGCTCCTTGTATGTCATCGGGATGGGTGTGAACTGGAGCCTTTCTGCATTTGGCCTCAAGTTAGATTCCTGCTTTGAAGAGCCTTGATAGCTACTGGTTACAGCCCCCGGCTGGCCTACGGTGACTGATTTGGGGCGCATGCTCAGGATACTCACTTCATTTTCCTTGTTTCTCGGGGCTGATCTTTTGGCGCTTTCTCCCGTGTCTATCCTCCCACTCCTTACCGTATTTTCAATCATCTCACCGAACATTACTATATTTGAAAAGCTTATGGTGGCGCTTCCCAACATATGGTTAATGAATGGGGCTTTTATTGTATTGATGAAAAGCATTATAGTTTCCTTTTCTAGGAGTGGTGGCTGAACTTGCATGGCAACTTCCCTCCATCTTTATGCATACTGCCTGAAGCTTTCATTTGATTTCCTCTCCATGTTTTGCAAGGTGATTCTGTCAGGCATCATGTCTGTCACATGATTGTATTGTTTCATAAATACTTGTGCTAGGTCTCTCTAGGAATTAATCCTAGCACGGCTCAATTGGTTGTACCACCTGGACGCTGCCTCTACCAAGCTATCTTGGAAACAATGGATCAACAGTTTATCGTTATTAACATACCCAGTCACTCATCTATAGAACATGGTAATATGGGTTTCAGGACAGCTAGTCCCATTGTACTTCTCAAATTCTGGCATTTTGAACTTGTGAGGAAGCACCAAATCTGGAACCAAGCTCAAGTCTTTAGCATCACATCCATGGTGATTATCAGTGTTTTTTAAGGCCTTGAACTTTTCTTCTAACCATCTACAACGGTCCTCTAACTGCCTTGGTAATTCAATTCTCGTCCCTTCCCTCTCCGCTATATCTAAATCAAGGATAACATGATTAGCAGGGTTTTCTCCTGGGTTAGATCTTGAGCCAACTTGGAAATTCATGGGCACCCCAGTATCAGTTTAACCTTGTTGATGCCCAATTGTAACAGATGGCCTTTGAGGATATGCTTCAGGTTGTGTTTGTGCATGAGGTGGGGTAAAACCCGGAGGATAATCCTCATTATCTTCTCCAGCATTAGTCATAGGGCCTTTTCCCTTGTCCATTGCCCCAGTCAGTGGCTGAGTCATTTGAGCCACCATATTCCTTTGGGCTTCCATCATTTGTTCCCTCATACCTTGTTGGATCTTTGCCAACTGCTCTTGCACCTGGTCTTGCATGTCTCTTTGGAACTGTTCGAGTCTTTGGTCCATATCTTTCGTCTCAGTGCGAGTACCATAACGATGTTTAGTTTCCAGTTTAACTTTCTCTCTTTCTCTCCTTTTCTGAAATAACTTCAACTAATTAGGGTCCTTCTATGAATTTTAATGCATATGATGCAATGTAATGCAAACATGAAATAAATGCACAAAGAAAGAGAGGCGTTGATTCTGAATTCAATTCCATTAGAACAACTTTTCTAGAAAATAAATTCTTTTACATAAAATGGATATTTATACGGCCTGTCCCTCATATTCCAAGCGAAGACCTTGATCCCTTTTCTTCTTATCTGGATATTAAGGTCCAATCTCGCGAACTTTCTAATAAATATCTCTACTAGCTCTTTTTACTTGATCTGGATTGCGACTCACTGCTCACTTATTTCCACAATGCTCGTTAGCCACTTCAAGAAAGCCAAGACGTGGTGATTCTCGAATAGTCTTTGTCAGCTTGAATCCTTGGGCAATAAAGCATTGTATTCCTTCACGGACTATCAGTATTCTCTCATTGTGTTTACTTGGACCATATTCAGATGACCGTATTATAATCCACTTTATCAATAAATCCATTTTCTCATGAAAAACTCTTCTATTTAGCAATCGAATTTGAATCAACACCTCTTTTCTATTATGTGAATGCAATTCAATCAAAACAAAAGAGAACACGTTAGCACAAGAGAAATAAATAACAAAATAGGGCACCTATCTGGGTGACCACTAGGGTTTGGCATAGTTCTACCTAGGGTAAGCCCTTAGGTTTTCTACATGTGGTTTAGCTCTAAAGTTGAGGTACCCGAACCATCAGATTCTTTGATCCTCACCCATTATAGGCTCATACAGATCGAGTTCAGTTCAGGGGAATACATTTCCCTATGGCCATGCGGAAGTGAAAACCTCACGAAGACATAGGTACAGATGTATCCCGAAAGCAATCCACTAGCCCATGCGGAGGTGAAAACCTCACGAAGGCATAGTTTCTCACTCCCACTTAAAGGTGCAGCCACAATGGTCATGTAAGGCAATGTGCGCAAGAAAATAACAATCATATGCAATGACACAAACAAATGCAACAAAAGGATCGTAATTTTCAAATCAAATTTTCAAATTTCTGACAAAAGACAGAAAATAATCAATTTTACTGCTTGACTTTCTTATTGGTTCCCAGTGGAGTCGCCAAGCTGCCGAAACCATTTTTTATATTTTGAAAAAATGGGGATCGACTTTAAGAATGAAAATGGAGTCAACACTGTAGGAATTTAGAGAAAAGATTGATGTCTATTTCTACTAGTTAGCTTACAGTTATAAATAGAGGAATTACCTTAATCAAGGAAACAATCCCTAAAAAGCAGTAACTTCCTAAGACTTAGTAACTGAGATTAGTTTCTATTTACAAGAGATCTCCTAGTGATAAGGTAAGTAATCTGTCCTTAATCTTAGGAATTCCAACACTCCCCCTCAAGCTGGAGTGTAGATGTTTATCAAACCCAGCTTGCCAACAAGTTCCTCAAACATGTTTCTATTCAAACTTTTAGTTAACACGTCTACAACTTGTTGTCTAGTAGGTAGGTAGGTGACACACACTTCTCCTGAGTGTATTTTTTCTTTTATAAAGTCGCGATCTATTTCCACATGTTTGGTACGATCGTGATGCACATGATTATGTGCTATGCTGACAGCTGCCTGGTTGTCACAGTACATCTTCATAGGCCTAGTATAAGGAACTTTTAGTTCCCCCATAAGTCTTTGTATCCAAACTCCTTCGCATATACCATGAGCTAGTGCTTGATACTCTGCCCCTGCACTGTTGCATGCTACAACAGACTATTTTTTACTTCTCCATGTCACAAGGTTACCCCAAACATAACTACAATAACCACTTGTAGAGCGTCTATCGGTAATAGAACCTGCCCAGTCAATATCAGTATAGACTTCCACATTCTGGTTGGCATTTTTCTTGAAATATAGGACTTTACCAGGAGTTCCTTTTAGATACCTTAATATTCGATATGCAGCTTCCAGGTGCTTCTCCCTCGGGGCATGCATATATTGACTGATAACACTCACACTGAAGGCTATGTCTGGACGGGTGCGAGATAGGTAGATGAGTCTTCCTACTAGCGGTTGATATCTCCCCCCGTCGATTTCTTCTCCATCCTCATCAGTTCCTAATTTAAGATTAAAATTCATAGGAGTTTCGGCTGGTTTATAGCCCATGAAACCAAATTCTGATAGTAAATCAAGAACATATTTTCTTTGGGAGATGGAAATACCTATTTGAGACCTTGCTACCTCCATACCAAGAAAGTATTTAAGATTCCCCAAGTCTTTAAGTTCGAACTTTGTATCAAGGAATTCTTTCAACCTCACAATTTTGCTTGTGTCATCTCCTGTTACTATTATATCGTCCACATAAACAATGAGGATGCAGCATTTTCCTTTTTTCGAGTGCTTGTAGAACATGGTGTGGTCTGTCTGTCCTTGAATGTAATTTCTGCTAGTCATAGCTTTTGCAAATCGGCTGAACCACGCCCGTGGAAATTGTTTCAGCCCATACAATGACTTCTTCAACTTACACACTTGGCCTTTGTTTTCTTCAAACCCGGGTGGGAAATCCATGTACACTTCCTCATTTAATTCCACGTTGAGGAAAGCATTTTTTACCTCTAATTGAGTCAAGTGCCAATCAAGGTTGGCAGCAAGAGATAGAAGTACCGAATGGTGTTTAGTTTGGCAACCGATGCAAATGTCTCGTCATATTCAAGACCATAAGTTTGAGTGAAGCCCTTAGCCACAAGTCGAGCCTGGTATCGGTCAATATGGCCATCGGGTTTAAATTTCGTAGTAAAGATCCATTTGCAACCTACTATTTTTTTCCCTTTAGGTAGATCCGAGACTTCTCATGTTTCATTGTTTTTGAAGGCCTCCATTTCTTCCATCACAGCTTGTCTCCACTCAGCTGATTCAAGTGCTATATTTTTTAGAGTTTTTACAGAATTAACATTAGTCACAAAAGCTTTGTAAGACTTAGATAAATTTCCATAGGATACAAACTGAGAAATAGGGTGTTGAGTGCAGCTCCTTGTGCCCTTTCTTACTGCAATTGGAAGATAGATGGATGGTGACGGAGGTGAGACTTTTGTTTTAGAACAGTCCTTGATTGGAGATGCAATTGGCATTGCTGTATCAGTTTCAGGAAGGCGATTTCGTCGGGAGTAAACCTGTATTTCGGGCACCTATTTTTGCTGTTTTCCTTGATCAGGGGGCTGTTGTACTTCGATGGTGGTATTGTTATCGGGAAGGATTGTGCTAACTTCTTGCTGTATAGGAGAAACAATATCTAAATTGAGGGTAGCACTTTGGTTGATAGGCTTGTTTGTGATAGTAGTGGTAGGATCATGAGGTATGATGAGGAGAGTATTAAGGGTCTCATCTTCATTGAAAGTCTCCCCCTGAAGATGAGATGCTCCAAAGTATGGTTCATTTTCAAAGAATGTAACATCCCGAGAGACAAACATTCAGCGCAAGACTGGTGAGTAACACTTATAGCCTTTTTAAGTAGGGGAATATCCAATGAAGATGCAGGTGTGGGCTCAAGGATCAAGCTTAGATTGATTTGGTTGATGGTTATGGACAAAGGCTTTGCAACCGAATAGTTTTACTGGAAGGTTAGGAACACAAAATAGAGGAAAGGCCTTTAGAAGGGTATTTAGAGGTGTTTGGAAATTTAGGACCTTTGATGGCATTCGATTTATGAGATAGCAGGTAGTGAGGACAACCTCTCCCTACAAGTATTTTGGAACATTCATGGTGAACATTATGGCTCGAGCCACAGCAATGAGGTGTCGATTTTTTCTCTCGAGGTTCCCATTTTGTTGTGGAGTGTCAGGACAAGATCTTTGGTGTATGATGCCTTGGTCAGAAAGGTATGGGCTTAGGACAGAGTTAAAGTATTCTCTCCTATTGTTAGTGTGGAGAGTATGTATGGTAGAGTTGAACTGGGTTCGAACCATTGAGTGAAAATTTTGGAATACTTTGGGTGTTTCAGATTTTTCTTTGAGGAGATGGACCCTAGTGTGATCATCAATGAATGTTATAAACCACTTAGCCCCCGTAATATTTTTCACTTGTCTAGCTCCCCATAGATCACTGTGAATTAATGAAAATGGTTAGGACTGGATATATGGTTTTAATGGGTATGGTACACGGGTATGTTTGGATAATTGATAAATTTCACACTTCAGGGAATTTATACTTTTATTTCAAAATAACAGCGGAATATGTTTTTTCAAATACAAAAGATTTGGATGCCCTAAACTACGATGCCATAGCATAATTGTGTTCTCTTTTGAAGTGGATAGAGCCAATCCCCCTTGTATGTTGTCTTTATTCCAAACATATAGTCCATCATCAACTTTAACAGTGCCAATCATCCTCCCCGATTTCTGTTCCTGTATCACACAACCAATTTCAGAAAATTCAGCAAGCACTTTTCCATCCTTAGTAAGTTTACTTATTGAAAGTAAATTACAAGACAAGTTTGGGACATGTAGGACCTTATCAAGAGAAAAATTTTCTATTATTTGTACTTTTCCTACTCCAGCCATAGGTGAATATGAACCATCAGCTATGCGGATTCGGGACTTGTTATGACAAGTGGTGTAGGTGTGAAACAAAGTGGAGTTACCTGTCATGTGATCTGAGGCACCCGAATCGAGTATCCAAGAGGATTGATTATTAGATTCAAGGGCAATGTTGAGGGCAGTACCTTGAGTGGCTAGAAATCCATGAGCAGTAGAAGTACCAAGTATCTTATGGAGAGTTTCAAGTTGTGTTTTGGTTAGGCGAACATCGAGAACATCAACTGCAGCATTGGAGGATAACAGGGCAGTCTTCTTATCTTTCTGTTTTTTATCAAGATAGCCATGGAGTTTGAAGCACTTTTCCTTTGTGTGACCAACATGGTTGCAGTGGGTACACCATGGTCTGGTTGATCCAGAATCATTTCCAGCACGTGGTTTTTGTGTTTGTGGACCTCTGGAGATGAGGACAGAGGTTTCAGTAAGCTGGTTGCCAGAAGATGTCATAGGTTTAGGTTCCTTTGAATCTCCCATCATGATAAGACGACGCTTTTCTTCTCTTCTAACTTCTGAAAATACTTCACCAATGGTTGGGAGAGGTGATCTGCCCAGAATCCGACCCCAAACCTCATCTAACTCACGGTTCAGTCCTGCTAGAAACTCATAAAGACGCTCATTGTTGAGGTGAGTCATAAACTTAGTGTGTTCTAAGCCTTTACCCCAATCTGCCTCATAGTACATATCCAGCTTCTGCCACAGAATTTTCATATTGTTTTAGTAGTGAGTTACTTCTAGTGTCCCTTGTCGGATATCTTTTAACTTAAGCTTGATCTCAAATACTTGGGAGGCGTTTCCAAGATCCGAGTAGTTTTCTTTGACTGCATCCCACATGCCTTTTGAAGTTTTGAAAAGGAGATAGGTTCAACTTATATGGCCTTCCATCGAATTAATTGCCATTACAATTGAGTTGTTAAGTTCCCAAGTGGCATAGGTAGGGTCAACTGTGTTCGGCCGTGGGATTTCTCCATTGATGTATCCTAATTTGCCATGGCCACGAATCACCATAAGGATAGATTGAGACCATTGTAAGAAGTTCTTCCCATCTAGTCGATGACTGGTGATTATAAGTGAGGAATTAAGGTCACTTTGAGTGATTCCCGGACTGATATTTTGAGATATTTGTGAAGTCTCAGTTTCAGACAGAGTTTCATTGAGATCACCCATGGGAGGAAAAAAAACTAAACCGGAGGGATTTTTAGGAAGTGATTTTAGGGATGAATGAAAAAGATCGAATAAATCCTATGCTCCGATACCATATAGAAATTTAGAGAAAAGATTGATGTCTATTTCTGCTAGTTAGCTTACAGTTATAAACAGAGGAATTACCCTAATCAAGGAAACAATCCCTAAAAAGCAGTAACTTCCTAAGAATTAGTAACTGAGATTAGTTTCTATTTACAAGAGATCTCCTAGTGATAAGGTAAGTAATATGTCCTTAATCTTAGGAATTCCAACAAACACCAATATTTTTTCGAGGTGTGAAAAAACGGAGATCGACTTTAAAAACGAAAATGGAGTGGACACCAATCTTTTTTCAAGGTGTGATCGGGTCACCTTGAAATTGATCATTTTAATAAAAAAAATTTTTGATTTATTAAAACAATGATTTTGGTCTACGAAATTCGAGAAAACGGGTTTGGGAGTCGGTTACGCATGAGGAAGGATTAGCACCCTCGTAAAGCCCAAAATTGGTACCTAATTGATTAATTAATGTCTTAATGTCGAAAATTCAAGAAGATTTAAAATACGATCCTTTTTATTTAAAAAAAATGTTTGAATAAGTTGAAATGGATGTTAAGACCCTTTTGTCCCGAAGTAATAAGATATCACATCCAGTACATTAGGACACGACATTTTAAATCCTCGAAACTAAGCTTGTCTTTTGATTTTCAAAACTCATGCATTTAAATTTTAGAAGGATATTCAGTTATTTAGGTCAAGTGAAAAAATCGAAACCCAGTAAGTTAGGGCACAATTTCTCAAAATTCCAAACATAGAATATTGTCTATACTTTTTTAGAAATCCTTACCTCAAGATAACAAGATGTCATATCTAATGAGTTAGGACACAGTACCTCGAATTCCCGAGAATAAGCTTTTATTTGAAACTCATATGTTTTGATTTGAAATGGGTGCTCGATTACTTAGATTCAACGAGGAAAATTGGAACCCAGTAAGTTAGGGCACAATCTTCTCGAAGCTCCCAAATACGAGCATTTAGGGGAAAATTATTGCAATATTAAAACAATGTATAGATAAAAACTTTGATAAAAAACGACAATATTAAAATACAAATAAACAATTTATAAAACACATAATGGCAATTATTTAAATACTAACATCAATAATCAAAGACCAAATAAGTTATACACAAAACATTTTAAAAATAAATGGTATATAAAATAGATAGTAATATATAAGAATTTGCAATTAATAATATATGAAAAAAAATTTAAAGCAAATAACCAAACAATTTAAAATGGATGATTTATAAAACGAGTTTTTTTTTTAAATAAACCATGTGTGACATTAAAAACAAATAAAGTATATAATTAATGGAAGAAAATAAAAGAGTGATAAGAATGGTTAAATGAATGAACAATATGTAAATAAGAAAGTTGACGAATAAATAAATGAATAAAAATAAAAAGAATAATTAACGATTAAGCAATTAAATGGATAAAATAAAAAAAGTTTAAAAAAATGCCTAAGTCAACCTAATTCTCACAATATGAGGATTCAACGAAATTCCACTACCTAAATTCAACTCAAATGAGAGCAACTCAAAAAGAAACGAAGATGAATGAATAACAAAATAAAAACAAGCCCTAGAAAATAAGAACGCAAGAGAGAGAGAGAGATTTGTGTGAATGCTCTCAAAAATTTTTATTGCTCAAAACTCCAGTCCCCTACAATGAAGGGAGAGGCCTCTATTTATAGTTGAGCCTCCCCAAATCCAACGGTATAGATCAATTACATCAACGGCTAAGATTAAAAGGTATCTACAAATTAAATCTCTAAGATTACAAAATCATATCTTCTAAGATTGCATATCATATCTTCTAGGATTGCATATCATATCAAAGATTTGCATATCATATCTAAGATTGCATATCCTTGAAGATTATGTTTCCATATACGTCAAGCTCGTAGATGGACCTTCAATCTTTTCAAGTAATGGATCATTCCGATCGGGCCAAATGATATATTTTGGACTGGACTTGGACTTTGTTTTATTATTTTGGGTTTATTATTTTTTGTATGGGCCCGGGCTAAATTGGCCTATTACACATGACATAGGCAAATTTGAGTTGAAATTGGAATGAATTTAGAATTGGTTTGAATGGTGTTTATTTGAATTGTTTGGATATTATATGTGAAGTATTTATGAGGATAGATTGGTTAGGTTATTAGGTTGATTGTTTTGACATGTTTTAGATGTATTTGAATGTGTTTTAGATTGGTTGAATAAATGGTTTTCAAGTTGCAAGGTATGGTAAACTTGACTCTTAAGGCTTATTTTAAGTCCACACAGCCAGGCACACGGGCTTGTGACTGGACCGTGTGAGACACACGGCTAACACATGGGCGTGTGGTTTGGCCGTGTGTCCCCTGCAACCTTAGAATTTCAAAGCAGAACGCCCAGGTAATTTCACACGTGCAGAGACACGGGCGTGTCTCTCAGTCGTGTGTGTCACACGGCCTAGCACACGGGCAAAGACACAGGCGTGTGTCTCAGTCGTGTGTGTCATATGGCCTAGCACAGGGGCGTGTGGCTAGCCTTGTGATCTAAGTCAGAGAGTTACACGGGGTCGGACATGGCCTGTGGCACGGGCGTGTCCTATGGTCACACAGGCATGTCCCTTGAACACACGGGCGTGTGTGCCCTGCATCTAGGAAAATTTTGAAATTTCACGAAACTTTCCGGAGTACCCGATTTAGTCCCGATTTGTTTCTAACATATATTTTGAGCCTCGGGGGCTCAAAAGAGGGACAATATAATTAAGTGATGATGTAAATGCTAGATGATTAGGAAATGTTTGTATTTAATCTGAAAAGTCTGTTAATGCTCCTTAACTCTATTCTGGCAACAGATAAGGGTTAGGGGTATTACAAGGAACCTTTAAGTGGAGAATGAAAGGGTAAATCTAATGTGTGAACAAGCTGTCTACGTAGTTTGTAGATGTTCTTATATGATTCTATGGTGTTGCATCGTAGTTTATAGATTTTCTATGATGTCGATGCGTGCAATTGGTTGGATTAAAAGATGCAACTTGCTGTTTGTTTTATTTTTTTAGTCAATTTCACTGAATTACTATTGCAATTTTCAAAGTGAATGTTGTTACTAAATTATAATTTTTTATTCTGTAATCATTATTTTAAAAGTTATAATTCTTTATTTTGTAATCATTACTTTTAAAATTTTAAATTGAACAAATAAAGTTATTTAACTTTATTTAAAATTTTGAATTCCGTAATCAATGCAGATATAATTATTTTTTTAATAATTTTATTTATACAATTACTTACTGAAATTCCTTTTACAAGAAGGAAAAGGATTAACTGAAATTTGCATTTCTTTTCCAACAAGGAAAAGGATTGAGTCACCGGTACATACAATTATATATTCTATTAACTACTACTAAACTAATTACAAAGTTCTTTGCCAATTTTCGTTGTATTTGTTGTATGATTCAACAATGGTAGGCAAGCAAGGTGTAGGATCATCGTACTCTCATCCAGTGATAACTTCTTCTTTCTCCTCCTCTTCATCATCATCATCGGAAATTACTTCATTTTCTAGAAAAGTTTTAGATCGATTTCAAGATCTCAATCAATATCATCGATATATAAACCAGTTGAATTGTTTGGTAATTTGTTTTTACAAGAAAAGTCATGATAATTTTCCGAGAATCTCTATTTAGTTTCTTGGAAAACTTTTAAAGCAGCTGAATCATCCTACTTA
This sequence comes from Gossypium australe, assembly GCA_005393395.2. Classification (NCBI taxonomy): domain Eukaryota; kingdom Viridiplantae; phylum Streptophyta; class Magnoliopsida; order Malvales; family Malvaceae; genus Gossypium; species Gossypium australe. The sequence continues at coordinate 81,346,489 of CM016618.1, read as the reverse complement.
AATGCTTTATCAGTCTTAAACAAATTATTCTTCGCATAAACAAATCTCTGTTTAGTTTCTTGGAAAACAAATTATTCTTCACCTCAACAAATCTTTTCCATTTATCAGTCTTAAACAAATTCTTAAACAAATTATTCTTCATATTAACAAATCTTTTCCATGACATTGCAGGCAATGATTTGCATAATTTTTTCTCCCATGCAGGCAATAATTTCCATGAATTATTGGTCTTTTGATTTGAGATGAATAAACTTCTGTGTGTAGTAATTTTCTTGACGATTATAATAGGACATGGAGTCTAGGTGATCAAATACATACAATTATATATTCTAAGTGATCAGGTACATAAAGAAAAATCCTGGTCGAGGGTTGTTTTTTTCCAACAGGTGGTTTACAGCTGATGGTTGTGATTTTGATTGGGCATCAAGTCCCATGACGAGACAATCGGTATCGAGATTTTGTGTTAAGCTTAGGGACTCCTTGCTTTCATGGAAGTCAAAGAAGCAAAGCACTGTCACGTTCTTCACAAGAAGCCGAGTATCGAAGTATGGCTTGAATAGTGGCTGAACTCTTGTGGTTAAGCAGCCTGCTTAAAGAACTTGGTGTAGAGCACAAGGAACCAACTATGTTGTATTGTGACAGTAACTAGCAACACAAATAGCTGCAAATCAAGTCTTATACGAGACTAAACATATAGAAATAGACAACCACTTTATACGAGAAAAAAAATACGTGGTTTAATTCAAACCAGGCATGTCACAACAAAGGAACGACTAGCAGATATATTAACAAAAGGTCTGAGAGTTCAACAACATGAGTATCTATTATCCAAGTTGAGGGTGCGAGACATATATCACCCTCCAACTTGAGGGGGAGGGTAGGAATGTTGGTTGTTAAATATAGTGATTAGTTGTTAAATATGGTTAGGAGATTAGAAAAGTTAGTTAGCAGTCTGTTAGTAGTAGCTCACTGTATATAAACGAGCTTGTAACCTTATTCTGTGAATGAATTCAACCATTTTCGTTTATTTGCTTCTGTTTAGTTGCTCAACAAACCATCGCGGGTCGACTCTCCAGTTTGTAGTCAGCAATTGAAAAAGGGAATCAACATGCGTTAAAAGTATGTACTTCCCTTGCTTTGGCTAGACAATAAGAACTCAAAATCTTCGAAAGAAATTCGGTAAGGCCAAACATATCCTACTAGCTACTGCCTTCGGTTCTTACTTGCATGATAACACCGAAAATACTGACCACAAACTTATAAAATGGAAAACAAAGGGTATAGTTTAGATACAAGAGTTTACCTTTGCATTTACCAAGGTCTGAAGCCCAAAACTCAGGTTAAATATGGGCTGTTTGTCAATCACACTTTACATCTCTTCGGATTGTTAGGATCACCAGCACCAGTGTCAAAATCCACAACAGATGAGATGAAATCCTGCTTTCACATGTTCAATATTTCCCAGTATGACCTGGGGCCGGCACAGTATAAGATGTTTTATACCATTCACATTATCATCTCTAAGCTAAAAACCACTGAACTCTGATGCTCATTTCTTCTCCAAGTTGCAATTTTTATAACCATAGTAAAATCTTCAGTGGTAAAACAAATCTGAAACTGTGAACTGTGAACTGTAAACTCTTTAATTTGTCAACCACGATTGCTACATGTACTGTGGGTTAGTGTGCGGACTAAGCATTTCCTTTCTTATCCTAATCCTTTTCTTTTATAAAATGACAGGGGCAAATGAATCAGTAATTCAAATGCTGGACACTTTGAAATGAGTTAGAACCAATTTCCATAACAGCAGATTTCAGAAACTCGTCATCACCAACAACCAGTTGTAGTTTCTTAGTAAAATCACCCTTGGTCCCTGCTCCAGCCTGTGGTAAACAATTGAAAAAAACAAAATTAAAAAGTGTTCATACTTTATAGGTAAATTCCGCTACAAGCAACAAGCAAAATCTTCAACTGATTAGCATGCAGCCTACTTACCCTATATGAACAGTATGAAGTTACTATTTCCTCGAATTTGGCAGGAGGAAGAGAGTCCCTCAACTTCCTTAACAATTTTTGAATGGAAAAAGTTGGCCTCACTGGACCTACAAGAAAACAACCTCTTAACTTCTAAACCATATAAAGGAGAGGAGAAAAAAGAACCAAAGACACCAAGGAGAGTATAAAAGTTTACCATGCGTGTTACCCAAAGTTTTGAAACTCACAACACTTTCGGGAAGAATATACATGTTCGCATTATGTGACCATACTACATACCACCTTGGGTTGCTAGGATCATCAGAACCAGTATCAAATTTCACACTTGATGAGAGATATTGTTGAGATCCAGCTTCCACTTTCTCAATATTTCCCAATATAACTCGGCACAGAATAAGATGTCTCACACCATTTCATCTGCATCAGCTAGAATTGCACTGTAACGGTTAATCCAACATTAGAACAGATCAAAATAACAGTATAAAAGTTAAAATTACCCAAAAGTAAGCATGACAAAACCGTGTAGCTTTTAGGCCAAACCAAGCAATACCTCGTAGATTGACTACAAGTCTCCAATAATGTAGTAAGGAGTAGTTAAAATTATCAATGTGAACTGATCATGATTAAGTTGTTTTTTTCCTCCTTGAGATCAACTGGTATAAGGAAAGGAGACTCTATGAATCTCTCTATTTAAGTATTCAACAACAATCATGAGATTATAAGGAAATCATGCACACTAGCTAAAAAAGAAAAGCATATTTTCAAGCCAGACGGAACCACTAATTAGAGTTCTTGTCATAATTATATATCTCAAACTTGTACACATCTTTCTTGAAACAGCAGTATAGGGGTTCTAGCAACTAGACTGTATCTCGAAGGCAAGCCAAAAATTGGCATTGCACCAACTTGACTTGAATTACTACTGAAGCTAAGTTGATTTCAATCTAGAACTAAATGGTGACCGAGCCAATACTGAGCCACTAAAGTAAAACTAGGCAGTTAACTGGAAAAAGAAAAACGTACTGAATTACCTCAAGTGTGGCAACTCTAAGGGAGACAGATAAACGCCATTCCCGTAAACATCAATAGGCGTAACCTTATTGGGCAACCCAAAACCATAAGCCAGAACACTCCCCACAACCTTGGCGGAAGCCCCATACCATGCATAAGTCACATTTGAAGTGCCTCTTTCAGCCTTAGTAATCTCAATCTGTTTCTGGAAAATTACAAGCCTTGCCTTATCCAAATGCGTTTCCCAATTGCACTGATAAATCGAAGTAACCCTAGCTCCATTATCTACCCTCCTTATTCCGTCAAAGAAATGGTTATAAACGACCATATACTCTCTCTGTTTCTTTCAACCTTTTCGCATTAGGCCATTCAGCAGTTCTAATCACATTTACTCCCACGGCTTTGTCAGAGGAACTTTCTGACCCATCAACTAGCTTTCTTTCCGAAGAAGTTCGATCAATTTTACTCACAATATCAATCTCAGGAGTGCGATTATTCTTCTTTTTGCAGTCGCAGCTGATATCATCATCCCTTTCGTTTTCATATTCAGATTTGCACAAGTCTTCATTGCAGAAAAACACGTTGGGGAAAAACACTTGCCATCTTCATCGATCCAAGCAACTGACCGCCAAATTCCTGTCCAGTAATTGATCTGCTGCATCCTCTTAAATCAATTATATACTTTGCACCGTCGATCACTGCTTCAATAATTGGTTTCCGCTCCAAGAAACCTGTACGCACTGTTTGTAAATCATCGTCCGAGAAATTCAACCAAGAACCACAGCGATAGTACATGAACCGCGACGGAACTGCGCTCCGTTCGAAATTCGCATTGTTCTGCGAGAAAATTCGTCTCGAACAACAAGACCGAATGCGGCAGTAGCAGCGACCGCTGCCGCGTTTCCTTCGACTGGTAGGTGAGGAGAACGATGGCGGCGGAGGAGGAACCCCAACGGCTTCCACCATATCGTTCATTTTCGCCGCCGTTGATTTCTTTTCCCTTGAAAGTTGAAAAGTTTCAAAAATTAAAAATCGTTTACAATTCTCAAAGGATTTCAAAGGAAAGAAAAATTTCCACAAACGAAAAAACACCACTCCTACTGGTCTGGTAGGATTGGAAGAGAAAATCATTTAAGCGCGCGGAGAGTGCCGTGGGAATTACAAAATTAGGTCCATGTGTCAAGAGACGTTTAAGGCCGAATGGCGGGGTATGTATAAGGGCGTTTTGGGTTAAATCAAGGCAGTTATGGATTTCGGGGCTCGCAACATACCTTGGATATCGATGAACAGTTGAGAATTAACTAAGCTGGCTAATTGCTACTCCTTTTATGGTTGATAAGTTTGGTTTATTAATATTTAGTGTTTTTCATTATTATCGGGCAATTTACTAAAATACCAATTTAAAAAAAATTACGAAAATGGGCCAAAAAATTTAATATTTACTGGAAAGGGCTATTTCCCCTAAAATGTGTCCACGTCAGCGCGTTTTCAGGGGATAATCAGAAAAACGCGTCTACGAGAGCGCGTTTGCCACATTAGCCAAAAACGCGTCCCTGAGGGCGCGCTTTGCTGATGTGGCACAAAGCACGCCCTCGTGGACGCGCTTTTGCCCTCCTTCCCCCAATGGACTTTTCAGTTGTTTTTGTGTTAGGGTATGAGTTTTTAGGGTTTTAAGGCTACGGTCTAGGGGTTTTTAGGGTCTTAGGATTTAGGATTTTAAGGAAAAAATTAATGGACTAGATTTTAGGATTAATTAATTAGAATAATTTTAAGTTTAGGGTTTTGGGAAAAATATATCAGCAAAATAAAAATTATTTGAATTTTTTTACAATTGTATCTGGCAAGATAATTTTGAGAAGACGTTCAAAACGCTTCAAGCAGAATGCACTGTCAGCAAGAGTACTGAAAAAAGCTCCCACGTGGACGCTCTTTTGCTACAGTAGTATCTGGCAAAATTATTTTGAGAAGACGTTTCTGAACAAATAGTGACCAAAACGCTTCAAGCAGGATGCACTGTCAGCAAGAGTACTGAAAAAAACTCCCACGTGGATGCTCTTTTGCTACAGTAGTCTCTGGCAATCCTTAGACTATAAATCAGCCAAATTTCATTCTCAGGTTGCATAACAAAAATTGAGGCAAAAGTAAAATAGAAATTGAAGATGAGTAAACGTATCAATGCTGTTATTTA